>LPNX010001070.1:316803-389129 GCA_001517045.1 Pseudotsuga menziesii | reverse complement strand
GTCTTTCCAGTAAACGAATTTGCATGAACTGACGTAACAATGTAGGATTACGCACCTGATAGGCTCGATTGAGCTGGGAAACAACCAACTGAGAATCCAAACAGACTTCAAGCTGGGCGATGCCTCGTGACAAAGCATCCCATAGGAGCTCAATTACAGCCCTATATTCAGCAACATTATTGGAAGCAGGACCTAGACAAGCGCCACCCGCGGCAACAAGCTGTCCTGAGGGGGAGTAGATAACCCATGCTGCCGAAGCCAGGTTACAAGTGTGACGGCTGGCACCATTAGCAAAACCTACATACATCTCGGAAGACATCTGCAACAACCAACAGATAGTATAAAAAACGAAACTGACAACCTAATGTACATAAAAATACATACATTAATATACAAGAAAAAGTGCTAAGCCTAGGCATAGTACTTCTTCAGGTAGAGCCCATTTCTAGGCTCAGGCAGCTTATTCCCATCATAATCCACTAATTCATATGCGCCTTTACTCAAAAATTTAGACACAACATAGGGTCCCAACCACATAGCCTTGAATTTTCCTGCCCCCAGAGGCTCTTTATCTTGGTCCCAGAGCAAGACAAGTTCCCCCTAAGAGAAAACCCTGAGGTTTGACTATTTTATCATATTGAGATTTAACCCTATTCTTATGAGCTTGATTTGCAGTCAACGCATCTCTACGTTGTTCATCAAGGTGTTGTAAATGGAGCAACTGTTCCTCAAGCTCAGTTGTGTCAGGTAGCACATGAATAGCTATCTGCAAGGATGGGATTTCGCATTCAATCGGTGTAATAGCTTCCACCCCGTGAACGAGTTGGAAGGGGGAAAAACCCGTAGCAGTTTTGACATTGGTTCGATAAGCCCAAAGAGAAGGATATAACATGATGTGCCAATTTGAACGGGCTGCATCAATAGTACGTTTAAGGATAGTTTTTAAAGTTTTGTTTACAGCCTCAACCTGACCATTTGCCTGTGGATAATAAGGAGAAGAATGTTCTTGTCGAAATCCGAGCATGGTGGTCAGCTCTGTCATCATGTGATTTTGGAAATGACTGCCATGGTTAGTGACAATCACTTTGGGAATACCAAACCTAGCAATAATCTGATTAAACATGAAGAAAGCTGTCGTTTCCCCATTGTCTTTGAAAGTAGGCATTGCCTCTGCCCATTTTGTAAAATAGTCGACAGCGACAATAATGTATTTATGCCCCCCAGCCGAGGCTGGGTTGCATGTCATATAATCTATCCCCCATTTCATGAAGGGGCCTACCAAGACGACGGGAAACAAGGGAGCAGGATGTGACCGCATTTTTCTGGTGTACAGCTGACATGGATGACAGCGTTTCACAGCCTCCACACAATATTTAAAGATGGTGGGCCAGAAATACCCGGCACATAATATCTTCTGGGCCGTTGCTAACCCAGATAAATGACCCCCACACGCTCCGCTATGGGAATCATTTAGGACAATCTCCGCTTCCTCATGAGTAAGGCAGCGATGCAAGATGGAATCTACCCCTCGTCGATATAATGTATCTCCTATAATGAGGTAGTTTTTAGCATGAAGGCGTAACTTGCGTCGGTCTTCCCTAGAGTAAGCGGTAGGATACTTCAAAGTCTGGAGATATATAAGAATATCTTCATACCAAGGATCATAGGTGGATATAAGGAAGATGTGCTCATCTGGGAATGAGTCATCCTGAACCACTACATCTTCTTCCATAGGGAATTCTGCTATAAGCTCGGCAAAAACTAAGGACTTTTTGGATTTAGCGGATTGGAAAACCAAGTCAAACTCTTGGAGAATGACTATCCACTTATTGAATTTTCCCCCAACAATCCATCGGGATAAAACATATTGGAAAGGGTTTACATCCGCCACTACAGTAGTGGTCCTCAGTAAGATGTAGTGCCGTAACCTCTGTACAACATAAACAGCCGCTAAGGCTAACTTCTCGACGTGGGAGTACTTAAGCTCAGGTCCAACTAGAGCACGGCTAAGATAATAGACAACATGCTCAATGAGCTTGTCATCCTCCTGAACTAGCACTACCCCAATGATAGACTCCGATGTGGCCAGATATAATAAAAAATCCCTAGAATAATTTTGCGGGCGTAATAAAGGAGCCGACAACAAGGCTTTTTTCAATGCCTTGAACGCGAGTTGTGCAGTTTCATCCCATACAAATGGGGTGTCCTGTTTAAGCAGGCGCATGAAACCTTTTGTGATCTTGGCATAATTAACGATAAAACATCGAAGGAAGTTAGACTTTCCTTGTAAACTCTGAAGTTGCCTAAGTGAACGAGGAGGAGGCAGATTTACAATGGCCTCAACTTTTAAAGGATCCACCTGAATGCCCCTACTAGAGACAATGAATCCAAGCAATCTACCTGATTCGACACAGAAAACACACTTGTGGGGATTCAAGCGAATTTTATAGTATCTACATCTCTCAAAAATCAACCGTAAATGATCTGGATGCTGGATCCTCTTGCGAGAATGAGCAGGCAAATCATCCAGGTAAGGCTCGACAATGGGTTTTATGTCGTGAAAAATGAAGTTCATGGCTCGTTGAAAGGTTTCCCCTGCATTTTTCAATCCAAAGGGCATTTTTCTATACGCGAATGTACCCCAAGGGCAAATAAAAGCAGTTTTATGCTGGTCTTCCGGTTTGATTTGGATTTGATTGTAGCCGAAAAAACCATCCATAAATGAGAATACCTCACTACCCGCACATGCATCTATGATCTGATCAATAAACAGTGTAGGGTAGTTGTCCTTAGGACAAGCTTTGTTAAGGTCTTTAAAGTTCGTACAAACGCGAATAGTCCCTTGCTTTTTATCAACAGGAACTGGGTTGGACACCCATTCAGTCAAAGCTATGGGATATATAAAACCTGCTTTCAACAGCTTTTCAACCTCTGCCTTCACAGCCGCCGCTTTACGCGGGTTCACAGGGCGTAATTTTTGCCGAACTGGTTTGGGATCAGGATAGGTTGGGATCTCATGTTGAACAATAGATGGATCAATGCCTGGCATCTCCTCATATGACCAGGCAAAGATATCACGGAATTCCTTGAAAAGGGCAGTATAAATGGCAATCTCCTCCGGAGAGCAGTTTGCACCTATATAGATATTTTCCATGACATCTGGTTTTATAGAGATGTTGATCGGTATAGTAGCGGAAATGTTTGCCATATTCCCCTCGGAAAACACTCCTTCCCTAGGTAAAGGGTTGACAGGTGTATCAACATCATCCGACAGTCTCACATGAAACTCTTGGTTTTCTATTTTGCTTAGCTCTAGAAGGAAATAAGATCGGTGATGAAGATCCTCACATATCTTATCACATGAACACATAGCTTCCAGAATAGCTTCATCAGAAGGTAAAACAGTGTCTAAGCAATCTATGGAATGTAAAGAGTTCTCCGCCCATGCGGGCATATAGAATTCTTCCAGATCATCCGAGACTATAAGAGGATATGGAATGGGATCTACAGTGGTTTGGGTAATAGCTTAATATGCCACTTCCACTGCAGATAAGGGCACTTCCGGTTCCTGAGGGGTTGGGAGGAGCCAAGGATCAGTCCTATCGACCACCGAATCAATGGAATTCCCTATAGTAGTAGAACCAACATAAAGGACTCGAGCTGGAATATCGAATGTGCCCATCAATGATGCGTACATTCCAACCCCCAAGCTCTGTGCAGCAGTTTTGTCCTGATCAACCAATGGTACAGTGGAATATTTATACTCTAAGCGGCCTTTTCGAGTAAAATCAAGTTGGTCAACAGTGACCAGCTTGCCCTCATGTGGAAAAACCATGACACGAAAGCCACAGATGCAACAGCATACATTGCATAAGTCCAATTCCTACCCAGAAGCAAATTGTAGTCCAATGGAGCATCAATCACTTCAAATTCAACAGACACTGCTTTGCCAGCCAACTTAATCTTGAAAGCAGGTAGGATACCATGTGGACGGAAAGACCTTCCATCAAAAGCAGTAAGTAAAGTGGTTGATGGGACCAACTTTGGGGATCCAAGAGCTTTCCAACAGGCCAGGGACATAACACAAGTAGAGGCTCCCTCATCAACAACTGCTCGTCCAATGGTCTTACCACCATGGACAACATCTATCGATAGAGCTACATGATAAGGGAGGCGAATTTTAACATCAGAGAGATTAAATTTCGCTGAGAGACTCGAAGAGTCCATGCTACCTAAAGCTGCTAAGAGGGCATCCCACTGGGCGGGACAGCTCTGTAGCACCTCCAAAGTTGACATTGCACACGGAGTCTGAGCCAAGTCTTCAACCACAGAGTAGTTAGAAGCGGCTCGGGAATTTGGGTTATGCAAAGTCTTCTTAAAGACACCTTTGGGTATCTTTGGCATTATTTCCGCAGGTTTCTCTATAGTGAGAGGGTTAGAAGATTCAACTACAGCTTTACCCTTCTCATCGGTCTCTTTCTCATAGTTTTTGTTCCTGGTTTGTAACAAAGTTGAGGATCTAACCATGTTGATATAATTGGGGTCAGGGGCAGCTTGAGTGCCCCCTGCTACGGTAGAAGCTGAAGCAGAATTCTGCCCTTGGGGAAATGGATCCTTCAGGACAGCCGGCGGTTGAGCTTGGAGCAGCTTCTGAGCTTGTTCCATGAGGGGACAAATATGAGTAAGGTGGTCCCCTTGGAACAACTTACAAGGGAACTTGACTTTATTCTTTTCCTTTTTGCCCCCATCAGCATTGTTTGCGGGCTTTGGCTTGTTTTGGTTTTGGTTTCCCTCTCCCTTTTTACCTTTCTTCTTCTTCCCGTCGGGCTGCTGATTTCCCTTCGAAGAGGTTTGTGCAAAAACATTTGCACTTTGGGAGGAGGGGGCAACCTTTGCTGCCTCCGCCGTAGACTGTTTGACAGACAATTGGTGAAGTTGTTTTGTCAAAGACTCTACAGTGGGAGAGTTTACGGACCCAACCACACCATTGGCATGGGGTCCAGGCTTAGGTTTCTCGGCCTCATGTGAAGGCCTTTGTGCCTCAGGGATAATTTCATATAGAATCCTAGACTGTGAATAAATCAAGTCCAACTGCTGTGCCCTGAGTATGGCTTCTTCTTCACTAGTCACTCCTGATGTGGAAACATCCTTAGAAATGTATGGCAACAATGAATTAAGGAACCACTCTAATAGAAACTCAAGAGGGATGGTAGCTTTGATAAGACTCTTTCACCTCCTCCACTCTTGGATATGATCCGAGATGTGGGTTGCCTTGTTTTGTCTAAAAGTAGACAACAAATCCGTTCTGAAATCGTAACGAACCGGAAGCTGAAAGTGACTGAGGAAAGCACTAGCTAGGTCCCAGAAACTACTAAAAGCGGCAGAAGGAAGCTCAATGTACCATTTTTCCGCAGTGCCAGTCAAGGTCCTCTGGAACAGCCTCAATCTCACTGAATCTTCATTCAATGAGTTGGAAGAACACCATAAATGGAAGGTGGTGGCATGAGCCCCAGGATCTTCACCAGCCTTACCTTCGAACTTAGGGATGTTCGAGGGAAGTTTGGTGGGAACAGGTGGCCATAAAGGGTCATGCCTCATCGGGTCATTCATCAATTTGGATAAGTCTGGCAAGTTCAAAGTTGCCAGAAAAGGAAGTTTGGGCCTAACCGGTGTACTAGTTGTGCCAGCTTGGGGATTAGAGGGTCCAGCCCCCAAATTCCCATAGGTAAAGGTGGGGTTGCCCCCTGACACCGATTGTGAAGTGGGAAGGTTGCTTTGAAACGGATTCCATCCGTAGGCCACCGTATTTTGGGTGGGAGGTGCAGTGTAAGTGGTTCGGGCCATCCCCATATAAGCTGGGGTCTGAAAGACTGGAGCAGGTATCCCTCTGCTAAACAAAGAGAAGGGAGAGCTCGAGTATGGGACCGAAATAGGGGTATGGAAACTTTTCCCATAAGAGGTGTTGCCTCCAAACTACACTCCTACATATGAAGGAGTTGGACCTATGTATGGACTGGATGGGGGAATATGCCCCCCATTCCAAGGAAATCCTTGGACATAAGCCGAGGATCCTACCAGACCACTCTGAGTAGTGTAAGGGAAGGAAGAGGGAATGGTAGGTATACTGGGGATCCCAGCAACCGTGTTACCAGAAATACCTCCTATGTTGGAGTAGACCGGTGGTTGAACCACCCGGCTCGCTGGAGTCAAAGGGGTAGAAGGCAAACTAGATCTAGGGGCACTAACCGGGGGAGGTAGTACCCCTTCAACCGGAAGGGTTGAGGTAAACACAAAATCACTCTCTTCTGCAGAAGACATGACTCTACTCAAAGGGACACCTACTACTGGTGAACTAAAAGGTCTAACTTGGACGATCACAGGATCGTTAAGATCAGTCAAGGGAGAGTTAAAATTTCTTGCAAACTCGTCAGTCTGCAATTCTTCTATCTCGACTGTGTCTAAATCAAAACGGTTAGCTATCAATTCCGGTTCACCAAGAACCTCACTTACTCCTACTGGTTCAAAAGAACCGTCTGTGCCTAATATCCGCCTTTGGGGTAAAGGTGGAGGCTCCAATGCAGGAAGAGGAGGAAGGTTTCTCAACCTTCTTGACCTTCTAACTAGTTGGTCCTCCAGAATTAAAAATTTGACTTAATCACACCCTAAGGTCAACTAAGCACAAGCAAATCCACAGAGCATACACTAAAAAGATCCTAGAGTCTCAAGCAATCAAACCAGGGTATAAATATATGCTTTCCCGAAGAAAGCTGATGAACAGTTACTTGGCGTCCTTGAGGGGTTCTCAGGCACAAGCAGAGGAATCACCCACCACCCTCCTGCACTTTCCACAAGGGTTACCTTCCAAGCCCGTTCGAGGTGAACCAGAAATAACCTTCCAGTTTACCTAGGTATGAACCCTAAAGAGACAAGAGACTAAGGCTACCTTGACAATACCAACTGTCTGGGGGGACAGTCATCAGCCGAACTCGTACGCATGGGCAGGGTAGCTGAGCCCGAAACTCTGTCTAGGAAAGAATCCCCAGATGCACAAAAGTCCTGGGTTACGTTTTGACAAGGATTCGGGGGGTTATCCCCTCTGTCCAAGCCTCCACGCGGCCTAGTGCTTAACTCCCGTTTGAGAGGAGCTTCCCAGATACAGTGATAGAATCAAGGATTTACCTAAAGAACGGTCCACTACGTCTGAGTTTATAACTTGTGGGAAGTTTACACTCCCTAGCCCACAAGTCTAGCCTAAGCTAGTAGGTGAAAGGCCCCTAAAAATAAAAACTTACTAATAAATTTTAATTTATGCATTTATTTTAAGGGTTGTTTCTTACTCAAGAGGAAATGGAAGTGATATACTGTATGGTGTTTTGACTCAGCAAGAAATAAATGAAAGTAAAGTGTATTCAAAGCAAACTACTACTATAAAACAAACTTCTTTTCATTTTTTTCAAATATGTATTGATGAACTAAAGCACTGATAAGAGAAACTAAACCTATGTTTTTGTAATTTTCTGAGATTATATATATTTTAAAATGAAACAAACACTACTTATGCAAAAATCACAATGCAAAAGACTAACTATGTTTTGTTTTCACTTTAAAAATTGCTCAAAGAAACTACTATGCATCTACAATACACTATGTTTGAGTCAACTTGAAACTTATGAACTGTAAATAAACTACAAACTGAAACAAACAGGCTAACAGAACCTACAGACCAGCAAGATAAGCAGGCTAGGAACTTAGCTTGGGTGCAAACAATGATACAAAACCACTGCAGACTTAAAAAGGTGAGTGCAAACCAGCAACTGTCAGAAAGCAGACTGGAAAAACAGAGTCCAAGACCCTGATCACTGATCTGGACTAAGACACTTTAACCAAGAACCCAAATAGGCCAAATGCTTCAGGATGCAAACAGTAAATAAACCAAGTAAAAAGACTCAAATGGATTTCAAAAAGCACTAAGATGTGATCACCTGAGGCAATCAAGCAACCTCTACAACATTCTTAAAGAAAGTCTTCCCAGAAAACAAGGACTATAACAAGAAAAGACACAAGCAAACTCTTCTTTAAAAATCCAAATCTTCAGGAGTATTCGCGACTGTCTAGCAGTGCAACTCACGAATGCTCGTGACTGTGCAGTATCACAACCCGCGAATGCAACTTTTTACTCGCGACTGTTCAGTAGAACAACCCGCGAATGGGTATAAAAATTTTCTTAAAAGCAAAGAAAAAACCCTAAGACTTTCAAACACTGAAGTAAGAAAGATCCAGGATAACAAACCACAAGCAGACTTACAGGAAAACTGGTCAGGATAACAGAAATGACCTACAGCAGTCTAGGCAATCACCAGCAGAGTCGCCAGTTCTGTTGTAAGGGATTATGCACCTAATAATCGTAGATCGGGGGTTACCAACATACTCAAACACTTGCAGACAATTGACTTCTAAAGTGCAGAATAGGAAATAGGAGGGTTAGAAGAACTTACTTGTTAAACGACATTCGATCCTTGCTAGTCCTCTTCCGATCTGCTCCACTTCCAAAGTCTTCAAGGCTCACTCCTCTTTCACCTGTTCAGAGACAATCTTCCAGATATAGTATGATTCATATATATATGTTAGCAGGTTAGATAATTCAAATATGAAATACTGAGGCATAAACAATTATCAAACCAAGATATATAAGACACATGTGGAAGAAGTAATCTCTTTATTATCAATAATGAGAAAGTTCAGAGTACAACCAAACGTCTGAGACAAGGACTCCTCTGTCACCAAAGGATTCTGAGTTTCACTGCTCCAAAGACTTCTGTAAACAATCCACCAGCATAACTTTGCTCCAAAAGTGTAAGTGTCTACAACCCTCCCCAAGGCCTGTATTTATATGGGTGAAATAAGGCAGTTCTCTAAGGTTAGTGAGGTTATAGCAGTTAGAGAGATTAAGTAAAAGGACTTAACTAAACTCCCATTAGCGTGTGATTTTGTGTTTTCATTTTAAGGAGCACATTCACGGGTATGTAGTAGAGCAACCCGCGAATGACTCGCGACTCTGTATAAGCGCAACCCGTGAATACAAGGATTCGCTACTTGCTGTGAAGGAGACTCGCGAATGACTCGTGAGTTGTCAAGAATGAGAGTCGCGAATATATCCCAACATGGCTAAATGGTAAAGTAACTAGCTGGATGAAGGTAGAATGTATTTCATGACAAGCGAAGCTATAGTGTTAAGGGAAAAAATCTATCCATAAGTGTCCTTTTGTGTGCCGACGTGAGGGATATCAGCACTCGGATGGAGAGGTGCCACTTAGGTGTATAACACCTCTTTGAAACTTTAGTCACTCCTGTTATCTTGTATGGGTGTGAGGTTTTGGGTTGCAACATCTCTAGAGAATCCTGGAGAAAGATTGAGAAAATCCAGAAGCGTTTTATAACGTATAACCTCAAAATTAAAAGCAATACACCCTACCCTATTCTCCTTATCGAAGTTGGTATTTCCCCTATCGAGAGCCTCGCTATGACTAGGCTCCTGTTATACAAGCACAAAATCAATAACATGGGAGACCATAGACTTCCTAAGCTAGCTTTAAATTCCTTCCAAAACCACCTAAGACTCAAGTGAGGTTGGTATAAAGATATGGGGGCCTGGTTAAACCATTGGGAGATCGACGAAACTGTTGCATTGCAAAATATTAATAACATTTAAAATATTATTAATTCTAAGTTTAAAGAGAAAATGTGGTGTGAAAAATATTTGGAGGCTAAAAGAAAACTAAGATATTATAAGGAGGTCATCAACCCTACTCTAGAAGATCAAAAGTATCTCTCTGTTTTAACTAGTTCAAAGAAAAACACTAATATAGCCAAGATAAGAACGAACTCTCAGGAGATCCATAGTGAAATAGGTCATTGGGCAGTTCCTAAAACACCATGGGTGGAAAGGATCTTACATCTCTGTGAGAATATGAGGATTGAGGATGAAAATCACTCCCTATTAGAGTGCCCTGTGTACACCCACATTAGATCTTAGTTCACTAATCTTTGTTGCAATACCGACCTTCCTAGCGTTTTAACTTGTCAAAATTATAATGAGCTCGGGACACTTCTCTCCAAGCTCTTTGAGCATAGAAATACAATTTTAAAACAAACTAAATAATTCATTTATTTAGGTCCGATAGACCAAAGTTTGGTCTTAGGGGATGTTAACCATCATCATCATCATCATCATCATAATGTAATGTTTTGAAGTCTTTAATTAATTGTACTATAATTTGATAAAATATTACATTTTAATATGATGTTTTGTTTAGAATTTAGTTTTTTGAAAGTTAGTTTTTAAATTGGGTTTTTTATGACTATATTATTTTGTAATGCTTTTTATTGTAAATTTTTTTATACAAATCTAATAATAAAATAATTTAAAAGTATTAGAAAAGTTAATAATACTTTTTAAAAATAACAAAATAAAATAAAGTTCAATTAAAAATTTATATATTTATATGATATTTTTAGGATTAAGAAAAATGGATGAATATATCATATATTCATAAGTAAAAATGTGTAAATAAAAGATATTTTCAACATTAAAAGAAATTGGATACATATAACATATATTGAAAATTGTGTAAATACATGCATATTAAGTGAAAAAACATATATTGTCTTTTTCAAAATATATGAATGGACAATAATATATTTTATTGAAAAAGTGTGAAAAAGACATTAGTACTTTACTCTAGCTGTAAAAATACTTTTAGACTACCATGGTTAACCATAGATTTTGATCAACCTTTTAGAATATGACAAATAAGCAACATTAACTCAACTAATGCCAACTCAACTATTATAGATGATGCCATTCTCTAGATTGTGATTGGTTCTTAAAAGGTTGATTTTAATAGTACTTTTTTTGTTTGGAGGCCCATTTTTTACCTCAAAATTCCCCTAATGATCCATTGTAAGCATCATCCATTAATTATTATACATTTATATATCTGTTTATTTGAAGATGGAACATTTTCCTCCCTAGACCTGGATACAGGATAGCTTAACCTGGATACGGGATAGCATATTACACCGGATACGGTTGTATTAACACTCCAACCGGATACGGTTGCTTCAAGTGGTATCAGAGCGATTTCGCTCCTCGGGTGAGCTTGGATTCGACTCCTCCCACCTTTGAGCTCAGTTTTGGCTCATCTCACATCACATCTTCCCTCCATTTCACCCATATCTCTCTCACACTTCCACGCCTTCCATTCTTCACAACCTTCCATTCCACCTCCCATTGGCTTCATCTCCCATGTTCCTCCTTCACACTCAACTCCTCCACGGTCCTCCTTCACACTCAACTCCTCTACGCACCTCCTGCACAGTCCATTTTTCCTCCACACCTCACCACTATACGTTGCACTCCTCCACTCTCCCTATCACGCGTACCCTTCCAAGCACCCGTGCTCCTAATTTCCTCCCCCACCATTCCACTCATTCTTCCATGCGCACTCTATCACCTCACCTCTCCTCCTATGTGTGCACTCTTCCCCTACCCACCTACACAAATGCTAACTCATTATCCATGCTCCATCTCCAACCACCGCTGCAACCATTCCTCTAGCCTCTGCATGCTTACTTCGACCGTTATTCCTTCCCCATTCCTTCTCCCTACCCTCACCGTCCTCATCACTGCGTCATCATTCCCTTACCTCCCACTTCCCCATGCGTTGCCCAACCTTCTCATCCCCTCTCCATCTGCTCCATTCGCCCTTTGTTCCTTCCTTCCTTCCATCCATGCCCACTTGCTAACACCGCCACCTCCATCACATCCTTGCCATTCGGCCACCTACACGCTCTACCTTCCCACTTCACGCCGCCGCTTCCACCCCTCCCACCACTCTTCATCCGGCTGCTCCATCCTTCATCTCCACTTCTTCCCACTTCACATCGCCGCTTCCACCCTCCCACTGCTGCTCCCTCCTCCAACGACAAGACCTCCACTGTTGCTCATGCCTTCCCCTCCCTCTTGTGCTCACCCCAGCCGCCATCCTCTCCAGTTACATTCCAATGCCCCTTCCCATCTCTATTCCGTTGCACTAGCAATCACATCTTTTCATCCACCCCGCCTCATACCTACTCCCACGGGCCAACTCTCCTTTCTCCTCCACGTGAACCCTAACCTGCAAAAAAAACAATTTTTAATAAAAATAAATTTTATATATAATAATAACATATTATTATTATAATAATTATTTTAAAAAACCTATATACCAAATATTATATATAGTTTATAAAAAAAACAATAATAATATTAATTAATTAATTAATATTTATTATTATTCCAAAAAATAAATTATTATTATTAAATATAATAATAAGTTTCTTACCTCTAAGCTCAAAGTCCCTTGTACAAACATCCATGGCATCTTATAGTGACGAATTCATAAATCTCCTTGAGAAAATCCTTAAGGATATATATGAAATAAAGAAATCTATTGACGAAATGTTTAAAGAAAATGAAGATGGATGTGAAAATCAAACCACCCAAGCTAATGTAAAAAATGAATATACAGTAGACTATTATGTCATTTCCAATGAGAGTAACGGAATCAATCAATATATTGTACAAGACAAAGATATAACATATCCTAGTAATGAAGAAGACGACAACGAAATAATTGACAAGGAGAAAACTGATCATGACCAAGATTTTGATAAGAGACAAGCCGATGTTAGTAACAATAACGATGATCTATGCATTGGCAATAATATCACAATAACAAACGCATGAAGGACATATGTCATCACAAGGACTTCTATAAAGAACATCAAGGAAAGCAACTATAATATCTATTAGACACAAGATAAGACTGGTGTTCTTAGGAGTATTATAAGCACAAAAATCTTGTTCAAGGGAACTGACACAAAATATGTTGGGAATAACAACACGAAAATAGTTAAGTTCGTCATGTATGTTCAATTGAAGACAAACATAGCTAAAAGAAGCAATCACACAACTGGATAAAGCGTGAACAAAACTTCACCAAGTTCATACTTAATGCAAATACCAAGACAAAATAATCAAGATGAAGCAATGGTAGTGATCAAAATCGCATCTCTGAAGTCATCAGTGAGACACAGAGCCAAAATAAAAGATGGCATGAGAAAACTCAACTTTAAGGACAAAGCTTTCCCAAGGTGAAGGCAATGTTACAGCAATAAATTAGTAGATAAATAGGTTATAACAATTAGTAATATTAATTAGTTATTGAATATAGTTATAAAGAGAAATGAATCTTCAATATTTGATGGCCAAGCCATATTTATGGTGGCCCTATCCATTGTAAGCATCATCCATTAATTATTATACATTTATATATCTGTTTATTTGAAGATGGAACGTCTTCCTCCCTAGACCTGGATACAGGATAGCTTAACCCAGATACAGTCTAGCATATTACACCGGATACAGTTGTATTAACACTCCAACTAAATACGGTTTCTTCATCCTCCCATGTGGCAGGCAGAGAATCATTTCGCTGGGCGAAAGGCGACAGGGAAAAACTACCCTTCGTGATCTCGAAACTACTTGTGGGGAATTTTATAAATGAAAAAGGTCATGCGTTTGCAAGTTATTTTTCTTTTGTTTATTGGAAGGAACGTTCCTGCACCCTATGAAATCCAAGTTGGACATACTTTTCCAACAATCATTTTCCAGATAGGTCACGTAGCTAACTGACCAGATTGTTTTTTAAAATGGAAGGTGAAAGGGAAGTTGAAACACAGGTCCATGAATTTGGTAAAATGGAAGAGATTTTTGAAGATAGGGATGGTGAGATTTTTGAGACTGTTCTTTCTTTTGGTCTAGTCCATGATCGAAAGAATAATTTAAAAACCTTAAAGGAGAAAGGAATCGACCTACACAGTTTCCATAGGTCTTAATTTCACCATTTTTGTCTAGACCAAACCCTAAATTTCCCAAATTTTGTAGCCTGGTGTGCGTCTAACTATTCCCAATATGAGCATGTTATAATGGATTCAAATAGTTCTAAGATACTTTTCCCCATTAATGCCTTAGTTATCAAATATTCTCTCGAAGTACCCTAGTCATTCACCCTGAACCAAGAAAATTTCGTCAAAGAAAGTTTCAATGAACAATTTAGACATGCTGCAGATGAAGAGAAACAAGTTTTTTACTCCAGAATCCTCAAAATTGATACTTCTATTACAACTGAACCTTTTCCCTTAGACATTCATTTGTTTAATGAAGAATCTCAATTAGCAATTTCCTTGTTAAGACAATTTTTAGGGTTGGATACTGATAAATTTGTCCCAGAGATTCTCTTGAGTCTATTGTTTAGTTTGAGCATGTATCAGTCGAAGTCAGAGTCAAGTCAGTTACCTTACCTTAAATTTGATGAGTTCCTAGCTAAGAATATTCATTCACAGCTGGTGAATTCCCACACAACGAGACATTTCAGAATCCAGTCTTATCTAGTCAGGATGTTTCTATTTTTCAATGAGGAAAACTCGCAGTTCCTAGAGATATTATTTACTTCAAAAATCAGGAACAACACCTATAACTATATGAATATAATAATGGCAGAAATATACATAGTAATGTTTCAGAATAGGTTTCCCAGAGTTCTGTTTGAGATGTAGGAAATGTTGTAGTTCACCCTAGACAAAAGAGTTGGAGATTGGTTTTTTCCAAAGGTACATACAATTATCAGAGTTTACGATTTTGTTCATGAGCCATACATTCTTCCTACATT
Organism: Pseudotsuga menziesii; assembly: GCA_001517045.1. Taxonomy (NCBI): domain Eukaryota; kingdom Viridiplantae; phylum Streptophyta; class Pinopsida; order Pinales; family Pinaceae; genus Pseudotsuga; species Pseudotsuga menziesii. The sequence goes on along the minus strand of LPNX010001070.1, from coordinate 374,358 downwards.
TTTTAAACCCAGTATTTTTGCTTTGGAATTCATCAGACATAAATTTATTGTAGAAAATGAGCACTTTCTGAGCTTCATAAAGGCTTCTGAAATCAATTTTCCCTTGAAGGTAGGTCCATTCATCATTAAAAACAAGTTTGCTCTCCTAGTGGTTGAAGGCATGTCACATGATATGAATGTCATGAAAGCCACTAACATCAATTATGATCCACATCATATCATATATTAGATGAGGAAACAAAACAAAAACAAGGCATTTGAGCATCAGTAGATAGAAGGATTAGCTGATAGAGATAACTTGATGGACTACCAATCATATATGGAGGATTCATGAGGTTTACAAGAAAATCATTTTTCCACAATGAAAACAAGATCAATGATTATACCAACTCCCAACAAGATTGAAATTACTGGTAAGAGAAGATTTGCAGAGGCTATTGAAGTTGAAGAAGAAGATTTAGAAGCATCAAAGAGACAGAAGGGAGATTCAGAGAAAGATATAGTGGAGGTCGGAAGTAAGAAAATGAAAGAAAAACTCAAGGCCCAGATTTTTAGATTTAGGAATATGATTTTTTAGAGACACAGGAGGGTGGATCTAGTGGTAAATTCAGGTTAAGAAGTGACTTATATTCCAGAAATGTACAGGACAAGAATGTTTATTCAGAAAAATATTTAAAGATTTATTCTAAAATAATGAACATTTCAGAAAAGGAGGTTTCATTGGTCATTATGAAGGACCATGTAAAAAATACACTGAATTAGCAGTAGCTACTCAAAATAGGGTTGTAGAAATGAGGTTTAATTTGCAGAAGATCCTATTTCCTGACAAAATTCATTTACACAAGCAAACCGGGGAAGTTATTTATATTGATATGTTGAAATCCACATTTAAATTCTCAAAATTACAGTCTACAATATCCATGATAGAATTAAAATACAATTGAAGCAGGAGAAGGTGGAGAATTAAATACACCAACAACAGATTAAAAAAATTCACGGTGATCTTACGACTATGGATAGTGAGCGAGATAGAGGACAAACTCCAAAGAAAATTTTAGGTGAGAAGGAAAACACTATCTGATTATTGAAAAAGAAATTAAAAATACCAGCCACTCAGTTAATTAAAGCCTCTGAGTTGATAGAGTTAGATAAGGAAAAGGAGTCATTTTCCCAGGAACTAAATGATTATAAAGCTAAACTGCTTAAGCTTGCGGGAGAAAACATCCAATGGGAAAAGGAAAAAGGTTTCCTTATTGCTAAGATTGATGTTTTGAATGAAAATTACTTGGCTTTGGAGAAGGAGAGAGAGAAGAAACAAAAAGATAAACTAAAGGAAAAAGGTCATCCAAGCATAAAGGAAAATACTAAAGCCATTGTTCAAGATATGTCACAAGTTAGCTTGAGGGATGAAGAGATAAAGGGTATGAAAATAGAAAATCAAAAGATGGATGAAATAATTAAGAAAAATAAGAAGAAGTAAATTTTTTTGAGAATGAGAATAAGGAGTTACTGTACATGAATGATAAATTAGCAGAAAAACTGTCAAGATAGTTTCCAATACAAGGTGCTAGACATCTTCTTTGGGATATAAATATTACAGAAGCAACAAAATTGAGACATTATCTGAATTATATCAAAGATAAATAGATGGTAATTAATGTGGAAAGACAAAGTTGTATAACTGTAAAGGATACTTTGGATAGAAAACCAACAGATACAGCTAGGAACACTATAAACTTTCTCAATACTTTGTCTGCAGAAGAGTTGAGAACAATGGGACTCAAAGATAGGATTACAATAATAACTTGGGCCATGTTACCACCTAAGTTGTACTTGGTGTATTTTTCAAGTGAGTCGACAAGGTTTGAATAAGCACACTTGTTCATGATCAGAGTTCAGAAGTTCACCAGCCTTTTTCTGGGAGTCTGTTCGATTTTTTTTTGTAACACATGTTCATATCCCCATGAGGAAATTGTAAAAAAAGTGCTAGCATGATCAATTTTTATAAAAGGCTCGAATTCCCAGACTTAAGCATCAAGCCGAATAGCCCATAGTGTTTTTTCCCTTGGTTATTATTGGTTGTTGAACAAATGACTAATAATTTCTGAGTTTTTCACTCACACCTCCAAAGCTGGGGTAGTCATCTTGGTGTTGCGGCCTAAGGAGGTTATTAGAGCCTTCGTGTCGGTGTTTTTCACCATGCTAGGCATTCGAATTGAGTTGTATGGACATGTACTAGGTCCCCCTAGAGTTTCGTCAATTTCCGCAAAAAATATTTTTAATTTTTAATTTTTTTTAATTTTTTTTTTTCATTTTTAAGCCATTTTTTAATGGTTTAATTAAAAAACTTCAAAATATAATAAAAGCTGGGTTCAGAGTCTGTTTTTGGTGTGGGGATTCTTGTTTTCACACTCAGAGCATCCTATTTACCCCATAGGCCACTTTGCATATGTTTTGGGTGGCTAAAACATCCTGTGAGGCATTATTCAGCTAACAGAGCATCAAAATGGAATTTTAATGTTAAAGTTGAAACAAATTAGCACCAAAGTCGATGTTTGAAAAGTAAAAAAATCAGTCAAAGTTTGAGTGGGGTGACATTAAAAATAGGTCCCCATGGTTAGTGACTTCATCCAAGTATGAAAGGAATCAAAACTTTGGTTTTTTTAAAGGTAGCAAATCATGTAATTTGTGAGGTGATGCCAACCTCACGGATTTGGCACACGCTTAATTGGTGTTGGGCCAAGGATAAGAAGGAAAAGAACACAAGGAAGAACCCGAAGCACAATCAAAGGAGGAGACGTGCGTGCGATGGTGTAAAAGCAGGTTAAGAAGGAAACAAAGGAACCGATGCAAGAAAGGTAAAACATGTGCGTGACGGAGAAAGGAAAGGTAAGGACAGAAAGGAAGCGTAGAGCAAAGGAAGCTGCGACGAGGATTGGCGTGATGAGGAAAAGCACATCTAGAGTTGGTGGAAGAGGCAGGTAGAAGAGTAAAGGATGGACAGGTGAAAGTTAAGGAATAATGCAAAAGGATGAACAAACGGAAGACTAAAGGACTGTTTTGTGGCTAGTTATGACCAATACAAATAGGATGAAAGATGTTTTCATGACTAGTTAAGGCCGCAGTTAATTTAATGAAGGAATTTTGCAGCTAGGTATGGGTTGACATTAATGTAATAAGAGATATTTTGTAGCTACTTGAGTCTGTAATAATTGAGCTATACTCAGTCGACCCTACGTGGTCTTGTAAGTGCTATAAATAGGAGGAACCTGCTCTGTATAAGGGTTAGCTTCAGAGATTCAGTTTGGTAGTTCAGAGAGTTGGCCAGAGGAAGTTGTTAGTTCATTTTATTGACTTAGAAGAGGAGTCTAGTAGAAGTAGAAGGCTGTTGAGCTATGGATCTGCAGCTGAGTGTGCAGACTGTTAGTAGAGGAGTCGATCCAGGCTATGTGTGGATCAATATGAGTATATAAAAGAATAAACCAAAGAGCATGAGAGCAAGAAGAGTTTGATTCCAATAGACATATCTCAGAACAGTTTGTAATTTGCAAAATGCAAGGTGCTATACACATTTCTCATGCCATATTAAGAGCACCTGGGTGGTTTTTCCCAGATGGGTTTCCATGTTATTCCCTGTGTCGCATGGATGAATGTTGTTTAATATTGAAGGCTTAGGTGAATGTTTACTTACTTTGTATTTTTTATAGTTACTGTCAAATGCATGTCGCAATATTACCTATCAGTAAATGAATGAATGTTAAAGAACTTTCGACATGTTATGCATGAATTCGTGGTTAAGTTGCTAAGTTACAAAATAAGTCGCACACTGTCAATTATAAGTAAGGAAACAGCTGCGCTGAAAAGTTGCGCCAGCTATTGAAGTTGTAATGACAAGGTTGTGTCACGTGACGGTTGTGGCACATAGTTGCACCTCTGTTGTATCACAAAAGACTCCATCCCTCCATCTCTTTTGAGCGCCTTGGCTGTGTGCCAAGGGACTATAATCCCTCGCCAACTATGGAAACATGGTTCTAGCAGTTACACATTAAGATATCTCGGGTGAAACTACACTTTCCTAGCGGGTGTTGCCGACTGAGATTGCTCTGTCGGGATGATGTCTTTTGGTGCCTTGTTGGTATTATGTTGTTGTTGAACTTTGAGTCAAGACAAGAAGGAGAAATAGGCCAACAAATGGTTCCGTTTTCAGGGCTCGTAATCATTGGAGTCGAGGGAAATGTTATGGAATCCGACAAAGAATGAAACAGAGGATTGGGTGGAGTCTAAGACGCTAACCTTTTCACAAGAAGAGAGCGCAGGATCACAATTGAGCACAAAAAACTAGTTAGACCGATACATATATACTAACATTCACAAAATATTCTTTGCAGAGTTTCCCATTGTGCTGCACGAGTGGTTGTCAAGGTTGGAAACTCGAAATCCAAATTTCCAGAGAAGATAAGCGGTCGAGTGGAGTGATCAATTGGTTTGCGAGATAACGAGTGTAAGTAACACCATCTCTAGAGCTGTTGATTTTTGGGTCAAAATTATTTTGCAAGGATATATTACTGAGTTTGCGGTAGAGACTATAACCTCATATAGTGAGGCTGAAAGAAATTTTTTCCAAGGACCTCGATGAAGATACTTGTTGTCTATAAGTACATGGATAAAGTTTCTAGTTTATGAGAAGGGCATCTTACAGTTGAGTAGTTGAGTCACATACCCAGAAGGAAGGATATGTCACAGACGACCTATAAAGAAAATGGGAAATGGTAAGCTGAGATGTTCCCAGGAAGTATACAACCTGAACTAGAAGATAGATTTTTAAGGAGTGGAAGGAGATTCAGGTCAAGGAAAAGAAGAAAGACAGAGGAAGGTCGATGAAATCCTAGTCTGTTCGAATAAAGTGAGCACGAACTTCAGTCACAGCTAGACAAAAGTTCATGCGACAAAGAGGAATATTGTAGCCCAATTTCTGAAGGAGCAGAAGAATCTGAAGAATCTGCAGAGACACCAAGATCAGGACACAACTACATCACACCAGGAGTATCGTCAAAAGTAAGGTCTAGAGCCTCATATCTTGAAAGAGTTTTTAATACTGATAGTTCTAGTACTATGACTAGCATGTAAGAGGATATACCTCCATTAAATTATTCTCAAAAACCCTGACACTAACTCAATGGCTGGGGAAGATATTAGACTACCCACATTAAATGGGAATGGAGCAGAGGATCCAGAACAACAATGGTTCATCTGTGAAGTTGTTTGGATGGTTCGCCTAATTCATAACATAGACCTAGAGAAAGAGCATATGATCACGAATCTGATGGGTCATGCCCTGGACTGGTTTATGAAGTTCTGCATAGTATCGATAGGAACAGCACAAAAGACCCTTGAAGAGATCCAGATCGTGATGATTTCTGAGTTCAGAAAACCTAAATCTGAGTCGCAGTGTATCGCCGAGATCAAGGAGATAAAACAATCATTGGCAGAGTCCGTATGGGACTTTGACCAATGGTTTAAAACTATGATGGCCAAAGTAATTTTCCAAATGTCAGATGTGAAGCATAAAGAGTGGTTTATTGCTGCGCTATTACCACACATTTGAGGCCCGCTAATGCAAAAAAATATAGAATCACAAACATAAGTGCTAGAATTGTCCATGAAGCTAGAAGCCTCACCAATTGGCGATGGTGATGTAGGAATGGTGCAGATGCAGTCGCATCTGACTAATTTGACAATAAAACTTCAAGATATCAAGAAGGGTAAGGAAGCCCAAGAATATTTATGGTGTATGAAATACATGACACAGATGGACACACCAAAGATAGTTGTCCGACCTACATGAACTACATCTCATCAGGTGCGCCAAACCCATTGAGTTCCCATCTCCTACCCTAATGTTGCATATGCCAGAATAGAGGACATCGCGACGAGGAGTGCCTATACTTGCAAAAGACTGTAATTTCCCTGGTAAGCCTTTTCTATAAATTTTGTAAGTCAGTAGGGCACAAAGAGAAGGACTACAGAGCATACCAACTCTTGAAGGAAAATACTGTAGACACTTACTTAATGAAGAACGATGGGCCAATTCAGGATAAACATGCACAAGTGCACTACCATCCTGTGCCTTTCCCACAACATCACTATCATAACTAGTATCATCCTCAGTATGTGCCACATAATCAATATCATCCACAATACCAGCAGAATCAGTACCCACCACAACAACCACACCCTCAGGGACAGGGGAGTGGAAACTTCCGAGGAAGAGGAGGAGGAGGACTTGGCAGAGGAAGAGGTCAAGTTACATGCTATAAGTATGGACAACTGGGCCATTATGCTAGAGATTGCCAAGATCCTGCAAAGACATTCTCATATTGTAAAGTGCAGGACCATAATGTGGAACAATGTCCTCAGTTGATTGCGAAATGGAAAGCTCGGACCATCGCAGGTCCTAACCCTGCGCAGAATCCGAATGCAAATCCAAATCCTAACTTGAACATCCGAATGATTGTTGTTGAGCCAAGAGAACCAAGAGTTGTTTTTGTAACACGAGGAGGAGCTATGACTAGAGCTTATCAGGATATACCATAGGAACAACTGCAGCCACAGTTGTGACCCATGACGCAGAATAAAGTGCCATTCAACGTCCAAAAGTAGAAGCAAGTATTCTTGGACGTGTGACTAGATTTTGTGGACCCAGAACAACCATATTCCTCAGCTGAAGTAAGGGAGAGGCCTAAGTGCTTCCAACAAATATTTCAGAAGAAGGTCCCACTAGAGGTTAGTAAGCTCAAGTTGTTTCTTTCAAGTTGCTTAGTGTTACTACAAGATAAAGATGACATCACATAAATACAAGCACTAATAGAAGAAACCCCAGAAGAGTCGCAACCAAGAAGGAGATTTAACCGGTTCAGAAAGAAATTCAAAACTGGGCACGAGTTGAGAATGACTATGCACATAGGTGACTATGACAAGGATTACATTATTTTAGACCTGGGCTCGGACATCAATATTTTGACGTGAAAAACTTGGGAAAGCATGGGCAAGTCGTGCTTGGATTGGTCTCGTGTCCAGTTGCGACTTGCAAATCAGGAAAAATTCCTACCGATTGGTAGGTTGAGTCACGTCCATGTCGACATTGAAGGGTTGTGCACATTTGCGGACTTTGAACTGATAAAAAATTTCGATGACACCAATCCATATCCCATGCTGCTGGGGATATATTGGACCATATATAATCAGACCATTATCAATTTCAAGAAAAGGATACTCTCATTCAAGGATAATTGGATGAGGGCAGTGTTTCCCATTGATCCATTGGAGGGACAAATATACGTCAAACCTGTCTACAATGAGGGATAGGGTGATTATTTCGACCAGATCTACAATGTCACTTCCTTACAAGAAGACTACATCAACTCGACAATAGATGGAAACCTGAGCTAGAGGAGTGCTAGTTCCTGCACATCCGACTCAAGAAAGGACTTGGAAAATTGGAAAAACTAGTTGAAGAGGTCTCTATGAGGAGCACCAGAATTAAAAGGTCTGTGCGACGAGTGGAGAATGAATTAAGAGAGATGACCACCTATGAGGGTTTACCTAATATTGCAACCTTCCTAAGTGAGTTTGAAGGACTCGTAACAGATTCACAACGCTTTTCTGCGTTAGACTATGTAATAAAGGCTACGCCCGCTAGATGGTAGTGTACACACATGTAGTCCATATTCAAATGGCCACAATGCAAAAGGTTGATGGAAGTCAAATTTGGTGAATAATTCACCACCATGAGTCACAAGTACATAATATTGTCAAACCCCGTCGAGCACATAAATCAGTGTCGCGTCGCATTTGCAACATACCTGCGACAGGAATGGGTCCATCATTTCATTCACACATTAGAAATGACACCCCGAAGCTAGTATACATTTATGGATTTGCGAAAAGGAACTTAGGATTGGGAAGAGGTAGATAAACAGTTTGTCCACATATTTGAGTTTGTTGATAAGCAACCCACAGTTGATGCTGCACTTGAGACAATCAAGCAGAACATATTTTCTGAAATCCATGTTGAGGAGGAAAATTCCCACCAGTGCAGCGCAACCATACAACAATAGATGGCTTGTTACAATCTGACTGGAGACCCAGATGATGGCCCGACTAACATAAACATACAAGAATTAGAGGGTACATGCGCAGTTGAAGGAAGTGGTATTTTTCGCGACCAATTCCTAAAGCCTCTAAAAATCAAGAAAGTGAACATCAAGTCGCCAGAGAACCCAAAGTTCACCAATATAGGAGATTATTGGGATGAAGAGATAGTCACAAAGATCACAAACTTGCTGCTTGCATTTCAAGATCTATTCCCTACCAACGTTTCAGATATGAAGGGGATACTAGGAGATCTGGGAGAGATGAAAATACCCCTGAAACCAGATGTTAGACCATTTAAGCAGCGACCGTATAGGTTGAATCCACAGTATAAAGAAAAGGTAAAAATTGAATTAGATCCCATGCTCAATGCATGAATCATTGAAACCGTTGAAGAATCAGAGTGGATCAGCCTTATAGTGATCCAGGATAAGAAGACAACAGGTGAAGTTAGGATCTGTGTCAACCTAAGGAAACTGAATCATGCATGCCTGCACGATCCATTCCTGACACCATTTACAGATGAAGTACTTGAAAGCGTTGGAGGGCAATAGATGTATTTGTTTACCAATGAATTCTATGGCTATCATCAAGTCAAAATCGTGAAGGAGGATCGCCACAAAATGACCTTCGTCACAAAATGGGGATGGTACCAATATATGGTAATGCCCTTTGGACTTAAGAATGCACCTGTTATTTTTTCTAGAATAGTAGTTTTCGCTTTTGAATATTTCATACATAAATTTATTGAGGTCTACTTTGATGATTGGACTGTGTTTGGTATAGTAAGAGACCATATTGACAATCTGCACATGATGTTGGGCCGCTGTCGCCAGTACCAGATCGCGCTTAATTCCAAGAAATGTATTTTTTGCACACCATTTGGTGTGTTGTTGGGTCATGTTGTCTGTCGTGATGGAATTTTGGTCGACCCAACAAAATTTGCTATTATCCTTGACTTTCAACCACCTAAATTAGTCATGCAACTCAAATCAGTGTTAGGGCACACATGCTACTACAGGGAGTTCATCAGAGGATACACAGAGATAATTGCACCCACGGAGAAACTACTGAAGAAAGATGCAAAGTTCCAATGGACAGAGGCTTGTCAGGAAAGCTTGGATAAATTAAAAAACAATATGACCACTGCACCAATACTTGTATTTCCATACTAAAAGAAGGAGTTCCACATTCATGTCGACGCATCGTCTGTCGTGCTCGGCATAGTCTTGACACAACCAGGTGAGGGTGCGCTTGACCACCCTATTGATTTTGATAGAATTTTACTATCAATAATAGAGAAAAACTATACGACAACAAAAAGGGAAGGCCTCTCAATGGTCTATGCGCTGTAGAATTTCCGACACTACTTGTTGGGTGGACATTTTCAAATGTACACTGATCATTTGGCATTGAATTAACTAGTCAACAAGCCAATGTTGGGGGGGAAGATCTGTCAATGGCTCCTCCTATTTCAATAATTCGACTTTGAAGTCATTGTTAAACCTGGTCGATTGAATGTTGGACCTGATCACCTGTCAAGGATAGAAATTGGTGAACAACCAACTAGTCTGTAGGATAACTTGCCCAGCGCGCAACTATTTATAGTCACCATGATGGATGATAAGAATAAGGAATTTAATGCCATCATCCACTTTCTAAGTACCGGCTATGCGCCGTAAGGATTCTCCACTAACCAGAAGAAACATCTGGTTGTCAGAGCCACTGATTATACATTGATCACGGGGCACTTATACAAACTAGGAGCCGATGAAATATTACGACAATGTATCTTTGACCATGAGCGACAGTGGGTAATGAGTGAAGCACATGCCAGTTTCATAGGAGGACACTACGCTGGAAAGGAAATTGTGCACAAGATACTACAATATGGACTATGGTGGAAAACCATACATATGGATACTAAGAGCTTCTGTCGACGCTGTGATATCTTCCAGAGAACAAGAAAACTGTCGCGTCGCGTCGAGATGCCGTTTGTGCCGTAGATAACCCTCCAGGATTTTGATAAATGGGTTGTTGATTTCGTTGGACTGATCATTCCATCGAGGAAGAGGACTGGCGGGCACTACATTATCACTATGATAGACTATTTAAGTTGATGGGCTGAAGCCGCGCCTGTTAAATATTGCACCATTGCGACTACGGTGAAGTTTTTATTTGAGAATGTCGTGACCAGATATGAATGTCCGAAAATTCCCCTAAGCAACCAAGGTATGCATTTTTTTAACAAAATGATTTCCTGAGCTTACTGCAGAGTTCCAGATCCAACATAATAAGACGACACCCTATCATCCCCAGGCGAATGGAATGGTTGAAGCTTTCAACAAGATTCTGGAGAACGCATTAACCAAAGTATGCAACATGCACCGCGATGGTTGGGATTAGAAAGTTTTAGTTGTGCTATGGGCATATTGTACAACTTGCAAGAGACTGACAAGACACACCCCATTTAGAATGGTTTATGGATAGGAAGTTGTTGTACCGATGGATTACATTGTGTCGAGCCTCAAAATTTCTGCGTTGACGAAAATGGACGATGGAGATGCTGTCGACCAAAGGTTATCACAACTTATTCAAATGGAAGAGGAACGCTTCATCTCTGGATTCCATAAAAACATAGAGAAGCAAAGGTAGAAAGCATGGCATGATCACCATATCCAGGTTAATCCATTCAAAGTTGAAGGACTTGTGTTGCTGTATGACAACAAATTCTTTAAACATCCATGGAAATTAAAAACGCATTGGCTAGGGCCATATTTGATCGCGCACATTATTGACGTAGGTGTAGTAAAACTACAGAAACTAGATAGAACATATGTCCCAGGAATGCTAAATTGCATTCGACTGAAACCTTACTATGATGGATACGACATGCCTCGCTAAGGTCATGCCGTGTAAAAAAAAAAACTCTTCTGTTGCGCGGTGGCGACAGAAGCATGCCAATTACTGCAAAAGTAAGAATGTTAGGTTGAATGACATTAAAGTGCGAATATATGAAAAATATTGAGGCGGTTATGACATCGAAGTGTCATTAATTTGACCAAGTACGAGGAGAATGACAACATGCTTTATGGTCCCATCAGTTTCCATTGCCATAACTACCCAGGCAAGTACATATCAACACTCGAGTAGATGCGTTAATGACGGAATGATTCGAAGGGAAATCCCACGTGATTGACAAGACCTCGACCTCCCATCGAATGACAACCACAGGATGTGCTGGAACCTATAAATATGAGCTTCGTCATCAAGTCTCAGTTTACTTGCACAAATGAAGAAAAGAGAACCAAAGTTGATAGTTAACAGAGCTGAAGCTTGTAACAGAGCGAGCTGAAACCCATGGTCATAGAGATTTCCAGCGCTAGTGAGCTATCAGACATAACCATTGAATCATCGTGCCCGATTGTAGAGGATATTGACCTACCCGACTCACAACAATAAGAAGAAGAACCTGAAACCATGGTGAGACCTTATCCTTAGACAGTTCCCGTAGCCAGTTTGGGCCCTACACCTCCCACTGGTTCAGCCCTGGCCTAAAATCCACCCAGTGCCGCCCCAGTTATAGGACCAACACCTTTCATCTCGAAAATAGACACTCCAAGCACTTCCACACCACTGGGAAGGGTGCCGAAGCCTTCAAAGAACAAGCGGAAGGCTACTGAAGAAATACCTATTGAAGAAGAACCAAAGTCGCCACCGTGCAAGGATCCGAATTCCACCATTGAGGAGGAGAACCTGCTACCCCCATATATTCAACCAAGGAGAGCCGAGGCACGTGAGGTGAAGCTTCCATAGAGGGCATGCTCTTCCTTGGTCTTGCCACAAATCCATGAGACAATACTAATTCTCATGAACATAATCCTGAAGCCAGTAAAGCTTCAGTTTGAGGATTATGATACCTTCGAGCATCCAAGCTTGGAGAGAAAGAATTACATAGTTGAGACACCCATTATGCCACCTGACCCAGTACTGGTTGTTCCAATGCAATGAACTCGAGGTGTTGATGACGCTGGTCTACTCAACTTGTTACTTATGCCACACTTTGGTCACAACACGTAGGTAAGAACCTATGTACGATAGCTTCTGGTGTGTTTTCATGGCGAGTACTTTTTCCTCGACCGCACATATCCTGTGGATGTTGACCTGATTTCACTCATCACGGGTCTTCCACACCAAGGAGACGACCTCACGTGGTATATGCGCCTGAACAGAGACACCACCAAGATAAAGCAGAAGTATTACTTGCATCGCATAGGTAAGGGGTTTCTCATTAACTCCATCAATGATAACACGGTGTGATTCACCACAAATATTTTATCTTGCAAGCTGTTATGCAAGATGTGGGATATAGAATTTACTGCCAAGACTGTTGAACTTGGGCAAAGTAATGTGCTACGGGAGTAAAGTTCAATTGGTCACAATTCTTGTTGAACGAATTGATAAACGATGCGGAGCAAGAACAGGAGGATGGTAAGGATAAATTCCACTATTCCTAGCTGCTCATCTTGATCTCTTTCATTGTATGGTCAGACCCACCAGATCTGTTTGGCAGGGTGCAAAGTATCAGAACCTCTGGGAGAACAAGAAGGATGTGATTTGACAGAAGGACAATAATATTGAGTTCTTTCTTCATGGCGAGGCGCTGCGCAATGTAATAAAGCAACAACACAGAATAAGGGCATCAACAGTGAAAATATATGCTGCATTCATAAACTTTTAGGCTAGTGTCCATAACATTATTCTGGAGCTGAAGGAGAAACCGTCCAAGCAGGCACACCCGACGAGTTTTATGATCAAGAATGCGGATGTGGACACAATTATTCAGGACTGGCCGACGAAATGCCGCAGCCCAGTTGAGGAGCAGATGGACAAAGAACAAGATCCACTAGCTAACCAAGGTGGAAATGTTGGCGTAGGTGCCAATGAGGGAAATGGACAAGACACTGGCCAAGGAAATGATGGAGGAAATGATCAGGGTGATCAGTTGTGGGAGGGAGAAGAAGAAGATGATGATGGTGGCTCCGATCGAGGCAATGGAGAGGAAACACCTACTGACGAGGATATTTGAAACCACCATAAAGAATAACAATAAGAGTGCGAGCCACTGTGAAAGAAGAGGAAAGCTAGCAAAACGGTCAAGAAAGACACATTCACTTAAGATGATATTCGCTCCCTAGCAGACGCTGTAGCCGAAGTAGCAAAAGACAACCTCGAAGTTCTAAGTAAGAAGCAAGCATAAGTGGTCGGTCAAGTCGTTGAGAACCTTAATAAGCTCATAGAGTCCATTAACGAAGTAAAAACCATTATCAAGGATGAGACGTATGGCGTGGACCCCAGTGACACTTTAGTCGCGCCAATGCTGTTGTCGCCTCTCAAGATGGAATTTCCTGCGCAAGCACTACAACCAGGAAATGAAGAGCATGGCACTGTTCTCAAGGCAATGGGGGCACTAACATTGGATTTTTCAAAGCTCCAATTGGCCGACATATACTCTCTTTAGTATGCAGCTGTAACAGAGTTTCAGATAAGAGAAAATGTGGTGGCGTATTAAGCAACCAAGAACACAAGGAAGGAAAAGGAGCGCAAGGCCCTCCTTAGGGAGAAGGACCAGGAGATCGAGGCGCATGAGCAGAGTCAGCTTACACTAGCAAAAGCCATCAAGAGCACCATCGTAGAGTTCCCACCTGAAGCAGGTCATGAAGATGAATACTCAATCACCAAGGTTGGTCAACTGTCTAAGATCATGGTAGAACTCAAGAAGCAAGTGGAAGAGCTTCAGGCACAATAGGTACCAAGAACACCTCCTAAGGTGTTAGAAGAGTGCAGGGCTACAACATATGAGGCTGTTAGCAAGATCAGGGTGGGGATAATATTTGCACAGAAGCCATTAAATTAGTTTCAACGGCCTGGGAAGCCCTCCTAGAAGATGAAACAACGACTAAGTTCGTTGAAGAAGCATGACAGGCTGAGCAGAATATTGCAGTTGTAAAGGCATACATCAAGAAGCTGATGCTCAAGGAAAAGGCTGCAAAAGTATCTGAGCTAAAGTAGCTCCAGCAGGAGGTAAAGACAATGTGCGACAAGGAGTAGAGTTGGAATGATGAGATAGCGGCACAACAATCAAAGGCTGAAAGGTTCACATGGCTTATTCAGCCTGCGCAGCAGAAACTCCAGCAGTCATCACAGTCATTGGGAGAAGTACTGTCGAAAAATATCAGCTCCAACCGTCTGGACGAATTGGAAAAATGGGCAGAGGAAGTAGGGAAAGTGGTTGCATGGGTGAAAACCGTTTTGAAGGAATTCCAAGATAAGGTTGGTGCTATGGTGCAACCTGAACTAGAAACATAAGTTTTGCAGGGATTTCAATTTTGTTTAGTGGCTCGGGACGAGCCACATGTGAGTGTTGGGGGCCTATTGGGCCAAGGATAAGAAGGAAAAGAAAACAAGGAAGAACCTGAAGTGCAAGAAAAGAAGGATAGGTGCACGTGCGACGGGGTAAAATCAAGTTAAGAAGGAAACAAAGGATCCGACGCAAGAAAGGTAAAACATGCGCGCGATAAAGAAAGGCACAGTAAGGATGAAAAGGAAGTGGAGAGCAAAGGAAGCTATGACGAGGATTGGTGCGATGAGGAAAAGCACATCCAGAGTTGGTGGAAGAGGCAGGTAGAAGAATAAAGGGTGGACAGGTGAAATTCAAGGAAGACTGCAGAAGGACGAACCAGCGGAAGACTAAAGGGTAGTTTTATGGCTAGTTATGACTAGTACAAACAGGCTGAAAGACGTTTCCGTGGGTAGTTAAGGATTTGGTTAATGCAATCTAGGAATTTTGCGGCTAGGTATGGGCTGATATTAATGTAATAGGCAATATTTTGTAGCTACTTGAGTCTGTAATGACTGAGCTGTACTCAGTCGACCCTGAGTGGTCTTGTAAATGTTATAAATAGGAGGAACCCGCTCTGTATAAGGGTTAGCTTCAGAGATTCAGTTAGATTTAGTTTGGCAGTTCAAAGAGTTAGCCAGATGACATCGTTAGTTCATTTGATTGACTCAAAAGAGGAGTCTAGTAGAAGTAGAAGGCTGTGAATCCACGAATCTGCAGCTGAGTGCGCAGATTGTTAGTAGAGGAGTCGATCCAGGCTATGTGCGGATTAGTAGGAGTAGATAGAAGAATAAACCAGAGAGCATGAGAGCAAGAAGAGTCTGAGTCCAATAAACATATCATAGACCAGTCTGCAAGTTGTAGACTGCAAGGTGCTATACAAATTTCTCATGCCAGATGAAGAGAACCTTGGTGGTTTTTCCTAGATGTGTTTCCACGTTATTCCTTGTGTCGCATGGATGAATGTTGTTGAATATTGAAGGATTATGTGAATTTTTGATTACTTTGTATTGTTTATAGTTACTGTTGAATGCATGTCTCAATATTACCTATTAGTAAATGAATGAATGTTAAATAATTGTTGATATGTTATGTATGAATTTGTGGTTAAGCTGCTAAGTTACAAAATAAGTCATACATTGTCAATTATAAGTAAGGAAACAGCTGCACCGCACAGTTGCACCAACTGTTGAAGTTGTAAGGACAAGGTTCCATCGTGCGCTAGTTGTGGCACACAATTGCACCTCTATCGCATCGTGAAAGACTCCATCCCTCCATCTCTGTCGAGCTCCTTGGCTGTGCGCCAAGGGACTATAATCCCTCGCCAATTGCGGAAACATGGTTCTGGTAGTTACACATTAAGATATCTC
Source organism: Pseudotsuga menziesii (assembly GCA_001517045.1). Lineage (NCBI taxonomy): Eukaryota > Viridiplantae > Streptophyta > Pinopsida > Pinales > Pinaceae > Pseudotsuga > Pseudotsuga menziesii. Next base: position 358,437 of record LPNX010001070.1, on the reverse strand, counting down.
GGGTGAGACTGCACTTTCCTAGCGGGTTTTTTCGACTGAGCTTGCTCTGTCGAGCCGATGTATTTTGGTATATTGTTGGTATTGTGTTGTTGTTGAACATCGGGTCAAGACAAGAAGGAGAAATAGGCCAACAATTGGTTTGACATTTGGTGTAGTGTGAGTTGGCAATGTGAGTCAATCATTTAATTTGGAGTGCACTCCAAGCAAAAGGTGCACCCACCATATCTCAACGTATGAGTGATGTGGAAAATTTAAAGTGTGTTTGGAAATGGCCCAATGGCTAAGGAAATTTATTTGGAAGCCAATACGTGCAAATTGAGGTAATCGTTTGACTTGGTGGCGACCATGTCATGGAAGAGGATGCACCCTCTCCTCATGAGGGACGCATCATACATGTGGCATTTGTTGCTTGTGTGATGTGGTAAGGTAGGTGAGGGGCACACCTCTCTTGGAGAGGCGATGCCTTATCCTCTCAAACAACTCCAATCAAATCCGCAATCATCCTCGTGAACTCTAACTTCAACTCATGTGGTGGATTCCCCCCCCCTTCTCTCATTTGGATATTTAAGCATGCTCCCAGTTCATTGTTTCTCATGGTCAGAGGACCGAAGGTCTGCTCTAGTTGTATTGTATTGTATTATTTTTGGAATAATAGAAGGATTTGGAGGTCTCATGCGGTGCTTTACTCAAGTGTTGGATGATCATTGTCTCATGTTGTTGTTGAGGTAATCTGTAGAATTACTTTTATGCATTTGCTATTCCTTGTCAAATCTAGCCTCATTGAAGGATTAGTACTAATCGGTAGGAGTGAGTGAAGTAGTTTCTTTTCTCTCTTAATTAATTTATGTTCAAGATTTAGAATTTGCATGTTGATTTTCTTATGGGTATGCTCTTCTTGTCTTTAGCATGAGTTTTTATTGGATTTGATTAGTCTCTTGGCGAGTGTGAAGGTGTTTTACAGGTGCTTCTCTTTGATTTTTGTGAGATCTTTCTTGCTTCTCTTACTCTCCAAGAATTCATTGTTGAAGAGGAATAGTCCCTCTGCTCTCCACCAACAAACTCCATAGCCCAAGCATTCCCAAGCTTGAGCTCATTCCTTTTCTCTCTCTCTCCTTCAAATTTAAATTGAGCTTCCCCCTTTGGTTACAGTTACTCACATGCTTAAGTAGTTTAGTTTCTCTTTCAAGGAATATCTAAAGGATGATCATTTTAATCATGTTTCTAGATCTAGAATCATATAGCATCATTCTTAGAATAGATTTAGTATTGTTAAGTACTTATGCATAGTATTTGATCCTTCAGTACTTAACTGTTTTATGAATTTAACATTATTTTTAGCACATTTTGTGCAGGATAGGTGGCTGGTTTTTTTCTTTTGTTGACAGGGAAAGGAGAATTGCTGCTGAAAAATTGAGGATTTGGGCCATACAGAGCCTTCCAGAGCAATATTCCTTTTCTTGCATCATTCCTAAAACCTGTAAGCCTTTGGATCCATATATGTAAGGACCATTGAAATCCACCTCAATCATTGTAAATACCATAATAAAATATTTTGAGTAGGCTCCTTCCGAGGCCACTCCCCATCCCCTCTGGGGGGTTTTGAGTTGATGAACTTTTTTCATGGTTTTTCTCTTGTTAGTGTAGTTTTGCTTTATAGACCAGTATACTTTTATATTTCAAGTTTCAGATTAATTGCAAAGTAATAATAATACTTACCCCACAACTTCCCGAGTTACCCCAAAGGGGAAATAAATGCGTGGTAGGATTAATTAGACAATTTCTTTCTTTCAGTATTTTTGTTTTATGTTACTTTGCATGTTAAAATTTACACCCATTTCTCTCCCAACTAGGGATTTTATCCTGAAATAGATTCTTGGGGATTTAATAAAAACACACTACAAGTTCTTAACATCCTTAAACCAAGGCTCCATTATGTATTCTCTGCACCGTCATGGTTTGACCGATTGGCTGCATCAAAAGCAACGCATGTGACTAGCATAATTAGTAATTAGTTTTCGCATATCAAATTAACCTACCCAGGTGAAAATCCAAAGCCTTGCTTTGATCCGTTGCGGTGGAAAAATACACAAAGGAAATGGGAACAAATGGATAGTGGCCTCGAGACATCGTTAGGCTACACCCTTGTTGGTGTAGTGTTGAACACATCTCAGAGACTCCAACCAACCCACACATTCCTTGCGGGGAGCCGGATCGGATAAGGGTTTTGGACATACTTCTCATACCTTTAGGTATATCTGGATTTCCCTTCCCCCTAATTTAATAAACTCATCTCGATATTAATCTAAAACTGAACAAGAGAACTTGCAACACATTTTTTCCAGCAATACAACAATACTCTTTTATATTTGGACTCCATTTCTGGCACTGGTTTTTATATTATACAATCATTTGTTTCTGTATGCTTTATATATCATGCATTGATCTATATGATGTCTTTCAACATTTTTTGTTGTAATATATTCTTCAAGTATTTACTTTCATCAAACTCCTAAATAAATCAATCATTATCATTACACTAAGTCCTAAACATCCTTAGAAACTAATAGGGTCTACTCCCCTTGGCTTCAATTACGAGTTGGCCTAAACGAAGGAGTCAAGAACAAGGTGACAACCTTGACTCGAGACTTTCCCCCAAGGACACACTGAGTGGCTTGAATATTTATTCCACGTACTCCCCCCCAGGTGTGTGAAATGTGACAACATTTTCTGGTGTCATTTCCAGGGGTACATCTTTTGGTTCCCAGAGTACGACTTTTTTTTCTTTGTTTGATGAATGCTTATAGTATATCTTTAATTTTCATCTGGAGAATCCACTGACTTTTTTCAGTTTTTATTTTTACAAAGAAAAGCAAAAAATATTTTTTGTGAGGGATTTATAAATGCATATATCTTGTTTTCAAGTGGCGACTCCATTGAAGGGATAAAACCCTTGTATCTCATAAATTTGTTGAGACTTGCTATGTGTAGATGAGCTCATGCGACGCAGTAAATTTTAAAGCTTTCCTGATTCAGTACTAGATGTTCTCCATTGTTACTTCATATCTAAATAGTTGAATTCTACTATGGGTAAAGAAGGGCTTCACATGCTCTTGCTCGATTTATGCCCCTCAATAGACTTCTCAAATGTCTCTGTGTTTCCTAATGATTGTTATAACCATACCGAACTATTTAATCTTGCCCCATAGTTTTTTGGAAATGATGGTGAATCAATCACCTATCATATTTATGCTTTCTTCAAGTTGGTGGCTGATTTTAATGTGGTGCATGAGGATGATTTGATGGTCATTTTCTCATTTTCCTTGAAAGGGGATGCAGAGAATTGGTTCAATGACCTTCCTGAAAAATCCATAGTTTCCATTGTTTATTTTTTCGAATGTTTCCTTTTGCGCTGGTATGAAGGAGAAGTGGGGGAGATTAAGCAAATTTTTAAAGAATATGATGCCCTCCTCCCTAGAACATAGGCTGACGCTAAAGAAGAGATTTATAATGGGCCCTTTGAAGAAGCACATAAGAATCCCTTAATTGAAGATATTATTAAAAGTCTACCTCATGATGCAATTGAATATTTGGAGTGTCCTCAGGTTTATGTCAGTGATGATGATAATACTTGTACTTTAGATCTACCTCAAGAAGAATCCATCACAAAAACTTATAAAGAAAATTTTGATGAAGACTGTATGGTATATGATGAAATTCCTATATGTTCTCCACTTAGTGATGAGGTTTTGGAAAATTTTACTCCTTGTAATATTTCTGAAACTAGTCCTCACGAGGATGATTATTGTGAACATGAGTATGGACATAACCAAGAGCATGATGCATTTGATGGGTACTCCCCCATATTTGACAAAGATATTGATGATAACTCTTGGTTATTTATGGAGAATCCCATTTATGATATATCAAGAGAACGGAGCGTTGATTCAAAATACGTTGAGGGCTTTGTTGAAAATCCCATCTATCACATGCGCACAAAAGAGATCATTCTTTCAAAGACTTTGGGAAGGATTAGTATGGCAGAGAAGTATGCAGAATTTTCACATGATCAGTTAGAGCCATATATGGGTATCAATAGTGAAGATATGGAGAAGCAGTGTAGTGAAGAGTCATATGTGATGCAATAAATGGAATATCAGTCTCAACCATATTTTTCATATGTAGAATTTCCTTATGATTTCAAGCAGCTTGGGGCTTATATAATGAGTTTGGTAAGCCTTGATGATTAATATGATGCTGTAGTCAATCTGCCTCATCATGCCAATTTGTAAATCATCCCTATACGATCATGGATAGAAGAAGCTTGCACGATCATCTACCAGTTTGGGAAGAATCTTGATGATATTATCCATGCCTATGATTTCCCATCTAGCCCACCCATTCTGGATCATCACATAGGTTTGCACTTTCTAAATAAAGTGTCCTTGCTTTGGTTGGTAACCAAGACAAGACAATTTTTTTTATGTTAATAAGATACTTAGGTGGTTACATTGGATTTCTGATTACACCTAACCTTTTTTATATCATGTTTATACTAAGAAAATAAGCTCCTTAAAGTGAACATTTACTTTCTGCAATTTTGTTATGTACTTAGGTATAATAAAACTTTTATTTCATTAGTTAGATACATTTATTTTGTTTGAATGAAACATCTTAATGGTTCATTTAGATTTTATATAAATATGGTGCTACTAAGGTTTTCTTTTCAAGTTGAGATGTTTTTACAGGTTATATAAACCAGAGATTTTAGTGTTCTCGTATCCTCTCCTTTCCTTAAGACCAGATTAAGCACACATCCTGCAGTTGGAGCCAAATGTTACCACCTAAGTTGTAGTTGGTGGATTTTTCAAGCGAGTCGACAAGTTTTGAACAAGCGCACTTGTTCATGATCAGAGGTCAGAAGTTCACCAGGCTTTTTCTGGGAGTTTGTTTGAATTTTGTTTGTAGCACATGTTCTTATCCCCCTAGGAAAATTGTAAAAATGTGCTACCATGATAAAATTTTATAAGTGGCTCAACTTCCCAGACTTAAGCATCAATCCGACTAGACCAGAGTGTTTTTTCCCTTGGTTATTATTGGTTGTTGAACAAATGACTAATAATTTTTAATTTTTTTACTCACACCTCCAAAGTTGGGGTAGTCATCTTGGTGGTTAGCCCTTAGGAGGTTATTAGAGCCTATGTGTCAGTGTTTATAAACATGCTATGAATTTGTGTTGAGTTGTATGGACATGTCCTAGGTCCCCCTAGAGTTTCATCTAATTCCGATAATATATATATCCGTTTTTTAAGCCATTTTTTAATGGTTTAATTAAAAAACTTGAAAATGTAATAAACGTCGGGTTCAAAGTCTGTTTTTGGCACGAGGATGCTCATTTTCACACTCAGAGAATCCTCTTTACCCCAGAGGCCACTTTGCATATGTTTCAAGCAGCTAAAACATCCCGTGAGGCATTATTCAGTTAACAGAGCATCAAAATGACATTTTAATGCTAAAGTTGCAACAAATTAGCACCAAAGTCAATTTTTGAAAAGTCAAAAAATAAGTCAATGTTTGAGTGGGGTGACATGGAAAATGGGTCCCCATGGTTAGTGATTTCATCCAAGTATGAAAGGCATCAAAACTTTGGTTATTTTTAAGGTAGCAAATCATGTAATTTGTGAGGTGATGCCAACCTCACATATTTGGCACATACTTGATTGGTTTGGCGTTTGGTGTAGTGTGAGTTGGAAATGTGAGTCAATCATTTAATTTGGATTTCACACCAAGAAAATGGTGTTCCCACCATATCTCAATGTATGAGTGATGTGGAAAATTCAAAGTGTGTTGGCAATGGACCAATGGTTAAGGAAATTTGTTTGGGAGCCAATATGTGCGAATTGAGGTGATTGTTTGAGTTGGTGGTGAGTGAGTATGTCATGGAATAGGATGCACCCTCTCCTCATGAGGGATGCATCATACATGTGGAATTTGTTTCTTTTGTGATGTGGTAAGGCAGGTGAGGGGCGCACCTCTCTTGGAGAGGTGTGGCCTTCTCCTCTCAAAAAACTCCAATCAAATCCACAATCATCCTTGTGAACTCTGACTTCAACTCAAGTGGTGGATTCCACCCCCCTTATCTCATTTGGCTATTTAAGCGGGCTCCTGGTTCATTGTTTCTCATGGTCAGAGGACCGAAGGTCTGCTCTATGTATTGTATTATTTTTGGAATTGTAAAAGGCTTTGGAGGTCTCATGTGGTGCATGGCTCAAGTGTTGAATGATCATTGTCTCATGTTGTTGTTGAGGTAACTTGTAGAGTTACTTTCATGCATTTGTTATTCCTTTTCAAATCTATCCTCATTAAAGGATTAGTACTAATTGATAGGAGTGAGTGAAGTAGTTTCTTTTCTCTCTTAATTAATTTATTTTCAAGATTTAGAATTTGCATGCTGATTTGCTTATGGGTATGCTCTTCTTGTCTTTAGCATGAGTTTTTACTAGATTTTATTAGTCTCTTGGAAAGTATGAAGGTGTTTTATAGGTGCTTCTCTTTGATTTGTGTGAGATATTTCTTACTTCTCTCACTCTCCAAGAATTCATTGTTGAAGAGGCATAGTCCCTCCGCTCTCCACCAATGGACTCCATAGCCCAAGCATTCCCAAGCTTGAGCTCGTTTCTTCTCTCTCTCTCTCCTTCAAATTTAAATCAAAATTTCCCCGTTGGTTACATCTAATCACATTATTAAGTAGTTTAGTTTCTCTTTCAAGGAATATCTAAAGGATGATCTTTTTAAGCATGTTTCTAGATCTAGAATTATAAAGCATCATTCTTAGAATATATATAGTATTGTTAAGTACTTATGCATAGTTTTCGATCATTTAGTACTTAACTATTTTATGCATTTAACATTATATTTAGCACATTTGGTGCAGGATATATGGCTGATTTTTTTCTTTTGTTGACAAGGCAAGAATAAGTGCTACTGGAAAATTGAGGATGTGGGCCATCCAGAGCCTTCCAGAGCAATATTATTTTTTCTTGCATCATTCCTAAAACCTATAAGCCTTTGGATCCAGATCTGTAAGGACCATTGGAATCCACCTCAAGCATTGTAAATACCGTAATATTTTTTTTTGAGTATGCTCCTCCAGAGCCCACTCCCCACCCCCCTTTGGGGGTTTTGTGTTGGTGCACTTTTTTCATGGCTTTGTTCTTGTTAGTGTTGTTTTTGTTTATAGATCAGTATACTTTGTTATTTCAAGTTTCAGATTCATTGAAAAGTAATACTAATACTTACCCCATGACTTCTCGAGTTACCCGAAAGGGGAAATATATGTGTAGTTGGATTAATTAGACAATTTGTTCTTTCTTTCATTATCTTTGTTTTATGTTACTTTGTATGTTAAAATTTACACCCTTTTCTCTCCCGAATAGGGATTTTATCCTGAAAGAGATTCTTGGGGATTCAATTAAAACACACTACAAGTTCTTAAAATCCTTAAAAGTAACTAAGTCTTCGTTCTGTATGCTCTGCATCATTGCGGTTCGACCGATCAATTGGTTGCATTGAAAGCAACGCAGGTGACTAGCATAAATATTTTTCACATATCACATTAACCTCCCCAAGCGAAAAATCCAACACCTCAATTTGATCCATTGTGGTGGAAAAATCCACAAAGGAAGTGGGAACAACTAGATAGTGACCTCGAGAAACTGTTAGGCTACACCCTTATTGGTGTAGTGTTGAACACGTCTCAGAGACTCCAACCAGCCCACACATTCCTTGCGAGGAGCTGCATTAGATAAGGGTTTTGGACATACTCCTCGTACCTTCGGGTATATCTGGAGTTCCCTTCCCCCTATATTAGTCAACTCATCTCAATATTAATCTAAAACTGACCAAGAGAACTTTCAACACATTTTTTCCAGCAATACAACAACACTCTTTTATATTTGGACTCGATTTCTGGCACTGGGTTTTATATTATACAATCATTTGTTTCTATGTGCTTTATGTATCATGCGTTGATCTATATGTTGTTGTGTGTAAACATATTATGTTGCAATATCTTGTTCAAGTATTTACTTTCATCAAACTCCTAAATAATTCAATCATTATCCTTTCACTAAGTCTTAAACAACCTTAGAAACTAATAGGGTCTACTCCCCTTGTCTTTGATTAGGAGTTGGCCTAAACAGAGGAGTCAAGAACAAGGTGCCAACCTTGACTTGAGACTTGCCCCCAAGGACACATTGAGTGTCTTGAATATTCCTGCCACGTCCTCTCCCCCAGGTGTGTGAAAGGCGACAACAGACCAGAAAGGTTATTGGAAAGCATCATCGCATTGAGAGTGTCCAAGCAAAGGAAGATCAAATGTTGCATCAAGTAAAGTATTTCAAATGATTATTTGTATAATTATTTTAGAAAGGCCTGCCTCCTTTCTGGGATGAAGATGGCAAGCTGATTTCTCAGTCTGAATATCACGCCTTTCTAGTTAAATCTAGGTTAGATCATAAGAAATTTGATGCTATGACTCATTCCTTGTCAGGAAAGGTCATAATTGATAAAATGGTTGTGGAATTTGAACTAATAGATTCATTCAGGACAATTGGTTCCCAAATGCCACCCATTTCTTATGTAGATCATGTGGAGATGAGGGTATTGGATAAAGAGATTGCAAATATTGAAATGCCATTTGAAGATTAGTGGAAGACTATTGAAAATTTGGAAAAATGAAATATAGGATACATCAGTGAAAATTTCATTTCAAGGATAGAGTTAAAGACATGACAAGGATTACTTCATAATCAAGTTAACATTTTTTCTAGTAATTAGGAAGATTTAGTTTGTTAAGGTTATTTTACATATGTAATAAGGAAGTCACAGAATTCCTATTTTTAAAATATAGGTAGTTAGGCATCAACTCGAGGAACATTTTTGAGATATAAAAGAATGTTTTGTAATGGAATTGGGGTTGGAACCCGTGAGAATAAAACTCATTTTGTAATGAGATTTCAAGTTAATAAAATTGTAGAGACATGTAATCATTTTTATGTATCGGAGATTCTCATGTTATTATTTTATAGTTTGCACTTCTTTCTTCTCATGTGAATGTGTTTCCTGATATTCTTTTCCACTGTGTTATCTCTCATATGTGAATAAGTTTATATTGAATCAGAATTCATAATCATATGCTCTGGTTCTTTGAGTTCAAGTATTCACAAACAAGATTCCTCTAAATTTATAATTGGATTCATCTTTGATGCCAATTTTAATGGACTATTCATTTTTATTCCTTATCACCAAAAAATTAGAAAATCGACTGTGAAAGAGTGACTATCCCACCTCTGTGAAGAAATTTCATTGCAAAGCACTGTCATTTATTGTAACTCATGATTTTGACTCCATGCCCAATGATAGCCACCTGTTTCAGCCATTACAATCATTAAACGTGTTTATTTAAAAATATATATGGCCTTTGTATTTACTTATTGAGAGATCCCTGTCTGGTAGGAAAGAATCTAACTTTCCTCCTAAAGATTGGTTTGTAAGGTTACCTTGGAACTATCCTTCCACAACCAAAGGATAAATTTCGATTGATAACACGTGTGAACCCAAGGAAATTTACACAATGACTATCACCAAAAATGGTCCACCTACTTTCAACAATTCCACCCGAACATTAAATATAAGAAGGACAACACCAATTGAGTCATCAATTTTTTCAATCGACCTCTAGTAGCAACACTAACCATGGTGCTAAACTCTTGTGGCCATAAGACCTCTGGTGGACTTAACTATATGACAATGATCTCGAATTCTATTCCATCTATCAAGCACTATGTGAAGGAACACCAGTGGTAGAATTTCATCCCAGGAAGGATTTCTATGCCAACTTATCTATCTCTATGTTCCTTCAAGCAAGCGTGCAAAGCTGATTTGGGAAGTGCATTATAGTCACATGTTAGGGAACTTTTGAATTCAAAAGACTATGGAGTTATTACAAAAGTATTTTTATTGGCCTAAGATGCAACAAGATGTCAGCAATATATATCAAATATTGCATTGCCTATGCCATCACAAAACCTGCCACTAAGAACCAAGGGTTGTGCACCGCTCTTCCCACTCCCAATGGGCCATGGGAATCCATCTCCATGGATTACATGTCAAGACTACCTTCAACCAAGCATGGTAATGACTATTTGTTTTTGGTTTTGGATCACTTCTTTAAGATGGCCATTCTGATAGGTTGTAAGAAGAGCATACTTGTCGAATCCAATACTAAGATATTATTTGAGCGTGTTTGGGTTCATTTCGGGATACCACGAACTATAATTTCAAATCATGACAGCAGGTTCCTAAGCGCCTTCTGGTCCAACCTATGGTCATTGATGGATACTAAGCTCACAAAATTGAATTCCATCGACCCCAAGACTGATGGAAAAATAGATGTAATCAACCATATGATTGTGCAAATTCTAAGAATGCACAATTCTAAACATGATCAGACATGGGATGTGAGAATGTAAAATTCTATACATGCTCGGACATGGGATGCAATCCTTCATTAGAGGAAATTTCAACTCAAAATGAGCATTTTAACTTTAAATCAAATTCCATGTCATCATGTTTTATCCAATGAAATTCCTTTAAATTTGAAATACCGTATAGGTCTTAAACATTTCTTTAATATAAATTTGGAGATATGTATCATTAAAAAAACTACTTTTTTTGTTTGTATTTTCGACATATCTCCCCGTGTTTTTACTCAAATTTCGATCGGGAGAGATCGTTGGATGCGGAATTAAATTCTGCATCCAACGAGTACCCACTCGACATACTTTTGATAGACACCGCTACCCCAAAAACAAGAAATACTTTAAAAAATGTGATGATGACATCATCATCACATTTTTTAAAGTATTTCTTGTTTTTGGGGTAGCGGAGTCTGTCAAAAGTATGCCGAGTGGGTACTCGTTGGATGCAGAATTAAATTTCGCATCCAACAAGCTCTCCCGATCGAAATTTGAGTAAAAACACGGGGAGATATGTCGAAAATACAAACAAAAAAATAGTTTTTTGCTTTTATTCCTCCAAAATTAATAGATATTATTTTATTATTTTAACTATTATTTTATTATTTTTTTTTAGTAGGCCCATTTTTAGTTGGAATTTCATCTAATGCCTTATGTTAAAAATAGCTATAATATATCCATTCATAGCTCTACTGAAAACATCCAGTTTTAGGTGTGCCTGACATTCCAACCACTGACCCCAATTGATGTAGCTTTGCACACTGCATCCACATAGGAGAAATATGCCCATGCTCATTTTGAGGTTGATAAGGCCACCATATTTGTTGAATGAATCTAGCACATCCACTGATAGGTCCTTGACATTTGGGAAAAATATAATACCAAGTACAATCACTGACATGACTAACATCGGGCTCCACATAAGTTCTAGGTGAGTGATAAGGCTTGGTTTCACTTGCAAAAAGAGAGGCTCACAGAACCCCATTGAAATATTTGTCTAATTTGATATGGGTTTTACACATCACCAAGTAATTTAGTGATAATTCCTTAGAATTATGCATTCCTCCATTCCTGACCTACACCCCGTATTTAATGTGGAGCTCCTTTTCCCATATTTTCCACCATTGTTGGGCACATTGGAGCTGACAAAGCAATTGAAACCTACAAAGATTAATCCTGACTGCATGGAATTAGAAACCATTGATTAGATCATGGAAACACAGGTTAAGGGCACCCTCCAACAGAAGATCCAACTATATCGAGTTTTCAAATCAGGGCATCTAATCCACCAAGGCAAGTGGCTCACCAGGAGTCAAATTCAACAAAATTTTCCCCATTTGATGGGGGACCTCAACGCAATGGATACCATCGATCCTTAAGGGGGGGATTGATATATATGGATATAGGTGTCCACCTACCTATTATATTGTCTCAAAACAATTCTCCATTTTGGAAATTTTCTAGTAATTTTTCTACAGTTTTTCGAGTCGTAAACTTTCAAGGTCGTTTCAATACCTTAAACGATGATTTTTGGTCCTATATTGACATAGACGATACACATAGGCTCTTATTTGGGCCTAAATGTTTTTTTCACTCCTCTTATAGATATTTCAAATGGTATACCAAGTGCCCCATATAGATATCATATACAAAATTTATGACCCTGACAAGTTGACTGCTCAACTAACCACCTTGGGGCCGCAAACTTTATGACAGTTCATCTCCTAGGGTTAGGTTTTTGGATATTGCTTATTATAAATAGGAACTTTCAACCTCTTTTTGTATTCATCTTGTGACGAATGAAAATAGCGTCCACATCTCTTCTCAGAGATATATCTACCACCATTCTAGTTGCTTATATTTCACAATCTGTTCTATTTCATTCATTTTAATAGAATCTGAGTTTACTTTAACACTTTGTTTCTTGCAATATATCCATACATGTGAATATATATATATATATATATATTCTCTTTCATTTCGTTCTCACATAAATCCAGATCATGCATATAAGACAAGATATCCTACCTCATTACATTTAATCTTCTAATTTTCATGGATGTTTATAAAGTATGTAACTTTCACATAATATTTTGTTGCATATGTTTTGTTAATTCCATAATCATTTCTATGTACATGGCCTCTATGCTTCTATATTTTTATGGCTAGTCATCTACATTAATGTCGTTATTGGATATTTTTTAAGGACTTAAATATTATACTTATGCATGGTATTTAAGATGATTATTTTAATTGGAAAAATCACACATATAGATATGTAGGAAAATATTCAATTAAAAAATATATAACATATTTTTAAAATGTGTAGGTTTTGATGAATTTTATCAATTTTATAATATCTTATGTTAAAAAATACATAAAATTTTAAGACAATTGTTGAATATATATATATATATATAATGGCTAAAAGATAGCCAATTGACAAAATTTCTCCCTAGCCATGGCTAATAGACCTATTAGTTCTTCCATGAGACTTGGAAAATGATGCATTCCTTTTTCTTTTACCAATTTCATCGAGTGATTCACATTTTAGTGTGCATGTAAAAATCTTGGAAGAAAATGTATTCCTTATCCCTTTATTAAGAACTTTTCATCTTTGAAGTGAAAGGCCATTTGAATGAGTGTTGGTAACACCAATTTATTTTGTCCTTGTAAAAAATATAGAAGCACCATACTCTATCGTTGATATGTTGAACATACAACAATACATGTTCTCACATACACGATGGAAACCCAAGAGGGAGAGCAAGCATAAGGATAACAAGCATGGAAGTAAAAATTAAATTCCCACAATGTGCACTCATTTGTATTATCTAGGGACATAACCTATTTGTGTTAATACCATAATTTTTTTTTTGTTAATAGCATAAAATTATGGTAAAGTATTTGAGTTTAACTAGGTCTCTAATAAAATGTACAATAAAAGTGAGTGTTCAAGTTTAAAGTAGGAAACTATAAAGCACTTATAATGAAATAGAAGAAAAATCACAGTGTAAGTCACAATTAAAGGAAATAGTATATAACTACATTTCCTAAAAACTTTGGGATTAATCTTATTAATTTCTCTATGTCTAGGAAAATCATCGTATTTTTACTATCAACTTACAACCTAATCCTTGAACTTTGTGTACTTGAGGTTTTGTTACAAATCCATATTCCAAGATTTTAATAGAGTGCTTCTTCACCCATTGTAGAAAATCATTCAATAACCTCCCTTCTTAAAATCAAAATCAATAAAAGTATGGAGAAAACCATAAGGAAAGTTGTAAACATTGAGGTCATGTTTTTTTGTTGTTGTTGATGATGAAATGTATTCTCTTGAATTATTTTTAACCACCTTAAAATAAAGACAAATAAAAGTGCAAATAAATTCATTAAGAAAACATTGCAGACATTGACCTCAAAGATCATGTTTTGAGGATATCTATTATTTTCCCTTTTTTAACTTAACTATATATTTAAGAAACTTTTGTATTTAAATCGACATTAGTGAGAGTATTTAAGAAGAAGTTGTTGGTAATGATAATGGGGATTTAATATTGAGAGAATTCAGCTATGAGGTTATGTCAAGGAATGCCAACCAACTTTTCTTGGTTGGACTTGGAAAGATATTTACTCTTCCTTTTCCAGTTTAGGTTAGGAGGGTGATGCTCCACAGTCCATACTTTTTACAGATGGAGAGTGATAATTTTCTAAACACGGTGAGCATGTTAGATGTGAAAGAGATGGAAAATGTGGGTATCGAAAAATTTGACAGAGACAAGGATTATGTTACTTATATGATTATATGGAACTTACAAAATAATTAGGTCAAATACATATATTAGATTATAGGGAAGTTTCAAATGTTAAATTTAGTATTCCAAAATGATTCATCACTTATATGCAATCTACAAATGTATTTATATGAATAATAGCATGAGTTATATAAATCATCCCTAATCATTCACATTTCAACATATATAACATTCTAGTCCTAGCCACCATAAGTAAAAAACATGTATATTACACTAGTTAAAATCTAAGTCAATATAGAAAGGAAATTATGAGCATAGATACAACTTTGTTATAATAAGCAGATAGTTGTAATACCCTGAATGTTAAGCCTTGGGAAGATGTTATTATTTGTTTTGATATTATAGCACAAGGTGCTGACACTATGGAATTAGTATTATTATTTAATAAATAACTAGCTCAACATAGACAACTAACGAGAATGTGGGCCATAGATTCAACATGTGAGGGGGTTGGGGACTAGGAGTTGTTTCTCTCCCTAACATTACTTGTTGGACCCTATTTTTGGCTATTTTTGTTTATGGAGGTGATATTACACCCTCTTTGATGTTTGGTGGGACACTCTTGGCTAGTGCACCCTCCTTGGCTATTCCAAGCCTCTTGTGATGCTCCCCATGCTTCCATGTGCCCTCACTGGCTATTTTTATCCTACACTCCTTGAAACATTATAACCCCCCTCTTGTTTTACCTTTTTCTATTTTGGGAAAAGGAATATCTAATTTTAACCTCTATCTCATGAATTGAGTAACCCCCAGTGAATTTGAGTTACCTCTCTTCGAATTCGAGTCACTCTCTTGATAATTCGAATGGCTATAGAAGGATTCGAATTGGATCTCTTTCACTCTTATTCTCTCTCTTTGAGATATCCAGTTAAGGTAAATTCCCTATTGTTTGGGAAATCCATTCTCTCGAGTAGGATATGCATTGTATTGCAGGAATATTGAAGGCCTTGTAATTAGGTTTGAAGAACCTATAATGGGGATTAAAGATTGACCTATGCTTACACAACACAAGTCCTTCTCCCATTGCTTGTTTCTGTCCAATATAGATTGTAAATCCTAGGTGAGGGTGGTGATATCCTGAGGGATTTTGTAGTGAGGGTATTCACAACTCACTAGGTAGTGTAGATGGAAGGGAAAGTTGATATGGTGAAAGGTGTAGTTGTGGTATTCTCACGATGCTGAGAAGGTCAAAACCATATGCTATGGTTAAGATATTTTTTAGAATTTCTTGGTTGCGAGACCTATTCTGTTTCATCCAAATTTTAATTTATATTAAGGAATACCTTTTGTTTCATTGAAAAAGGTTTTTGTTTGACCGAGATACAATTGTTTTTGTGTGGTAGTGTTCCTGGTGTTGAGATGAACACAACATACCTTTTGGTTTGAGAGTACCTCTCATGTGGATCTATGGAATCAGCTTGGGGGTGAATTTCATATTAAAATATTCATGATCGTGGCATGTCTATGGCTAGGTGGAACTTTGTCCTATTTAAGCTAGTTGCTTTTAATTAAGATGAGTATGTTCTTATATGTTTATTTACTGCAATTTTTTATATATATGTGCTCATGGATATGATTTTGTTGTCGTTTACATGGTTTTAGTTGGTAGCCATGATATCTAATATATTTATCATTTATATGGATTTATATGACAACCTTCATATCTAGTTTTGTTTATGTTAATATGGTTGTAGGTGGTAGTTAGTAGATCTGCTTTTTAACACTGTTAATATGGTTGATTGTGGTAGCCCGTAGATTTGTTTATATACATTGTTTATGGTGTTTTGTAGATATGATTATATTAAAGTTTAAATGTTTGTAATATATATTATATTTCATTTTTGAAATCATGTTAATGGCTTGGTCATATCTGCTTGCATTTCATGCCTGCATTTACCTTGCATAGCATGTGTATTGGGGAATGATCTACATTTGTATTCATGTATTTCATTTTAAAAGGTTGAATATTTTATTTTAATCGATATTAACATGATTAACTAGCCTAATTTACCCTTATTTCACTGTGAATTAATTTGATTCATCCTTCCCTTTTGGTTTCTATGTCCCCTTGACCTTGGATTCACGGTTAGGGGCATTATAGAGTGGTATCAAAGAAAGGTTTCAACTCTACAACTGTTGGGATTTCTACAACTTTGTAACTTTGTATTATGTATTTGGAATCATAATGTATGTATTGTGAAAGAGATGTGTAGTCTGCCAACAATGATTGATAATGAACACATTGAAGCCCGGTTATGCCAATTAATGAATGAGCATGCAATGTAGTTATCAAAACACAATTTTAAACCCCAATTGAAGTAATGAAGACCAAAGGCTCAGTAAGTATAGTGAATATGAAGCTACAACATCAAGAGATTAGAGGTCAACTACCGAGATCAGAGATGGTTTTATAAGAAGGATAGAATGAAAGGAGCACTTGCATGGTTCCCCTTTCGATAAAGAGGTCACCTTCAAATTTCGGCATATAGCTATACACATCATAGTCAGCATGATCAATAACCTATCAAAACAAGAATTTAGTGAAGTCTTTCAACCTAATAAGAAAACCTCAAAATATTATGCATAAGAAATTTTGGGAATATTTGGTCTAAAAAATACATCTGAAAGGGATGACATTTTTAACTCATCCATGGAACAAAACTTTCCAAATGTTGTCCAAAAGGTTATCACCCACATTTTCTGCAAACCATGCCTACAATTTAGGTGATAAAAGCTACTATCATAACTATTAAGTCCACAAAGAAAAAATATTAAACATAACAAGGATGGATGGTTGAACATGTAATTGGAAAAATACGTGAAAAATACGTCCTTCTCACATACATGTTGGATTTATTTGATTATCTTGGTTCTATTATGGCCATCCAAATATTTGAGGTCCACCACTAGAATTCTATTGGAGTGATAGGATACCTCAGATATCATCTATGGGTGTTCATGGAGAGGTTGGATATATTTGTTGTGCACATGAAATTGTTTAAACCATTGGACATTATATTTTCAATAATACCTTGGAGATCTACATGATTCTGGAATTTTGACATTCAGGTGGCATCTCTGTAGCTGCATATTCAAAAGTGCTATGCAAATATTTTGAACAAAAAAGACTGGAAATGGGGTCTTGGTAAGATGAAGTACTTGGTGGAGGGTCTACCTTATATAATAGAAAGGACATACATACAAGTATAGGGAATAAAAACAACCCTCATAACAAAGACCAAGCTCTGCAACTTTTGAATGATTGTGAATATTGGCCATTTCAATGATGGAAAAACCCTTTGCAATGGAAAATTTAAAGAAATCCAAGAAAGAAGGAATTCCAGGTTTTCGTTGATAAATTGAAAACCCTCAATCATTGTTCTTGGAAATTGTGATTTCCCTACACTAACGAAAAGAACAAGGACAACAAGTTAAAGAAAATATTTGATATTGCGAAGGACCTGTTGTTGTTGCAACTGATTCCCAGAAGTTTTTATATTTTAGGGCCCCTCCTTATATTTTTTGATTGAAAGCTTACTTATACTAGTTTTCCAGCTCTAGAGAATCCATCCTAAACACTTAGTTTTTTCCCAAAATATGAGAAAATAAGTTTTGGCTAGTTTAAAACTCACGTTTTTCCGTCGAAATATTGAAGTAACTTGGCCAGTTTCTCCAACGTGTCAAAGGAACTCAACCAGTCTCTTCGACAAACTTAGCTTGGGCAAAAGAAGTTTTTTTGCAAAGCATCATTTCGACACAACTCGACGAAACTCACCGTCACGGTTGGAAGTAACTCATGAGTCACCTCCGAAATGATCGGAGAGGTCAATGAATTCTACTGACGATTAATTGTTGCCCAGTTTTCGGGGAGATTCAATTTTTTTGCCGATATGGTCATGGTTGATAAAGTAAGCTTCAACAAAACCAATCAGAGGATTTCAGTGAGTTCTCGTCGATACGGTCGGAGAAGGCTCATTTTTTTGCGCCGAGATGGTCGCGAGAAATCACAAATCACCGCCGATAGTATCCGAGGATGCTTAAATTTTTCACCGACATACATCAACATAAATTTTTCCTTCGTAGCAAGTGATTGAGTTTCATGCCAACGATGTTGCGACAAACACCGCATTTAATTCTCCAACTACCGCATTAAGTCTCCCAACAACCGCATTAATGTCGCATTTTTTTATCTTTCTATATAAACGAGTGTGGTTGTTATTTTTCTATTCCGTGAAACACCGTTCTGAGAGAAACCAACCGACGAGAGACATCTGGAGATTTTTCATTCATCCCAACTCGCATCCATTCGACAATTGATAGGTAGGTACTTTGACTTTTGTACTCTTATGGTATTTTCTAAAGATTAAATCTTTATATATGGGGTAGAAACTTGGATAAGAATCATTGTAGCCATTTTTTATTTTTGATAGTGTGTTTACCTCTCCGTCCTGAAGCCCCATACCTAGTAGAACGTTTGTACACGACCCCTAGGGTAGTTTTGTTTTGGTTTGCGTGGTTAGAATCCATTATGTTTGTTTTTTTAGAATAGAGCTTGGCCTCACGACCGTCTTCGTGCCCTAACCAGTAAAAAGCGAGTCACTTTAAGAATGAAAGGTTTGTTTAAGAAGCGATATTTTAGGAACACTATTCCCATAAGTGTTTGCCCCATCCTGCATGGAGCTTTTCCCATGGTTTGTTCCTTTTCATCATATCTATCTCACCGTGAATTCGGTTACGCGTTCAAGTTTACTTCAGTGAAGTTCTTTCTGGAGCTGGGTTGTCTAAATTCTAACAGACTTATTTTTTATGAGCAAAGTATTCATACCTTACTTCGCGTCGATTTCAGACTAAGTCACCCGTCCTATAAAGAATAAAAAAATACTTATCCTGTCTTTGTTTCCCTGATTTTGAGGTTTCCAGTTTCTTCCTAAACCTCTCTTCTCATAAGGAAGGATTTTCACCAATACAATTATCACACATATCTATGATTTTTACTCTACATAGCACATTGACAACCCCGAATGAGGAACGACGAACACTATGTAAACTCAACTGAGTGAAAAGGATATTGGGAAAGTTACCTATAAATCACATGATTGTATTTTAGGAATCCACCTATTCCACCACTTTCAAGTGAGCCATTGCAAAAATATGATGTTTTCACCTATCTCCCTACGCACCTATACCTTTGAATAAAATATGTGAGTAAAACCCTTTGCCTCGACATTTTGGGGTTAATAAATAAAAGGTTTGAAATCAAGATGGTAAACTCCATTAACCTGTATAAAATCGAGAAACATTAATAAAATTATGGACGGAAGTGCATAATAAAACAAACAATAAAATGCTTACCTTCAATATTGTTTTGGTAAAATATTGTTGTTTTAAAACAAAGAAGGAGAGTTAGAGGAGCTTCCTTCAGAATTTTGATATAGGATAACAACAGGATGATAAATCACATAACAACATGTGCATAGGTACTGATTGGTTTTCCTTTACGCATCCTTTTATCACATCACAAATGATCAAGCAACTTCGAGTAAAACACCTCTCTCCATCTTACACAACTTCTTTTTTAGTGACTAGCAATGGAATGATAGCTATGTTTTTTCTCTCATTCTAACACCAGACAATTATTGCACTCTCCATTTTTTAGGAATAGTGATACACACATATAACAACTTTTATTTTCATTATACGATGCTTCAGTGCAATAATGTATGCTTATTTCTTTTGTTATTCAGAACAAATGCGGTATTACTAAGACACTTCTCACTATACTCATGTCACAGGTTCTATTTTCACCATACATGACTACTTTACAAATAACAAACTTGAAACCAACAAATCCACAAAATGCCTAAAAAAGATGGTAAGAATAAGGCAAGGGAAAGAGAACCAGACTCAGATGTGGAGATCATCTCCAGGATGAAAATTAAGTTTGAGGATACTAAGGCTATCACGGGAGTTTCTCTAGAATTCAAATCGGGAGAGATATATATAATGATCAGAGATCAGAATGCCCTAGATGATGGTCTCAAATAAATGTTCCTATACCAAAACATAAGAAACTCAGGCATCACTAATCCCTCTACACACCCAAAGCTATTTCCTTGCTAATAGGTGATTGGTTGGATTCTGAGATAGGAAAACCCCTCCTCCAGGATTATATTTAACATTAAAGGGGAAGCTTTTGCTTCATTCACACCAGCTTACATGACATTGGCCTACAAGCTTCCCTTACACGAGTTATGATGAACAACGATTGGATTAAAGGGGTAAGTATTGATCCTCTGGAATGTGGAAAGAAAATGATAATGCCAGGAAAACAATTGTGCCAAATGAAAAGTGGGGAATATGAGTCCCAAAGCATATAGACCCCATTTAAGATCATAGATTTAATGTTGAACAAGATTTTTGGCCGCGACGACAAAACCTTGAATAAATTGAACTAGATTCCCCTCATATATTATATAACCTTTGAGGGCACGATTTTTAATTGGGAAGACATCATATCAAAAAGTCTGTCATCCTGTATAGCAGCTGCATAAGGAGGTATAACCCAGAAAATATCCAAGTTCTATATGTCATCCTACCTTATCGATTGCATTTTATGCAGACACCCTTTTTCCAAGCTCGGGTGCATTTGGACCCAGACTAAGTCCCCTATTTTTGTTGCTTATCAAATTATATAGGCACATAAGTATGCAGGTTTTTATAAACTCATTTGTGAAGAGTTGATGATGCCTCTTTATGAGCTGATTTTCCTCAAGGAACCAAACTGCATGTCTGATAATTCCATGGAAGTTATCACCAAGTATGGAGACTACTATTTCTTGTAGCAAGGAACATACCTGAGAATGTATGGATTCTCCAGAGCTCCATCCCTGCTACCCAAGTATGCCACAGACTATGTAGTCCACAAAGAAGTAGTAAGGCAAGTGTTCTTAAATGGAGTAGGTAACTTCCTAAATGATATGAAAAAGGAAACCTTTCCACCACTACCTTTTTGCATAGGAGGATACAAGTTCTCCAAGGTCAAAGGTGCCGTTGATTTTGTAAAAGAGTTGGAGATTTTTCATTTTGGTGAGAAACATTTCTGTTGGTGAAACCCACCAACAAAGCCTCGTCGACAGGGGTTCCCTCTCTATTGACGCCCAACCAGCGCAATCTCCCTGATCACCGGCCTAGACAGGTTTTAACCTACCCTGTAATGTCTTCGGAGCACACGAGGTCTCACCCAAGATGTTCAAGGGAGATCTGTTGGAATCGAGTTTTCGACAGTGGGGATGGAGGATATGGGGATCTGACGGGAAGACACCATAACTACTAGATCCAGAGCTTTACAATCGACTTTAAGCCATTTCCTCAAATTGCAGATTGTATTCAGAAATTATGCAGTCATTATAGCATCATACAGTTGTCACAATATTGCTAATACCGCAGCATTGTTCATAAACATATCAACTCATAGTCAACAGACAGTAGAAAACTTTAAAACAGATCGCATCAATATAATAGAAAGAGACTAAATCATAGCAACATCATAACAACACATGTTGCAACATCACAACAGATTAGATCTTAGCAGTGATAACAACAAGATTTGTGCCACAATTGTCATATTATATTAATCTTGCGCAAAGGACCCACATTACACAATTCTTCTTCAAAACTAGAGACTACATACATCAGGAAAACCCAGATAAATAGCAGATGCACAGGAAAATCCTCACAAAATGAAATCGCACTAGACCTTATGCCCAATTATCCTCTGATGCGATTCTCCTATGATAATCATGATCCTCTATTTCTCCTATTCGCCTCCTCCATCTACTTGCAAAACTAGATCTATAAATAGGCTTGCTCCATTACATTGAGGGTCCACTTCTAACTAACTTATAACCACTAATGACCTATTACAACAAAACTTGGTCAAATAACATATAAAATATTCAAAGCAGTTATTCTTTTGCCCATCGTGCTAATCTGGCCTTGGGAGGTACCGTGTGAGGTTGCGCAGCTGCCACGATGCTGCACAACTCACTTACCAAAACCCTTGCCAACCGGCCCCCAACACAGTCTTGTGGCTCGTCCCAGGCAACGGAACCATTTTTTGGTGAAACCCACCAACAAAGCCTCATCGACAGGGTTTCCCACTCTATTGACGCCCAACCAGTGCAATATCCCTGAGCACCGGCCCGGACAGGTTTTACCCTGCCCAGCAACATCTGCTCTAGAGATGTTCAAGGGAGAGTTGTTGGAACCGAGTTTTCGATAGTGGGGACAGAGGATATGGGAACTCAATGGGAAGACACCATAACTGCTAGATCCATAGCTTTGTAGTCGACTTTAAGCCATTTCCTCAACTTGCAGAGTGTATTCAGAACTTATGCAGTCATTATAGCATCATACAGTTGTCACAATAATGCTAATACCGCAGCATTTCTCATAAAACATATCAACTCATAGTGTAACAAACAATAGCAGACTTTAAAATAGATCACATCGATATAACAGAAAGAGACTAAATCATAGCAACATCATAACAACACAGGTTGCAACATCACAATAGATTAGATCGCCACAATGATAACAAACAAGATTTGTGTCATAATTGTCATATTATATTAATCTTGTGCAAAGGACCCACATTACATAATTCTTCTCCAAAACCGGAGACTGCATACAGAAGGAAAACCCAGATAAATTGTAGATGCACAGGAAAATCCTCACAAAACCAGATCGCACTAGACCTTATGCCCAATTATCCTCTGATGTGATTCTCCTATGATAATCATGATCCTCTGTTTCTCCTATTTGCCTCCTCCTATCTACTAGCAAAACTAGATCTATAAATAGGCTTGCGCCATTACATTTAGGGTCCACTTCTAACTAACTTATAATCGCTAATGACCTATTACAACAAAACTTGGTCAAATAACATATAAAATATTCAAAGCGGTTATTCTTCTGCCCATTGCACTAATCTGGCCTTGCGCGGTACCATGTGAGGTTGCACAGCTGCCGCGATGTTGCGCAACTCACTTACCAAAACCCCTGCCTATGCAAAAAAGGATTTGTATGAGCTCAGAAGGCACCCATGGATAAACACATCTAGTTACATGAGGATCTTGAGGATCACCTAGAGTGATGAAGATCTTAACCTTTTCTACAAGGTTGAATATGGAAGCCCATAGAAGATGACAAGCTCACAGATGGGTACAAGAGGAACATTTCAACAAAGTTCAGTATAGAGGATCTTGGTATCCAATGATCTGATATGCATACTACCTGTCACTCCAGTACATAATGTGTTGATACATAGAGTACAAATTCATATGGATGATGATGCTCTAGAGGGAGTGACTGCAGAAGATCTTTGAGTTCGACATGTTACAACAGGATGGACAACTTCCTGATGGACTAAGGCTTTACCAAGAGTAAAATGGGTTCCAACCTTTACCTTAAGGTTGAATGCGAAATACAAAGATATGTTGATGACCTGATAGGATGAACTCATTATAGATACAAAGAGGAAGTGTTGAAGACAAAAAGATCACTTCGGGATGTTTGGGATCAGTGTGATCCCATGGCTTAGCAGAAAGAGGTTGAGGACATTGTAGAATGTTCAACCTATAGCAAAGCAATGTGGCTTCAAAAACTATTGATAGGATTTATTATTGTGACAAGAAAATTTGCATCAAGCTAACAGAGAACCCGGTGTTTCATAAAGTCCGGATATGGTGCAAAGAGGAGCCGTAAAGCTCCAGAATGTTCCTACAGAGGAACAGTTTGTTGATGTGTTAATCAAGCCTCTGTCTCATGTAAAGTTTCAACACTTTCGAGATAAGCTTGGTGTAGTATGAAAGGACCTCCATAGAAAGAGGGAGTGATGATGAGAAAAAGAGATGGTAATGGTATTCCAGTACAGAGAAGGTCAGTCAAGATTGCCAGTATATTAGATGTACAAGAAAATAATGATGAGAACTAATGGTCTATTCATTGTATAAAGAACCTGGTCATATCTTTGTGGGTAGATCCCAATATGGTTAGTGACATCACTGAGAGTGGATCGTGGTATGACTAGTCGTATCACTACGAGTAGATCCCAACATGGTTGGTGGCATTCTCACAAGGAAGATCCCAGGAAGGTTGGTCGTATCTTCAAATAGGAAGATCCCAACGAGATATGGCCATGCAGATGATAGTACTCTCTTTTGGAGAGTGATTTTACATTCACTTGTAGGATGTTTCCTTGGAAAAGAACACTCTCTTGAGAGTGGTCCTATCACTGATAAGCTGAGGATGGTCTGTGATGATAGTACTCTCTTTTGGAGAGTGATCCTACATTCACGTGTAGGATGGTTCAGTGGACAAGAACATGTTGACATAAAACCGGTCGATAGGGGTTCTCTCTCTATCGACACCCAAACCATAGTGATCTCCCTCAGCACCAGGCCAGATAGGTTTTACCTCGTCCAGAAACACCTGTAGAGCAGATGAAGTCTCACCCGAGATTTTTGAGGGATAACTATCAGTACCAAGTTTCTGTAGTATGAATAAGGACCGTGCATCTACTTATCAACTCAGCGCAACATTATTTAACAGATCTAATTATTCAAATTATGCTTTAACAAAATCATATCATCATTTAGTAGATCATATCAACATACTTAGATCGCAGCAGATATATCGAATCATAAACAGATCTCACATTGCATCATCATTCATAGCATAGAAACATCACATCATTCATAGATACACATCGCAATCACATTTGGATCACAGAAAACAGGAAAACAGAAAGATAGAAAAAGACACAATGGTTCTGCTCAATCTCTGTCATGTCATATTAACCTTCGCAACAAAACATAGATTCTCCAAAACAGTTCTTCAGATAACATACACATCCAAAAATTTCCCCTGAAGAAGACTAAAAGACTTAACACTTGCAATTCTAAATCTATTTATAGGCTTGCATCTTTACATTGATGGTCCACTTAAACAACTTCCTAACTACTTCTTAACAGAATCTACAAAATAATGACCACAATCCACATAATGCGGTCCAAATCTACAAAATATTACCAAAATACATAAAATATTGTAAATTTGACTTGCGCGTCATTTTCCACCTTGCGCATCATCTGCGATGTTGCACAACTAACTTACCCCAAAAATGCCTGCCAACAGGCCCCAAACACAATCTTGTGGCTTGCCCTCGAGCCACGTCAGCTGGAAATGGTGTATCCACTGATATTCACCTTGAATTCCTCGTACTGTTGGGTAATTTTCTTGACTTATTCTTTGATTTTCTCATTAGTATCCCAACTTTCTGTCAGTTCGTGCTCTAATGGGAGCTCAGTGATCTTTGCAGTGACATCCTTTCTTCCCTCCTGAACTTCTTGTAGCAACGAAACTTCCTTTACCGAGAGTTTCGCACCAATCTCTTGAAATGTATCTAACTGTGTTGTGCGCCTCTGTTGATGATCCTTGGCCTTTGCAACCCGCTACTGCAATCTCTTCAGTTCTGCATCCTTTGTGATAGGTACGAATGGGGGAATCTCTTTAAGTGACATCTTCAATGTTTCCAACTGCCCCTCGGCCTCTGCAACTACATGTTCAGTTTCTCCAGTTGCACGTCCTAAACTACATTGTCCCAAAATTGTGTAGTCGTGTCAGTTACGTGCTTCGCTTCTTGCTCCATTTCCTCCAGCTACATTGCAAAGTCCTCAATGGTGCTTTTCCTCTCTATAACTTTATCTAGTGGTGTTTCTGGATGTACCAATTCATGTAAGTCTGCATTGTCGCGTTGTAATTGTGTAATGACGGCCCCAAGCCACTCTTCTTTTTCCTCCGCATCCAGCTCCGTCATGCTCTCGGGTATGTGCTTACAAGCAGCAAAAGATGCTTGCTCCAAACGCACCTTGTTGTCCTAGAGCTACATTTTCTCTACAACCATTTGATCCAGCTCCTTCTTGAGCTCCAAAATCTTCTTTGATTTCTCCTATGTCACTCGTTCTTTTTCCTTCTACAATGCCTCAACCACTTTACATGCTTCAACCTCTTTCTCCTGCAACTTCAAGAAGTGATCGTTGATTACTTGATCTCTTTTAGTCAACTCCTTATTAACGACCCTCTGCATGTACACCAATGTCTATGTTGAAAGCCCATTTATGTCCACTGACAAATCATGCAATTGTTGAAGTGAGGCATTGAGGTCCTCACTGTTGGTCTTGATTGCATGTGGTGAAATTTACGCATTCCAAATCTGCATCTCGATACTGATCGAGCCAACCTTCTTCACAATGGTTGCCTCTGGTACCTTATTCAAAACTGCATCAATTAAAGAGTCAAGGCGAGTTTTTACCTCACCAAATCCGTTTGTCGCTTGCTTCTTCATCTATTCTCCTGTTGCATCAGTCATTGTTGTAATGGTTGCAATGATACAGCTCAATTGCTCTTCAGTTATTAGTACGTGTTGTTGGTCACACCCTGATCCTGCCTCTTATTTGTACAAGATTCCTTAAACAACCGCACTGCATTTGAATCCATGGGGGTTCGTGTTGATGCTTCATCGGAGTTGTGATCACTCAGTGGGTCGGGTAGAGGATCCATCGGTGCATCAACTGGTGGACCCATCAACACTTCCTCAATGCTAATAGGTTCATGCCATTCCTGGGGCCAATTAGCAATAATAGTCTCCATCTCCACGTCAGAGACCTTATATGTTGTGGACATCCATTGTTTATCTCGGTCTCATTGCGCCTGTGCATGAATGGCATGCATCTCAATCGCGAACCGAGCAACTCATTGGTATTTGACCACTGCTTCTTCTACCAGTTGTAGAACCTTCACTGTTGCAGCCTACAACGCCTCCCAGTATATATAGAACTAAATTGCACATTCCTTCAGTTGCTTCACTTCCTTCACATACCATAGGTTCTAGTATTGCGCTCCCATACAAACCTTCACTGTATCTACGCTCATCCCTTGATAATCTTCCGGCTCCATCCAACCCACCAGCGCATTCAAAATGAGTAACTAGTTGTATGCGAACGTTCACTGCCCCACCTGATTGCAAGTGCATCATCTGTCAACTAGTTCATCAAGAACATCGACCATTTCATCTGCATCCCGTGTGCACACTTCTCCGCGTAGGCGATGACCCGCGAATTACATTGGTTTGGTACGTTCATTCTAACAACCTTGCTATCTAGAATCCTCACTGCAATGTGAACCAGCAGCTTGTTTATACTGTCAATGTGGTATGCTCGTCCGTCGTGCTATAGGTTGTATCTTTTCTTCAGCTATGCAGCCAACCTCGTATCGTTGTCTTCCCCTTAAATTATTGTGATGGGTCAGACCCCTCCTTGGGCAGCCCCGTGATCTCTGAAATAAGTGCCATAATGAATGTGATCAATCGGTCCATCCACATACTCCCTCCATGGAAGCATGCCAAAAGATACTTCACTCATGCATTTTCCTCATTCAACCACCCAAAATACGGCATGTTGATCAATCCCAATAGTCCCAATATCTCCAAACCTCGTGCCTAGTCATGTGGAATTTGTGTTATTTGGCCACCTCCTGCCTATGTCGCGGGTAGATATGGTTCTCTAGTAATCTCTAGTGATGTGAACATATCATGGTCCTCATATTTCATCCGCGTGAGTGAGGGCACAATGTCCCTGGTACATATCATGCCCCATGGAATCATCGGCATCTTGACTGGCTACTTATAGTTCTTTGTCGTCGTCTTGGGCTTCACATCATGCTAATTGGGAGGCACATACCCAAGGATATCCATAGAGGATACCCTTGTGCAAGCTGATGATTCCTCAACTCCTGAAGTTGATGGACCTATTTGTGCAAATTCCTCCTCCTGTGCCCGTGCAGACATTCTATTCTATCGCTTCTTCTGAACCGGGGATGTGGGTCATTGTGCCCCCTCTTCTTCTTTGGAACTGATGATGATCCCACTGGCATCCTTGCAACTTCCTCTTGAATAGTTACCCCGACAACTAGTGAATCCCTCTTGCTTGAAATCTCAACTATAACCGGCTCACTTGGTATGCCACACCAGTTCCTCCAAGCTCACTACGGGCACCCCAACCTCATTGCACTCTGCGAATCGACTGCACAACTCAACACAACTCACTTCAACAACTCTGTAACTCTATCAACAAATCACACTTTCACAATGGTGAATTCCAACTGCGTTCAACCACTTCTTATAGCATTGAATCGATCTTCCACCCATTATGAGCAAATCCTTACTATCCCTTTTCATCATTACTACCAAATCATGCATTAATCACTCAAATCCACCATCGATCTTATCAATCCAACAGTTGGATCTGTCTTTAATACACATCTCATCCGAGAGCGTCACCGATTAATTGTTTTAGCTACCCAATTTATTGTTGATTTGACGCTATTGCGGTCCGGCATCTATCGTGACATAACTTCCTAACTGCGATACTAACTCTTCTACTTCCACATCCACTTCCTCTTGGCGGGCCATCCTCCTAACTACCATCTCATGCCAAAACAAAATATTTTTTTTCCATCGTGCAGTGCCTCAAGCATCCGCGACTCTAGGCCCGTCTTGTAGGGCTTCAACCTACTACCATTCACTAGCTTTGGCAACATCGCACCATCTAACTGTTACATTTGTACTACACCTCTTGAAGTAATGGAATTAATGAGATATGGACCTAGCCAATGCATCTGTAACTTACTTGGATGTTTGGCAAACTTGTTGTCATACATCAATACCAGGTCTCCTTGCTGAAATTGTTTGTTCTTAATATGTCGATCATGCCACCCTTTTTGTTGAGCCTTCTCAACTTGATGGTGAAAACCTACAACAAATCAGTCTTCCTCAAGTGACACCAATTGTGCCATGCATTATTCTAATGCTACTTCATCATCCATGCCTATCGTTGTTGCAATGCGCAAAGTTGAAACAATGTACTCCATCGGCATGATTGCTTCTTGCCCATACACCAATTTGAACGGTGTATGTCCTGTTAATCTTTTGCAAGTGGTGTGATATGCCCATAATACTTCTAGAATTTTCAAATCCCATTCATCATGGTTCACATTGCATACCTTTGTAAGCGCATGCTCCAACACTTTGTTGAATGCCTTCACTGTCCCATTTGCTTGTGGGTGATATGAGGTACTCTTCTTATGTTCTATCTGAAGTTCCTCTGTCAATGTGTTGATTGTGCGATTGATGAAGTGACTCCCTTGGTTGCTCATGAATATCCTTGGGCACCCAAACCGAGTAACAATGTTTTCAAATAGGAACCTCGGTGTTGTCGTAGCGGTGCAATCTACAACAGGTGTGGCCTCCTCCCATCTTGTTAAATAGTTTGTTGCTGTAATTATGTATTGCACACAGGTTCTCTTCCTAGGTGGATTGATTAGTCCCACAAATTCCACATCCCATTTATCAAATGGCTACAACATCACCTGAGGTACCAATGGAATCTCATCCCTCCTTGACGATTTTCCAGTTCTTTGACCCACATCGCAAGTCCACACATAATCTGTCGCATCATTATTGAGAGTGGGCCACCAAATCCTTGTGCGGAGCACCTTCCTAGAAGTAGCACAACCTCCATAGTGTCCACCAATAACTCCTGCATGTGCCTCAACCAATATCTGCCCTTGTTCATGTGGTAGGACACATCGCTTTAAGATCTCATCTAGTCCAATCTTATAGATTTGTCCAGCGATCAACTGGAAATCCGTGGCTTTAACAACCAATTGCTTCTTCTTACTTGTAATAAGCTCCTCTGGTGTTGTTCTCGTCACCAAAAACTGAATAATTTGTTCATAATAATCATCAACCATCTGAACTCGGAATAGTTGCGCATATGGAAACTCATATTCAATGTTAGTTATTTCTTCACCTGTCTCAATCCGCGATAAGTGGTCTGGGCCAGTATTCAAGCGACCCAGCTTCACAATTATCTCAAAATCAAACTCTTGAAAGAGAATTAGCCATTGGCATATATCCCCCCTAACACAGTCTTATTGACCAAGTATTTCAAAGAAGGGTGGTCCGAGAACATCTTGAAATGACCGCCCAATAGGTAATGTCAAAAATTTTGTAGCGCATATACCATCGCCAGACCTTCCCTCTTTGTTGTAGTATAATTTTTCTCTACAGACGACGAATTTTGACTAGAGAAAGCAATCAAGTGATAAATATCTCCTTCCCCTAGTTGTGCCAATACCACTCCTAGCGCAATTGACGATGCATCCACATGGACATGGAACTCCTTATTCCAATCAGGAAAAACTAGTATTGGTGTAGAAGCCATTTTTTCCTTTAGCATCTCAAAAATTTCTTGACACTCTTGACTCCATACAAATACTACATCCTTCTTTAGCAACCTCTCCATAGGATTTGTGATCGTAGAATAACCACAGATGAACTTGCGGTAGTATCTTGTGTGCCCCAGTGTCAATCTAAGTTGCTTCACATTTGTAAGTGGTGGTAAGCTCAAAATCAGCGCAATCTTTGCAGGGTCAACCAACATTCCTTTCTTGCAAACAATGTGTCCCAAAATCATCCCAAAAGGTGCACAAAAATACACTTCTTTGAGTTCATTGCGATCTAATGCCGTTGACATCGCTCCTGCATCAGTCACAGGTTCACCAGATGGTCCCTGATCAATCCATAAACCATTTAGTCATCCATATAAACCACCAAAAATGTATGAATAAAGTCATTGAATGCAACGACAACAATCCGAGAGCATATCACAGGTGCACTCTTCAGTCCGAATGGCATCACAGTGTACTAAAAACATCCCCATTCAGTAATAAAGGTTGTCTTGTGACGATCTTAATTTGGTGATAGCCAGAAAAGCCATCTGTGAATGAGTAGATTTCTTGACCGCCCACTCCTTCTAACACCTCATCAGTGAATGGTGTCAGAAATGGATCATGCAAACATGCATCATTCAATTTTCTAAGGTTGACACAAATCCGAACCTCACCTATATTCTTGTCTTGCATGACCATGGGGCTGATCCATTTCGATTCCTCAACCGAATCTATTATTCCAGAATCCAACATTCTGTCTAGCTTATATTTGACCCTCTCCTTGTATCATGGATTCAAGCGATATGGCCGATGCTTTACTGGTTTTTCATCGGGATTCAACGGGATCTTCATCTCTCCCAGATCTCCCAATATTCCTTTCATCTCAGAGAACTTTGTAGGAAGCAAATCTTGGAATTCATGCAACAGATCTGTGATCTTTTCCATGGTTTCTTCATCCCAGTAGTCCCCTACATTCATAAAATTTAGGTTCTCCTATGTCCCAATGTTGACCTTCCAAATTTT
Organism: Pseudotsuga menziesii; assembly: GCA_001517045.1. Taxonomy (NCBI): domain Eukaryota; kingdom Viridiplantae; phylum Streptophyta; class Pinopsida; order Pinales; family Pinaceae; genus Pseudotsuga; species Pseudotsuga menziesii. Next base: position 326,711 of record LPNX010001070.1, on the reverse strand, counting down.
TAATGGTTGATTCATTGGATCCGTCGGTACATCAGGTGCTGCAACATCCCGACTTCCTTCTGTTTTTGGAATATTAATGTTCTACAGATCATCACCATCGTTTGTTCCTCCTATCACATTATAGAATTCCATCATTGATTGCATCAGGCATCTCTCATGCGGATCCACTGGATATGCAACTGGAACTACCTTCAGAACAACATCATGGATGTGTTGTAGCACATTATGAATAGTTGGATTAGTATCTGTGAAATTGAAGGTGTGAGTGAAGCAAACCGTTAACTCTTCTCAAGTAGTAATCTCTCTGCACAACTCCAATAATACATACCATGACCGCGACATCTCATCCAACACGTGGACAAAAGCATGGACCCACTCATCCTTCGGCCATGAGGCCCACAAGGTCTGACACTCAATTAGGTGATCACCTTGGTTATTCTTCCCATCATACCTTTCGGGGTGGTACTCTTTGGCATCGCCAAAGGGAACGGTCATCAATTTTCAAAACTGTGACCACTCGTTGATCAACTTCTTATGTTTCTCCCACCAACATGATGGTGTAGCCTTCAACGCTTCATCCAATTCCAACAATCGTTGCGGTTCTAACACCTTATGCTCAAATTCCAATAGAAAATAAGACAACTTTGACAGTCCTTCACATACTGGTAATTCAACAATATCGGTTGCGATTCGGCACAATGACTGGGTAATCAAGCCACACTTCCCTCATGCATTCGATTCTTCCAGTTCTCTAAAGCATCATCAGAGTCGGAAGAAAAAGAGATGGAGCTATGCCAACAAATTTCCCCATCGACTGTTGGATGGAGGTAATCTTCTGAAATGTTATATGCATGATCCCATCCTCTTGCAGCTTCTTCCTTAACTGATTCAACATATCTTCACCCTTTAGTTGGATCCATCAGAGCTATGACTCTGATGTCACGATTTTCAAAGGTCATCACTCGCTTCTTAAAATTAATCATCATCAAGTTGTCATTGGCCCATCCAATCCCCAACAACGCGATATAGGATCCTCTGCCATCAACAATGTCAATAACATCAAAATCAGCATATCATCCCCTCAACTTCCACAGCAAGGCGCAGAACGCTCCCAATCATTGTTACTCTGGCCTGGTTAGCCAGTCGCAGCTATACGGGGGACCAAACCAACTCTAGGATCCCCATATTTTTCCATGTTTTCCTTGTTAGAATATTGACAGCTGAGCCTAGATCCAAGACGACTAAATCTACCTCATAGTCCCTAATCTGAATATTCATGCAAATCTCTTTTCTTGTATTTTTCTTATGTAAATATTTCACCATTGAATCTTTCCATCCCTTAGTTGGTCAATGTAACAGACTCTCAATCTCGTCAAGAGCATCGAGATCCTTTGCCAGTGACAAGCAACTTTCAAAAAAGTTCTGCAAAGTATCAGGATGCCACAATGGTCCTTCTATCGAAGTTGAATCAAAAGTAGTTGGAATTTCATAAAAAGGAAACTCACTCGGATCTCTTCTTATCGCATCATGCACTTCAAATAATGTATCTTTCTCAGCGTCGACATCAAACTGCACCTTCTTCTTTCTAGCCAACTGGATTTGTGGAAATGGGCTATCTTGTCCTGTCGTTGCACCTCCGTGAGTAATGACAGCAACATCAGCATCTTGCATCCGAGGTTCTTCTAAGATCGTCACAACTGTCAGTCCTTGATTCTGGTTCAATGGTGCATTCACTGGTTGATTCCCATTCTGATTTGCATTCTGGTTCTAATTTTGAATATGGTTCTATTTTTTATTCTGCAACTAGTTTTGGTTCTAATTCTGCAACTGTCGAACATTCCCTTCCTTCCACTTTGCGATCAGCTATGGACAGTTCTCAACAGTGTGGTCAACAGTGATACAATAAGTACATTGTGCTTGAAATTGTGGGTAATCTCTCTGATAATGTCCCAGCACTCCCAATTATATCATTTCACTGGTTTGTGACCTCATCCTCCTCCACGACCAAAGCCTCCACCTTATCCTCCTCGGAATCCTCCTTGTTGTTGATACTGCAGTTGATTGAATTGTTGTTGTAGGGGATTCAGATGTTGCATAACATAGTGTTGCGGTTGAGCATACTGTGGCTGCTACACAGCCATCTGCATCTGATTGTACTGTGGTTGTGGCACAAACTATGATTGCAGTTGCAGTACAAACTGTGGTTGTGGTTGCGGTGCAAATTGCATCTGTGGTTGCGGTTGCGGTATAAACTGCAGTTGAGGTGGCGGATGTACCACCTATGGATTCTTCTACAGTTGTTGCACTGTTTGATGGTCCTCTCCCTTCACATAGTACATGTCTATTGTTCTGTCCTTAAGTAAATCATAGGCACAACAATCCTTATCTTCATGCTCAACAAACTGACAGAATGTGTAGTTAAAATTCGTTGGCTTTGTGACCATCTTCTGCATATATCCACAATCTTCATGGCTATTCCCATAAACTTGGCAAATATAGTACCATGGCATACTACCATAACTTAATGGGTTTGTTGCTCTTGATAATAGGTAGTTTCAGAAATCTGAGCACTGATCCTTATGATGTCCCTCTGCACGATATCAAGTACACCACACTTCCTCATGGTGCTCTTTTTATTTCTTGATATCTTGCAACTGGAGTGTTAGATTCACCACTTGTGTTTGAATCCGGTTCATACTGATTGCATTCACACAAACAAGTGAAGCTTCTAACCTCATCGCAATCTCCAGAGCCTCACTCTGTGTCGCAATGTTTTTCTACATCAACGATAGTTTGATATGAGATAGTAACTCCACGATGAACCATTCCTTATGTTGAATATCACTCATCTTAAATATGAATCTTTCCATTCATGTCTTAAATCCCTGATCGAAATCCCAAACAGTTTCATTTGGATGTTTCTTAATCTCCTTCAGTTCTGTGATATATTTCCCCTCAAATTTGGGTTTTCTGAATTCTTCAATCAATCCTTTTCTAACTTCAACCAGTGTTTTTGTTAGAGTCCCCATAGGAACTTGTATGAATTTCATGAACTAATCCAATACACGACCTTCAAGGGTCGTCTCCAATTGACCTTTCTTGACATCATCATCCATAGTTTGTTTGTTAGTCCACATTGCTTCACACAAGAACCAGTATTGCTTGGGATCCTCAGTCTTGTTTCCATGGAATAGCGCTAAATTTGCATCATCACCTACCATCCTGGGACTTCTTTTTACAGTCGTTGATCCTCTACTATTAGAGTGTTGTTGACACATCGGACAAGTTGGTGTCAAACTCGTGTTCCTTCCTGAGTGTGGAGTAGTGCACGAAGGTTTGGGTACGTTGTTTCTCTGGGTCGACCTTTCCTCAGGATCGCGCATATCCTGGTCATCTTGTTCGTCATTGTAGGGTCACTTTGTCCCATGTGATCTTCCTTAGTGGGCTCGCATCTCGATTGTAGCAGGACTCTCTCATGTCCTCTGCCTCTTCTCTTGCTAAAACCTTTCTCCTCCTCTCGTAAGGCCACTTCCTTCCTTGACTTACCTCACAGTCTCATCATAAATTCCATCCATATACCCCGTATCAATCCATCCAACCCTTGTCTCCACGATACTCGCAGCCTCCACACACCAGAGTTCTTCTCGACGGATTTCATCTTTAATATGCCTTTTTCGCAGATGAGCATCTTAATAAAAAATTGTAACGATAACATAAACCTACCTCTTGGTCCGTTGAAGAACTCCCTTTGTGCATCGCTATAGGATTTAACTATGTAGATTGTGAACTCAGTGATATAGACCTCCAAGATACTATCGAGCTAGAATTCAACAGCCCTTGATGCTTTGTTATCTACCTCCTGCAATTGTTTGATCAGTTCTGGGGTCCAGCCAGTTATTTCACCTCCTTGGAAATTTGTTTTTCAATATGTTAACCACACCAACCACTCATACAAGATTATCAGAAATTCAAAGAAAAAGTACTCATGTGGACCGAAATGAAGGTACTCTCCCAGCCACTTATCCGTTGTTAGTCCAGGGTTTTAATTCTCTTTCTCAGCAAATTCCCATGCTTTTTGGTCAAACCAATCTTGGATTTCCAGTCTCATTGGATGCCACAACATGTCTTCCCTCCCTTCATACTAAGGTCTCAGTAGTAGAACCATTTTTTGACACAAAACCAATCGATAGGGGTTCGCTCTCTGTCTACACCCAAACCACCACAATCTCCCTGAGCACCGGCCCATATAGGTTTTACCCCATCTGGAAACACCTGCAAAGCATATGAAGTCTCACCCGAGATGTTTGAGGGAGAACTGTCAAAACTAAGTTTTTGCAGTATGAAGGAGGGTCATGCATCTACTTATAAACTCAACGCAACATTATTCAACATATCTAATTATTTAGATTATGCATTAACAAAATCATATCATCATTCAATAGATCATATCAACATACTTAGATCGTAGCAGATATATCGAAGCATAAACATATCTCACATTGCATCATCATTCATAGCATAGAAACATTGCATCATTCACATATACATATTGCATTCACATTTGGAATGCAGAAAACAGGAAAATAGGAAGATATAAAAAGACACAATGGTTCTACTCAATCTCCGTCGACATGTCATATTAACCTTTGCAGCAGAACACAAATTCTCCAAAACAGTTCTTCATCTCACATACACATATCCAAAAAGTTCTCTTGTAGAATACTAAGAAGACTTAACACTTGCAATTATAAATCTATTTATAGGCTTGCACATTTACATTGATGGTCCACTTAACCAACTTCCTAACTACTTCTTAACAAAATCTACAATATAATGAGCACAATCCACATAGTCCGGTCCAAATCTACAAAATATGACCAAAATACATAAAATATTGTAAATCCGACTTGCACGCTATTTTCCACCTTGTGCGGCATATTTGACCTTGTGCAGCATCCACGATGTTGCGCAGCTAACTTACCCCAAAACTACCTGCCAACAAAACACTCTCTTGAGAGTGGTCCTAGCATTGATAGGCTGAGGATGTTTTGCGATGATAGTACTCTCTTCTAGAGAGTGATCCCACATTCACTTGTAGGATGGTTCCGTGGACAAGAACATTCTCTTGAGAGTGGTACAATCATTGATAGGTCGAGGATGGTCCGCAATGACAGTATTCTCTTATGGAGAGTGATCCTACATTCACTTGTAGGATGGTTTCATGGACAAGAACACTCTCTTGAGAGTAGTCCTAGCACTGATAGGATGAGGATGGTCTGCGATGTTGAGTGGTCCTCTATGAGGATGTTTCCGTGTATAAGAACAATCTCTTAAGAGTGATCCTAGCACTGATAGGTTGAGGATGGTCTATGATTTTGAGTGGTCCTCTTTGAGGATGGTTTTATGGACAAGAATACTCTCTTGAGAGTGGTCCTAGCACTGATAGGCTAAGGATGGTATGCGATGTTGATTGGTCCTACATTTAGTTGCAGACAAATTCTTGCATTCAGTTGTAGATTATGATGTTCCATCATTTAATTATGATGTGGGTGATTTAGCTCAATGTTTATATATTGATAGTGCAGGTGATGCTCAAGATGATGATGCTCGAGATGATGCTGATGATGATGCCAGAGATTATGCTCGAAATGATGCTAGAGATGATCATGCTCGAGATGATGCCAGAGATGATCATGCTCAAGATGATGCCAGAGATGATGATGCATGAGATTATGATGTTCGAGATGATACTAGATGATAGAGATGTATGTGATGACGATGTTCCATGGATGATGATGATGTTGATGTAATTGTGAAAACTTCCTATGACATATAGATTCACTAGTTAGTTTTACATATGTATTGTTGTAGAATACCTTCCTTTTTAAGAGGGAGTGTTAAAGAAATGTAACTGCGAAAGATATTCTATTTTGTATTATTATTGTTATTCCCCTTCCGGAGATGTTGTTCCTTTTATTAGGGATGTCATTGATGTATTTGGTCATGTAAAGTATTGAGATAAAACCTGTTTTGTAAGTCGGGTCAGTAGTACCCACTAAAGTATTATTAAAATGTATTTTTGAGTCTTCCAAGGAAACTCGTCCCTGGAAGAAATAAGAAGTCGTCCCAGTTGGGTTATTATACCTCTTAGTTTATTAGTATAAATAGGAGAGGTGCCTCCCTCATTTGGACAAGAAGATAGCTGAGTGATTGCGTAAGAGAGATAAAGAGCAGTCCACCTGGGAGAGAGGAAGAAGTCCAGGATTATTCTTGGGGTCTTATAAGTCTTAATATTTGGGTATTACATTGTACTTGGTTAAATGTTGGGCAATAGGCAGACCCGGGTTTAATCCTTTAGTGTCGCACCAACAAAAGACCCACAGTGTTGGCCCTTTCGGCAACAACCTGCGCACAGGTTGCAGTCTCACCCGAAACAGCTATGGGGTGCCGCAGAATCAGGTTTCTGCAAGCAGAGAGGGGGATTACTATACCCTAGCCTTTAATAACCTTATTAATCAATAATTATAAAGCTTTACCATTCATTCATATACAACTTCGCAGACAAATAAACAGTCGTGACTTGCTCAACCCACTACAGGGAATTCACAGCGAAGCTAAATATTAACAGTGATCTAACATATTAGATGTATACAGTTATTAATGCATAATAGACAACAGAAACAGAAAACAGCACAAGAAACCACAACACCGGATATAACGTGGTTCACCCCCAGTGTAGGGGCTACGTCCACAAACTGTGTTCTATTCAACTTGCTACAAAACCACAGTTTGATCTGCGCACTCAGCTGCAGATCCCTTCAATCCTTAAAAATCCATGCACACAGCAGCAGACCCCTGCGCACACAGCTGCAGGTCTTTCCTCAATCTTCTTACAAAAACCCTCTGCGCACACAGCTGCAGAGGTCATCCACGCACACAGCTGGGACTTAACCTTTCCTTACAAAATCAACCTTATCTTTGCCTTATTCTTTCTTACATCATAAAACCTAACCTATCTTCTTTATACAAGCGCTTATTTATATTGCGCATTTTTACAAAACCATGGTCTTAAACCATGGGCACCCCAAACCCTAAACCCTGGACTTAAACCATGGGTTTATTACAGAAGACTTTGACTCAACCCCGACACCCCTAAGACTATTTTGAGTGCACACTCGCGGAGTTATCCATCTTAAGGGTCATTAGGGTGCGCGTCCCAACAGGCCCCTAAGACTCACCAGTGGCCCGTCCCGGGACACTCTTCAGTTTCTCTGGTGGCAAAATTCTGCTGACGAAGCATAATGTACTGCTTGTTGAAGCTCTCCATGCTGCTGCCGGCTGCCTACTTCTATCCTTTGCAGAAGTTTTGCTGATGAAATTCGTCGCAAGCCACCTGCAACACCATCCTTCACTCCAATTGTCGATGCCTGACCATCCACAACTTTGGGGTCCCCTGGGATTGCGTGTCACACTGCAGAAGGAATATAGCTACCATGGTTCTGCTACACTGAAAGATTGCATGGCGGGATTCCCCAGAGTCTTTCTGCGAGACCTCATGCCCGTTGTTGCTCTACGTTAGAGCAAACTCCTGTCCGTCTTTGCAAATTTAGAGCAAACTCCTTCCTGTCGATGTACTTAGCCAAGTAGGGCTGTACTGGCGGAGTACTCAGAAGGTGTTGCAGACCTCTGTCCCTTACTTCTCGTACTAGCTCCTGAACTTTACAGTCGTTGGACATGGTTTGGGCTAAATATCTCACAGATGTGCTTAAGACAGAAAACACAGGTCGAGATGGCTTCTTATAGAATCCCAAGGCGGAATTTGTCATCATGGTGCAGTAATGACGCCACATCTGATGAAGTTCCGGAAATATTCTCCACACAGCGCCGGATTTTCCCAAAATCTCATTATGGCCAGTAAGGAGAGCAGCTCTTGTGCCAGCGCCGCCGAATGCAGTATGTCCCATCCGTCACATTTTGGGCTGCGACACACCTTGACAACCTTCGACGTCGACACAGTCTGACCCTACGACCTACGACCAACCTGTAGCTTCGCATCCTCTAGACAAAATAGACTACGATAATCCATAATGCTACGAGCATCTTCGATTATTTGCTTGGTGCTACCTCCTATTCTGAGTACCTGGCCTGTCCGTGTACTTTTTTAAGCGGCTCCCATTTATCATAGAGGGAAAAAGCTCACCATTTAACTTAGCTAGCTGGACTGCACCCCGTCAGTAACTTTCTGTACTTCATACGGTCCTTTCCAATGTGTCTTAAACTTTCCTGGGAACTTCATGAATTTGCTGTCATAAAGGAGTACAAGATCACCCTGCTGAAAATGTTTCTTCTTGATGTGTCTGTCATGCCATGCTTTTTCTCGAGCTTTCTGCACCTGTTGTTGGAAGCCTGCGACAAATCTATCCTCTTCAAGTTCTAATATCTGTTTCAGTCTCTCTGTGATTATGGCTAGGTCATCCGTCTCGGTGAAAGTAGATATCCGGAGGCTGGGAACAATGTATTCCATGGGCATGATAGCTTCTTGTCCATAAACTAGTCAAAAGGGTGTATGGCCTGTCAACTTTTTGCAAGTAGTTCTGTAAGCCCATAGCACTGCTGGAATCCGAAGATCCCAATCATTCCTGTTAGCGTTACAAACCTTTGTCAAGACATGCTCAAGGATTTTGTTAAAAGCCTTGACAGTCCCATTTGCTTGTGGGTGATATGCGGTACTCTTTTGATGATACACCTGAAATTCTTCAGTCAATAATTCAATAGTCCTGTTCAGGAAATGTGATCCCTGATCACTCATAAGAACTTTGGGACACCCAAATTTGGATAAGATGTTGTCAAAGATGAATTTCGCAGCAGTAGCAGCGCTACAGGTCTTGACTGGTTGAGCTTCGGCCCAACGGGTAAGATAATCAGTTGCTGTAATGATGTATCTGGCTCCTAACTTTTTCACAGGGGGGTTGATAGGACCAACAAAGTCAATGGCCCATTTGTCAAAGGCATGTAATGTTACTTGTGGAGCTAGGGGCATTTCATCCCTCCTAGATGGTTTACCTGTCCTCTGACAGATGTCGCAGCTGTGGCAATATTCTCTTTCATCTTTGTGAAGTGTGGGCCACCATAAGCCGGCTGTCAAAATATTCTGCGCTGTGGCTTTGCCTGCATATTGACCTCCCGCTGCACCAGAGTGTGCTTCAGCCAATATGAGAGGTTTTTCATGTTCCAAAACACATCTGCGCAGTATCTCATCTGGTCCCATTTTATACAGTTGTCCTGCTATTAAAGTGAAGTCCGCGGCTCGAACCACCAACTGCTTCTTCTGCTGTGTGGTCATCTCTGGAGGGGGGATACCTGTAGACAAATACTGAGCAATATCCTGGAAATATTCATCAACTATCTGGATAGCAAATAATTGTGCATCGGGGAGGCCTTCGTCCAAATTGGTAGGTTCTTCGCCTGACTCGAGCCTCGACAAGTGGTCAGGTCCTAGGTTAAGTCTTCCAGGATTAACAATGATCTCAAAATCATATTCTTGAAATAAAATTAACCATCTGCATATTCTTCCACCTAGCACAGGTTTGTTAACCAAGTACTTCAAAGCAGAGTGATCAGTAAACATCTTAAAATGAGATCCTAGCAGATAATGTCGAAATTTTTGTAATGCACATACCATAGCAAGACCTTCGCGTTCTGTCGTAGTATAATTTTTCTCTGCTGTAGACAACTTTCTGCTGGCAAAAGAGATAGGGTGATTGATATTACCTGCTCCTGGCTGAGCGAGCACAGTACCTAAAGCAATGGAGGATGCATCAACATGCACATGAAATTCCTTGTTCCAATCAGGGAATACTAGGATAGGGGCAGTGACCATTTTTTCTTTTAGAATGTCAAGGCTTGCT
>LPNX010001070.1:243154-316603 GCA_001517045.1 Pseudotsuga menziesii | reverse complement strand
TCGGTAAAAGAGTATACTTCTTGACCTCCGACATTATCGAGCACTTCATCTGTAAAGGGAGTGGGAAAAGGGTCGTGCAGATAGGCATCATTGAGTTTCCTTATATCGACACAGATTTGGATTTCACCCTTAGTCTTCTTCTCCTAGACGACCATAGGGCTCACCCACTCAGATTCTTCAACAGGTTCGATTATTCCTGCAGCAAGCATCTTATCCAACTCTATCTTAACCTTTTCCTTGTATTTTGGATTCAATCTATAAGGGCGCTGCTTCACAGGCTTCGCATCAGGCTTCAGGGGGATCTTCATTACACTGATATCTCCCAGGATACCTTTCATTTCAGAGAACTTTGTCGAAAAAAGATCTTGGTATTCGTGGATAAGTTGAGTTACCTTGCTTACCATCTCGTCATCCCAATAGTCGCCAATGGTGGCAAACTTAGGCTGTGTATCAGATCCAATGTTAACTGTGTGTGTCTTCAAGGGCTGCGTCACTTCGGGAACTTCGACTGCCGGTCCATGCACGTCGCAGTATCATTCTGACTCGGGGATATCAAGACGGCGCGGGTCCTCCTCCTCGTCGACTGTGAAGTTATAACATTCAACTGCGAGGGCTTCTTATGTGGCCCAATCAGGGCGATTTTCTGTCACTTCTTGTTCGTTAAATACCTTAGTATGGATGATCCTGATAGCTGCGTCTAGGGCTGGATAGACATCATTAGTAGAGAAAGTATTGATAAAGCTATGAACAAGACAGTCCCAACTTACAGTATCTTGGCGAAGTTCAGCCTCCGCGTACCAGTTCTTCGCTAGTGGTCCCAGCGTGTGCACAAATCTATGTACCCACTCATCTTGAGGTACATACTTCCATGCCTCGTAGCATTTGCTTAGGTGGTCCTGGGGGCAAGTTTTTCCATCAAACTTGCTTCGCGCCTTTGCCAACTGGTCTGAGAACCTCAGGCGAAGGAGCTTCTGACATGCTTCCCAGGTAGGGATATGCTTCTTATGGCTCGTCCACCATCTGACTGCTGTGGCTCTGAATGCTGAGTCCAGGGCCTCCATTTTCTGTAGGTCAGGTATCTTATTCGAGAATTGTACAATAAACGGTTCAGGATCTGTCGAACCCTCATACACAAGTATAGTTCTGGGTTGTGAGTCGACCCATCTGAGAGACTTGGTAGGGCAGACATTGCTGCCCCTATGGTGCTCAGATAATCGGTGTTGCCAGCTTTCTAATTCATCTTCAGAGTCCATCATACAGGAGCTACCAGACTCCCACCCTGCGGCCGGAGGATTCTCATAACCTTCTTCCTGCGCAGTGATAGTAGAGATAGGTTCCGCATCAGCTTGATCCTCATGTCGGAGTGGTTCTATGTACCGTTCCCCTTGTGAAGGATCCAGGGGCAGGATGACCCTGAAGTCTTTCCCTTCAAAGACCATCTGTCTCTTCTTTAGGTTGATGACTGCGGCATTTGCCATTGCCCATTCAATTCCTAACAGGGCCGGGTAAGGGTTGCTGTCATCAATGATCTCAATTACTTCGAAGTCCGCGAAGGTGCTGACTCCGTCAATATCTATTTGGAGATCCAGGAATCTTCCTAAAGGTAAAATCTTTTGCTGGTTGGCTAACCTCAACTGTATAGGGGACCAGGCAAGGGTAGGTTTCCCCATTTGTTCCTAGGTTTGTTTGGTTAAAACATTTACATCGGACCCTAAGTCCAGAATAACATCGGTCATATCATATGCCCCTATCTGAGCATTCAATCGCATTTCCCTGCCAGTCCTGCTGACTCGATGAACAGGTTTGTCTCGACCACAGCTTTGCAGAGATTCGCAGGAAGCAATGACGTTCTGCAGCTCATTCAGAGCATCTTGATTTCTTAAAAGTTTGAGGCAACTTTGTAAAAAGGTAGACAAGATACTTACTTTATCCAGCGAAGCTTCGCGGGCCGGCGACTGAGGCTGTACAGGCATGCTGAGTGGGCTAGGGCCAACAAAGTCTTTCTTGGCCTCCATGAATGTCTCTTTCTCTCTGATGATATCAAATGCAGGGATTTTCTCAGGAGCCTTACGAACTAGAGCTTCGGCAGGTCGGTTTGGTGTATTTTGGATGTGTGTCGTAACACCACTTCTTGTAACGACATTGATGGCCGCAGCAGGGCGGGGTTCCACAGAAATCATCTGGAGGTTCTGAGTAGGGGTAGTCTGTCGTGCCTGAATCTTAGCTATCAACTGGGGGCACTGCTCAATCACATGATCTACTGCGCGGCAATACCGACACGTCATAGTGGGGTTCTGACAGTCACGAGCCAAATGTCCGGCTTGGTTACAATTGTAACACACGAATTGGCTTCGGCCTCGCCCGGCCATGCCACCACGGCCTCCAGAAGTACCTTGTCCAGAGGTACCCCCCTAGTACCCATAGCCATCATTACTTGGGCCTTCAGTGTGCACCCGGTAAGCATCATAGTTGCGGCACTCATCCTCATTATGACCTACAGATTTGCAAAAATTACAGTAGGAGTTCTTAGGTCCCTGTCCATACCTTTGCAGCAGGTAACAGTTCTCGGGTCGGTGCTGACCTATCATTCTGCAGAGCTCACAATAGAGAGCTTGTGGTGGAAAGGGGTTCGGTGCACCTGTCTGCAAGTACTTGTTTACCAGAGGGCACCGTTCCTTGTCATGACCTTCGGTCCGATATTGCGTACACCAAACCTCTTCGCGATCAGGTTTTCCCTTTTTCATCTCGTGAAGTTCTAGGGCCATCGCGGCGAGCTGCGCTTGGATTTGAGCAATACCAGAGTCATCTCCAACAGGGGCAGTCTCTAGTTTCATTGCGATTTCCAGAGCCTCTTGCTGGTCAGCAACCTTCTGTTGCATGAGTGGAGTCCTAATATGTGGTAACAATGCTACAATAAACCATTCCTTGTGCTGCGCAGTACTAATGGTAAAGCTGACTTGGTCCAGTAGAACTTTGAATCTCTAATCGAAGTCCTACACTGATTCACCCCATCGCTGTTGAATCTCCTTGAGTTCAGTGATGCTCTACGACTCCGATTTAGGCTTCTTAAATTCTTTGATTATGGCCGCCTTGATCTCGCCTAAAGTAGGGCTCTGAGTGCTGGAAAATTTCATGAACCATGTCAGAGCCCGGTCCCGAAAGGAAGTAATGAGCTGCGTGGCTCGCACATCTGGATTTGTAATTTTCTTCACATTCCATACTGCTTCACAGAGAAACCAGAACTGTTCAGGGTCATCTGATCCCGTGCCTTTAAAGATGGGGAGTTTAATGTCATCAACAAGGTGGGCCATGAAGTTTCTGGGGAGGTTGGGAGGGGGATAGGACGTTGATGGGGAGGGATTTACGGGGGCAGACTGGCCTGTGGCCGGAATACTCGGGCCTGGTTGACTCTCAGACTGCGATGGAATTTCAGGGGTAGCGGAGCGGCGTTGCGGGGTGACCGGAGGGTTTCCAACCGAAGGGTTTTCTTCAGAATATGACTCTTTAGGGTTTGCAGGGGTGGACACAGTAGCCTGACCTAAGGAAGAGGGGTCAAAATCTCTCTTATACCTTTTTCTGTTTCGCAGCAACCCACTTTGTTCGTCGAAGGGAGTGTCACTTGCAAACATATGTTAGTTAGACTAAACTAATAGTCCGATTCAAACAGCAATATACCCTTTTCGGCTAATCTTATTTGAATCCTTAAGCTTAATAAATTCAAAAACTTACTGCGGGGCCCTTTGAAGAACTGTCATTCAGCTTCGCTGAAGGAGTTACTTGCGTCAAGGGCAAACTCTGTCACAAAGACTTCCAACGTTCGCGTCGTCCAGAAATCAACAGCGCGGGATACCTCGTTGTTCACGTGTTGCACAAGATTGACCCTCGTAGGGTTCCACGCGGGAACCCGTCGAGCTTGGAAGTTCGGCCTTCTCTCTGTTAACCTAGACAACCACTGGTGCAACTCTATGTGGATACTACCAAAGAAAATTTCATAAGCATCACCAAAAACATACCTTTTTTAAAAAGTCACTTGCATTACACCGCAGATTGGCGTTCTCTTGCTATGCAAATTTCAAACAGATCTCAGTAAACCAGTCACTGATTTCCTTCATAGAGGGCCTCCAGAACATAGCCCTTGAGGTACAATGTAAACCCCTCTTGAGCAGGTACTGAGTTCAACCGGCAACGGAACCAATTTGTTGGGAAATAGGGCAGACCCGGGTTTAATCCTTTAGTGTCGCACCAACAAAAGACCCACAGTGTTGGCCCTTTCGGAAACAACCTGCGCACAGGTTTCAGTCTCACCCGAAACAGCTATGGGGTGCCGCAGAATCAGGTTTCTGCAAGCAGAGAGGGGGATTACTGTACCCTAGCCTTTAATAACCTTATTAATCAATAATTATAAAGCTTTACCATTCATTCATATACAACTTCGCAGACAAATAAACAGTCGTGACTTGCTCAACCCACTACAGGGAATTCACAGTGAAGCTAAATATTAACAGTGATCTAACATATCAGATGTATACAGTTATTAATGCATAACAGACAACAGAAACAGAAAACAACACAAGAAACCACAACACCGGATATAACGTGGTTCACCCCCAGTGTAGGGGCTACGTCCACAAACTGTGTTCTATTCAACTTGCTACAAAACCACAGTTTGATCTGTGCACTCAGCTGCAGATCCCTTCAATCCTTAAAAATCCGCGCACATAGAAGCAGGCCCCTGCACACACAGCTGCAGGTCTTTCCTCAATCTTCTTACAAAAACCCTCTGCGCACACAGCTGCAGAGGTTGTCCATGCACACAGCTGGGACTTAACCTTTCCTTACAAAATCAACCTTAGCTTCGCCTTATTCTTTCTTACATCATAAAACCTAACCTATCTTCTTTACACAAGCGCTTATTTATACTGCGCATTTTTACAAAACCATGGTCTTAAACCATGGGCACCCCAAACCCTAAACCCTGGACTTAAACCATGGGTTTATTACAGAAGACTTTGACTCAACCCCGACACCCCTAAGACTATTTTGAGTCCACACTCGCAGAGTTATCCATCTTAAGGGTCGTTAGGGTGCGCGTCCCAACATTAAAGTCTATATCGAGGAAGTTTTGCTGGATTTTCTTCCCCATGAGGGTTTCCCAAGATAAATATCTGTTTTCTTTTGTGTGGTTGTGCTTGTCTTTCTTTTAGTGATCCTTTTGTATATGGTTATGATGTTATGGTGCTAAATGTTATTAGATCTTGTATAACAATTTAAAAACTTAACAGTCTCTTACTTGAGATGTTTTCTTCATCCTTTAAGGCACATCGATATGCCTCTAGCATAGATAGATTTCTCATTTTAGTTAATTTATTTGAATAACATGTCATAAATCATGAATGTGTATAGGAATAGCCTCATATCCTTCATCACTTTGTCTGAATCTAATAGACAACATTTAGAGTTCTTTGGTGTATTCCTTCACCAATATCATCTCCTTTTGTCTTATGTCTTGAAGTGTCCTAAAAAGGTTCAAAGAGTAATGCATCGACACAAAATTACCCTTTAGCTTGGAAATCACCCTGTCTAAAGCCTTAATTTTTTCTTTCCTTTTTCTTTTCTTGTCCAATTTCATATTATCCTACCATACAGATGCATGCCATTTCCACCTTTGTGCATGCACGTTTTACTCTCTTTAGCTCTTTGATTTTCTCAAATTCAAGGAATTTCTCCATGTCGCCAATCCAATCAATCATTGGTTTAATCTCCCTTAATAGGTAGGGGTTTTGATATTTATCATACCTCCTTAGCTTTCAATGTATTCATGAGACTCTCTTCTAGGGCTTCAACTTCCTTGGCTTCCTCTTCTGGAGCCTCAATTTCTTGCTCCTCATCACTCACATCATGCATATCCATTGCAACCCCTATTTTTTGAGTTTCCTCCATGGCATCCATTCCACCTAAAATGGACCTCAACATCTAAGTAATCTGATTTTCAGAACCTCTACTTTGTCCTATTCCTCATGATGGTATTCCTACTCCACTTTTGTGCATTATATTATTGCTCTCTTGTGGAATTTCCCCTATTACAATTCTATGCAACAAATTCTCTTTGTTGGAATCATATTTCTCCCCACAACAATTCTACCCAACAAGCTCCTAGACTTGGATAGAATTGTTCTTCATTCTCACATACAGATATCAACCTTGCTTTGATACCATACTAGTGCAATCCAAGATGGCATGCAAATAACGACCACTATGGTTTCCAATTCTAAACTCATAGCACACAAAAAATAAAAAGAAGCATAGTTTTTTATAAAACATAAGCACATAAAGGAGGGAACTCAAACTTGTAGAGTCGACACTCATATTAAACTTCAAATTTTTTAATTCACATCCACGTTCCTCATTGGGATTCAACCATTGTAATAATTGTAGGGTTAATATCCTTCTTCAAAAATGAATTTATAATTCCCAATGATTTATGCCTCAACGAGACTTACAAAAGTAGAAAATGGAATCCTAAAACAAAATTCTAACTTGGGTCTCTTATGTTTCATTGCGACTATGTTCTTACACTGCTCCAATTCTTTTTCATCTTCATATTCTTTCTAGTATATTTTTCTTTTCCTCTAATTTTCTCTCATTCCTTCTTCCTTTTCCACTTTTCCATTATATCTTATTCATGAGAGCCACAACCTTCTTCTCCCCAAAACTTTTTATTTGCAAAATTATAAATGCCTAGAATAATGACCAATGAACTCCTCTTAATGAAGAGAGGTTCAAGTTCTCAAAATAGTTCCAAGTGGTTCCTTCCCTACCTACCATGCCCCCTCCCCTCCCCTTCCATGTGGATATCACTATCACTTTTTTAAACCATCAGCCCATTTGGTTTTTAATCTATTTCTAGGGTGAATGAGTGTGGTTTCCCATAACTCGTTATATTTTTAATGTTTCCCATAACAAAACCCCAATCTTCATGGATATCATTTGAACTGTGTGGAATCTTATTACCAAACTCATGGGGATTTTGGTTAGATTACCTAGCGAGATGATGTTATCTCCCACAATGTGGCTTTTATTCGTGTGTGTGGGAACCAAATAAGAAAAATATAGGGGGGGCATAACTTTGCACTACACCATAACCTTAAAGCCTCATGAGATATTTGTAGTGGTCTCCATATTATGAATATAAGCAAAATAGAGATGTTGATTTTTCCACTTTCTATGTGTATATTATATCAATCGTGCCAAAGGTTCTTCACTACATGTTTGGTTGCACTACTTAAAAATGGGTGATCAACCGAACAAAGCATTCTTAAAAGCATTAGCTACTAAGGAGTTTAAAGAATCCATTTCTACCTTGAAGACAACCATGTGCCACTCGACCAACATGTGAATTTCTGGATCACTACAATATGGTATTCCAATCCCAAGGGGTGTTAGTTAAATCATAACCCTATTCCTTGGAATGAAAAAATGGCAGTTGCAGTACAAACTATAAAACAAAAGGTCCAACATCTTACTTCATTAACCCTACCGAGGTTAGACAATCCTTTCATCCTAGAGATATATTCCCCAATGTTATATGGGCATGTGTTTTTCTTTAGAAGTACTCCTCTAGAGAAGAAGTCAACATGTATGCTTCTAGTAATTTTAAGGAAGCTAAGTTAAAATGTCCATCTTTTCACAAGGAAATATTGGAAATAGGAATGGGTTCTATTAAGAGGTTCAATATATTTCTCAAACCAATCCATTTCACCGTCAAGATTGACCTAAATGACATGAAGAGCATGTTGCATAATAAAAATATTTCTAGAACAAGGTAATACCATAAATATGAGATGGAGTCTCTGGCTTGATGGATTCATTTTTATATCGAATATAAGTTAGGGAAGGAAAATTGTCTAATAAATATTCTGATAAGGGAAGCTAGCTAATTCACCATGCTAGAAATGAAGATATTCAATTTTCCTACTAGAACGATACGTGTGTATATATGTGCACATTACCAAGTTTGTTTATTTATAATTTCTTAGTTTACTCGTAAAATCTAGTTGATTTTTTAGAAATGGTTAAATAGTATTACCATGTAAATAACTATTTTTACTTTGAAGAGCCTACTAAGTTTTCTATAGATGTAATTATGGAAGAAGAGCCAAAGAACAAGTAATATTACTTATGTTTCTTTGATCCCATGTGGAATTTTTGGGTTATGCCTAATTTTTGAATTGATTAAATATAGGAAGTTTGTATGTGTGACCATGAAATGTTCTGCAATGGTCCCATATAGTTGGTCTCTTTGACTTGAACTCTACATGGAAAATATTTGTCCTTGTGACAGTAATTTCTCAGCCACCAAATTTAATTTTATAGAATACCTGCAATCGAAGGTGTTTATAGGCCAATATTTGAATCTATGGTTCATTTTTATGTCTAATTTGGTGGATATACACTTAAGTTTGTAAACGAATATTGAGAAACGTGAGAAAATATTGGGATGCTAGCTCAATCTTCTAGGGCGATCTAATGATTCAGGAGGGTGAAGTACCTTCAAGCATGATATATTCTCCATTTAGAAAGCTCTTTACAGCAATGCCACCAATGGCACCCAACAAAATGCTTGTAAAGTATCCCCCAGAACCGGGTTGGTACTACAACTTGTACAACAATTATGCATTATATGTTGCCAACATTTATTGAGTAATATTTGTAAATTTTGTTAGCATACGTTGGAAGCATTGTGGGACACATAATTCTTCACTATGTAATAGAATAAAATGTCGTGAATTGTGGTCTTCCTAAATATCTCCACTTTGTACTTTTTCAACCACCAAATATTTTCATTGGCCATGGTCAAACCCATAAAAACTTATTAGGGTCCCCTCAAGAAGAAAATTTTTCAAGGGATGAGATAATGAACCTTTTCCCCCATTAATCCCCTTTCAGTCATTCATAAATTCCATGACTCACATAATGCACCACAAAAAAATAGATTCATTTTATTGGCGCCATCCAGTTTCTTGTGATAAAAAACCTCTCCAAATACCTATAAAAAGGAACCTTCCATTCTCATTTGGGATTACATTCAAGAGGAGAGTGAGTTTGAGAGTTTGAGTATGGATTCAATGACTTCATACACTTGATGCTTAGCACTCAATGCCAATAAGGAAGACTCATGTTCAATGTGTTGATGTATTTGTAACTTCGGAATGTATTCAATTGAATATCTTATGTATTGTACTCTGATGATCCTATCGGAAGTATCAGCAATGTTATCAAGTCATGTCATACCCCCGATGTTAATATCGGGATATTCAATAATGTAAACAAGTCATGTAAAGTCATAGAGGGTAAACCTCCTTATTGTTCAAGGGTTAAAGTCCCCGGAGTTGTGGGGCACTAGGGTTATTAGACTCTCCTAGAGAAGTCGGCCCTAGTGAGTTAATGTCAAGTTGGGAATTAGTATAAATAGAGATTGAGCCTCTCTATTTATCACACAGTCACTCACACTTAGTTGTAGCGCATGAGTGAGAGAAAAGAAGCTGGGATCATAGAGAGAGAGAGAGATTACTGTTGTCGAGAGATCATCTTTGTATATTTGGGTTTTACTTTTGGTGTTGATTCTATATCTGAGGAAGTTGCGAGGTTTTCTCCTTTATGGTTTCCTCGAGGAAAATCTTTATGTCCATTGTCTCTTGTGATTGTTTTTTGTGCTTTTTATTCTCTCGGTTAAGATCTTGAGTTTATATTGCTCAAATGATAAAAACCTAACATGGTATCAGAGCTAACCTGAGAAGAAGAAATTGTGCAGCTGCTAAAGCTAGGGATTCCTACTTTTTGGGTCTCTCTCCATAGATCATCAGCAAAAGAAGGCTAGGCTAACTCTCCTCCCTAGGGCACATCTTTCTATTGAAGCAAAATCTGATTCTAAGCATTTTTTAGTTTTTGGCCCGACACTTCTGCGGGAAATTAGGGCTTTCCATAGAAGTGGAATTTTTGAGTGAGCCTACGCTTGGATTGATCTCCTCTCCAAAATTGAATTTTATCAATCAAGATCAAAGTTTTTGTCTAGGTATAACTCCGGGAAAGTCAACCCTAAATCTACTCCTGAACCAGAAAACCAGCTCTGCGGAAATTCAACTCCAGTTTCGACATCTTAACCTGGTAAGATCTAAATATTTTGAATTTCCATTTGAGGTTCTCTGTTAAGATGTCTCATCACACCAAGCTTGAGGGAGCTAACAACTTCTGAGCCTGGAAGTATAGAATCTCCCTAGTCCTGGAAGAAAATGAATTGGACTCCTACATAAGTGAAGAGGTTCCAGTTCTAGAGGGAGATGAGGCTAAGGCTTTACACAAAAAGAAATTGGTCATGGCTAAGAGGATTATTTCTGATTCAATCAAGAATCACCTCATACCTCAAGTGTCCTCCATAAAGACACCTAAATAGGTGTTTGATTCCCTGACTAAGCTATTTGAAGGGAAGAACATCAATCAGAAGATGAATCTGAGAAATCAATTGAAGAATGTAAAGATCCAAAATGCAGAGACCATATAGTCTTACTTAACAATGGTCTCTCAGATCAAAGAACAACTTGAAGAAATAGATGAAGATGTAGAGAATGCAGAAATTGTGATGACCACCCTGAATGGTTTTCCTAAGGCATGGGACTCTTTCATTCAAGGAATCTGTGCTAGGAAGAATCTAATCAAGTTTAGCAGACTGTGGGAGGAATGCTCACAAAAAAAAGATTGAATAGTAGCTCGAGAAGAAAAGATGGGAAATGAAGATCAAGCTCTCGCAGTCCACACCAAGAAAACCAGAAGGGACCATCATCACTCCAAAGGTAAGAATTCACACCCTAGAAGAGCCCCATCTACTATCAAATGTTACACATGTGATGAGAAAGGACACATATCCAGATATTGTCCTAAAAAAAAAGGTGGATCTCACAAGAAGAAGGGAAACAAGAAGAGACATCATGCTCACACTGCAGAAGATGATGAACCTCCCAAGAAGAGAGCCAAACAAGAAAGTGATGATTCTTCAAGTGATGAAGAATATGTTATGATCTTTTCCCTCATAGGAATTGTATCACATGGAAGCAATGATTGGCTTATAGATAGTGGTGCTTCCAAACACATGACGCGATTTAAGGAATATTTTGTGAAACTATCAGAACATGAATCACCCCACAAGGTGAAACTTGAGGATGACTACCAGTATCCAATAAAAGATAGTGGTGAATCCTCCTACAAGCTAGAATCTGGAAAGTCTATGAAAATGAAGGATGTCCTATTTGTACCAGGACTAAAGAAGAACCTTCTCTCCATCTCGGCATTAGATGAAAAAGGAATGAGAGTTGCATTTATAGATGGCCAAGTCCTCATGTGGCCAAAAGGAAATACTATTAACGATGCAGTAGTAATTGGAGAGGAGGAAGGAGGACTATACAAATTGAAGGGCCAACTAGAACAAGCTTTGGTTCATGACTCAGTAGAGCCAAATGAAATTTGGCATAGAAGGCTTGCACATGTGCACTACAGGGCACTACCACTTGCAAGCAAAGTTGTTGAAGGTCTTCCATAAATGTAGGAAAAACATGAAGGTGTATGCAAAGGATGTGTGAAAGGAAAGAATACAAAGAAGAAATTTCCAAGTAGTGAGAGTAAGGAAAAAGGAATCTTGGAAATCATCCACTCCGATGTATGCGGTCCAATGTCATCCAGTTATCTAAGAGGGTATGTATATTATATTTATTTCATTAATGAATTTTCTAGAATGAAATGGATATAATTCATGAAGAACAAGGATGAAGTATTCAACAAGTTCAAAGAATTCAAATCCTTGATCGAGAACCACATAGAGAAGAAGATCAAGATCTTTCAATCAGATAATGGTGGAGAATTCACATCAAATGAATTCAAAGAATTATGCAGAGATTCGGGGATTAAGAGGGAGTTTACCACTCCATATAATCCACAATAGAATGGGGTTACGGAAAGGAAGAATAGAACAATCATGGAAGTAGCAAGGGCAATGCTTCACGATCAAGACCTTCCTATGCATCTATGGGAAAAAGCTTCCACGACAGCTGTGTATGTACATAACCATAATCCACATAGAGTACTTGAGAGAAAGACACCTGAAGAAGTATTTTCCAGCAAGAAACCAGAAGTCAATCATCTCAGAATATTTGGAAGCCCAGTGTACATACACATTCCAAAAGAAAAGAGGAACAAATTAGACCCTTCAGGAAAGAAGGGTATATTTGTGGGATACTCTGAAAACTCAAAGGCTTACAGAATATACTTCCCAGGATTCAAGAATATCGACATCAGTAGAGATGTAACATTTGATGAAGACTCGGCTTACATCAAATCTAGAAAAAGACCTATTGAAGACTCTGAGGAATCGGAAGTACCCAGAATCCCTAATACAACAATGAACAAAGCAACTCCAGAATAAGATCGAGAAATGGAAGAACCTAAAGAACCAGTAGAGCCACCTCAAGAAAAGAATCCTCACAAGAGGAACATGCATTGTTACGAGACGCTATCCAAGGTGCAAAAAGATATGGGGCACCAGAAGAAACACACAGAGAAAGAAAGAGAACTAGGTCCTACTCCGAATATGTATCCCTATTATGTGAAATTTTTGATAAAGAACCTTCCAACTATGAAGAAGCGGCAAAGAAGAAAGAATGGAAGGATGCTATGATCAAGGAGTACCAGTCGATCATGAAGAATGATGTTTGGGATGTTGTCCCAAGACCAGAGGGGAAGTCCGTTGTGACTTCCAAGTGGAACTACAAGATCAAGCATGCTACAAATGGTAGCATAGAAAAATATAAAGCAAGATTTGTAGCTCGTGGCTTCTCCCAGAAAGAAGGAATAGATTATGAAGAGACCTTTGCACTTGTAGCTAGATACACTTCCATCGTATCAGTACTTTATTTGGCTACAGTCATGAAATGGAAAGTACACCAAATGGATGTCAAGACTGCTTTCTTGAATGGTGTAGTAGAAGAAGAAGTGTATGTGAAGTAGCCACTCGGTTTTGAGACACACGATAGGGAGAATCATGTGTGAAAAATGAAGAAATACCTGTATGGTTTGAAACAGGCACGCAAAACATGGTATGGTAGAATTGACAGCTTCCTGACTAGTTTGGGCTTTACCATGAGTAAAGAAGATCCCAACCTTTACTACAAGGTTGAATAAGGAAACCCAGTGATGCTCCTGTTGTATGTAGATGACCTGTTCTTAACAAGTGCAGATGGATTGATTGCTAACATGAAGAGGAAGCTTGCTACTGAGTTCAAGATGAAGGACCTAGGTATGATGCATTACTTTCTAGGGATGGAGGTGTGGTAGAATGTAGATGGAATATCCCTAGGACAAGGGAAGTATGCAGTAGAGATCCTGAAGAGGTTTGGGATGATGGACTGCAAGGAAATGACCACACCTATGGCATCGAACCTGAAGCTGTTGAGTGATGCTTCATCTGAATCGGTTAATGCTACGATGTATCATCAAATGATTGGGTCCTTGATGTACCTTATGAATACGAGACTAGATATTTGCTTTGCTGTGAACACATTGAGCCAATTCCTTACAGATCTTAGACATGCTCACCTGATTGTTGTAAAGCATATTCTGAGGTACCTAAAGGGTACAATTGATTATGGGCTCAAGTATGAGGCGAATCAGAAGATTAACCTGGAGGTTCATGTAGATTTGGATGGGGCCATTGATAGGAAGAGCACCTCGGGGTGCTACTTCAATATGGGATCAGGTGTGATATCTTGGTTTAGCAGGAAGCAATCATGTGTGGCACTGAGTACAAACGAAGCAGAATATGTTGCAGCTTGGTTGGCTAGTTGTGAGGCAATGTGGCTGAGAAAGCTACTGTCTGATTTGTTTGATCTCTAGTTACATGCTACTTATATATATTGTGACAACCAGAGTTGTGTGAAGCTGTTGGAGAACCCGCTGTTCCATGACAAGTCAAAGCATATCAAGATAAAATATCACTATATCATGGATATGGTGCAGAGAGGAGCAGTGAAGCTCCAGTATGTTTCCACGAACAAACAGATAGCTGATGTGTTGACCAAGCCATTAGCCATAGTGAAGTTTGAGTACTTCAGGGAGAATCTTGGTGTTCTCTAGATCGAGGTTCCTTCCAAGGGGAAGTGGTGAATCTGTGAGCCCTTCTGACATGGTGAGAGGATTAGTTCCTTTCATGGTCAAATGTAAGTGATGTGCCCTTCTGACATGGTGAGAGTATTGGTTACTTCCATGGTCAGATGTAAGAGTTGTGTCCTTCTGACATGATGATGATATTGGTTCCTTCCATGGTAAAATATATGTGATGATGACACATCCAGTATGAAAAAGGATTGGCTATGTGTAGATTCCACATCCAGTATGAAAAAGGACTGGATCTGTGATGACACATCCAGTATGAAAAAGGACTGGCTCTGTGTAGATGCCACATCTAGTATGAAAAAGTACTAGCTCTATGATGACACATCCAATATGAAAAAGGACTGGCTCTGTGTAGATGCCACATCCAATATGAAAAAGGACTGGCTCTGTGATGACACATCCATTATGAAAAAGGACTGGCTATGTGTAGATGCCACATCCAGTATGAAAAAGGACTGGCTCTATGATGACACATCCAGTATGAAAAAAGGACTGGCTCTGTGTAGATGCCACATCCAGTATAGAAAAGGACTGGCTCTGTGATGACACATCCAGTATGAAAAAGTATTGGCTCTATGTAGATGCCACATCCAGTATGAAAAAGGACTGGCTCTGTGATGACACATCCAGTATGAAAAAGGACTGGCTCTGTGTTGGTGCCACATCCAGCATGAAAAAGGGTTGCCTCTGTAGAGGACTACATCCAATATGAAAAAGGACTGGCTCTGTGATGACACATCCAGTATGAAAAAGGATTGGCTCTGTGTAGATTCCACATCCAGAATGAAAAAGGACTGGCTCTATGATGACACACCCAATATGAAAAAGGATTGGCTCTATGTAGATGCCACATCCAGTATGAAAAAGGACTGGCTCTGTGATGACACATCCAGTATGAAAAAGGACTGGCTCTGTGTAGATGCCACATCCAGTATGAAAAAGGACTAGCTCTGTGATGACACATCCAGTATGAAAAAGGACTGGCTCTGTGTTGGTGCCACATCCAGTATGAAAAAGGGTTGGTTCTGTGATGATACATTCAGCATGAAAAAGGGCTGGATCTGTAGAGGACTACATCCAGTATGAAAAAGGAATGGCTCTGTAGATGTGCATCCAGCATGAAAAAGGAATGGCTCTATCGATGAAGACCTACATGGAGGCTAGGCCTACACCCAGTATGAAAAAGGGCTAGCTCTGTAGAACTTCCTATGATGAGTAGAATTGAGAGATAGCACCATTTGTTTGAGATAGCAGAAGCAGTAATGATGATGATGATCCAGACTTAATGATTATCAAGTGATGATGATTCAAACTTGAAGATGACTTGAAGATGAAGATGACTTGAAGATGAAGATGAATTGAAGATGAAGATGACTTGATGATGATCCAGATGATCTATACTTGATGATGATCCAGACTTGATCCAGTGAAGAAGACTTGTGCTGATGAATTGTGTTGAGATAATACCTTCCTAGTTAAGATGGAGTGTTGATGTATTTGTAACTTCGGAATGTATTCATTCGAATATCTTATGTATTGCACTTCGATGATCCTATCAGAAGTATCAACAATGTTATCAAGTCATGTCATACCATGATGTTCCTATCGGGAGATTCAATAATGTAAACAAGACATGTAAAGTCATAGAGGGTAACCCTCCTTGTTGTTTAAGGGTTAAAGTCCCCGCAATTGTGGGGCACTAGGGTTATTATACTCTCCTAGAGAATTCGGCCTTGGTGAGTTAATGTCAAGTCGAGAATTAGTATAAATAGAGAGTGATCCTCTCTATTTATCACACAGCCACTCACACTCAGTTGTAGCGCATGAGTGAGAGAAAAGAAGCTGGGATCAGAGAGAGAGAGAGAGAATTTGTATCTTTGGGTTTTACTTTTGGTGCTAATTCTATCTCTGAGGAAGTTGCGGGGTTTTCTCCTTTATGGTTTCCCCGAGGAAAATCTTTGTGTCCATTGTATCTTGTGATTGTTTTTTGTTCTTGTTATTCTCTCAGTTAAGATCTTAAGTTTATATTGCTCAAATGATAAAAACCTAACACAATGCACAGTGAGTTTCCTTCTTCTTATGCTTCCATGTCATTAAAACCTAGTATGAGATAATCATAAGTCCTCTTGAGCACCCTCATGTCTATGATCTATGTATTTCTACATTGAGTGAAGCCTATTTATTTCTAAACATGTCTTAATGTATTGATCTATTTCTCTTTCATTTTTACATAAGCTTAATTTGGACTATAAGATCATAAACATGGTGTGTGGTTTGAAGCTCAAATGATCTTAACCAGGATAGGATTGAATTTTGTATAGTCTATAATTACTTTGATGAACGATAATATAAGAATATTTGTTTGAGCTTCAATTCATATCAAATCTAACTTTGACTACCATCAATGCATAAAATGTGAAATTGATAAATGTTGATCCCCACTATAAAATTGGTATCAAATCCAAGTAATAAGTTTATTATGTATGTCATATCTTAAATTCAATGAAGCTTTTATTTTGAGGCATAAGAAGTTCCATCACAAAAACTGAGATGTGACTTATAACTAGTAGAAGACATGGTTGAAGAAATTGGAAGTAAAACTCAAGGACACATTTTTGTTGTTTAAGCCAAGTGGGTGTGTGGAGACATAGTAAGATGTGTGGAGACATAGTAAGATGTATGTATTCACTTGATTAATAGGTGCATACATATTTTCATCTATTAAATTCTTACCCAGTTCAATAATTCCAAAGTAACTTGTAACGCAGTAGAAATAAATGGCTTCTGCTCCTTTCACTTTTGGTTTACATAACGATTATGATATCAAAAATCGAATAGTCCCTTAAATTTCTTGTAGAAAATTCATCCTACTACTAAAGAATTATATGGTTATGCTCTCACACCCCAAGATTTCACTCTTGATCCAAGAAGTAAGTCATGTGCTCAATGTGCAACGAGTTTCCTTGTGCCTATATTTTTATATCATTACAACCTAGTAAGATTGTCATAGGTCCTCTTATCATCCTTGTATCTATGATATATGTCTTTTTACTTTGAGTGAGGTCTATTGATTTGTAAACATGTCTCAATGTATTGAGACATTTCTCTTTCATTTTTACTTAAGCTTAATTTCGACAATAAGATCATAAAGATGTTGTGTGGTTTGAAGCTCATATTATGTTAAGCAGGAAATACTTAAACTTTGTCTAGTCTATAATTCCTTAGATGAATGATAATATAAGAATATTTGTTTGATCCTTAATTCATATCAAATCTATGTTTGAGTTCCATCATTGCATAAAATGTGAAATTGATAAATGTTGACCTCCACTATAAAAATTACTATCAAATCCAAGTAATATGTTCATTGTGTATGTCATATCTTAAATTCAGTGAAGTTTTTCTTTCAAGCCTTAAGTGTTGAATTTTAATTGAGCTCTGATCTTTAATTTTTAATTGTGGAAATATAGAGCACTTGAAATCAATCAGCCATTCATACACATAACCATTCACACATAACATAGGATGTGCCTTGGGAAAACCCTCAAAAAAATGAGGATGAAAAACCCTACAAAATATTCTTAGTATAATAATGATAGATAGTAGAGAAAGTCTTTTACAATAGCAAATTGATTTCGACACCCCAGGTGTAATATAAGAGAGAATTCAAACACCCAAGGTGTAATCACTAAGTAATAGAGAAGAGAGAAGGATTGGATAATTCAACTCTATTCCCGACACACTATTTAACCTGCAATTTTGGTCTCATGCAAGAGGTAGAAAATCACTCGATGGATGAAACTAGTATCATGCAAAAAATAGTGAATGAGTGCATGGAGAAATTACTCTACACCTCAAAGTCATTAATCATGCACAACACAATGCGCAATTCCTTTCATCTTTGAAATTAAATCCATGATTTATTGACTTTAGGATGAACTCGCCTTCTAACTAGATGCTAGACCACTTAGTTATGGTGTTAACTCAAGTGTCGTCATGCAAGCATTTAACTCAAGTATCATACTTAAGTGTCGTCTTTTAACTTAAGTGTCACCCTTTAGTTTAACTAAAGTGTTGTAATGAAAAACACTTTAGTTACCTAATTCTTCTTTATTAACACTTTGAACTCTCCTTTAATTAACCGAGGCATACATTGTTAATGTTACTAAAGATTAGCAATTTGATTTATATTGAATCAATTGAAGTCATTATCATGAGGAATTCAAATTCTCTTTGTTCTCTATGAAATTTACCTTTATCTCTTATCTTTTCTGCATGGTACATATGTGATAACTTTAATTTATCTATCATATCAATTATACTAAGAATATTTGTCTAATGTTGTGATTCATATGCTAAATTAATTCACTCTAGAGGTGGCTAGTCTATAGAGGATACTTAATAGCTCATCTATCTCAAGTGACCATAGTTAGTAATACATCACACAACATTAAAGCTTTGACATGCAAAGCATCACCTCTACACATGAGGATCCAACTTGACACACAAGTCCTTAGAATTGTCCAACAAGACTGTACAACAAATCACTTTGGCATATGAAAGCATTCACCTCAACACACAAAGATTAACCTTTTACATAGAGGGATTAATCATTATTAAGTCCAACTCAAGAATTTACTCCAAGTTCCCGAGTCAACTCAGGCTCCCTACCTCAACACATGAGGTCCAATCCCGACACATAATATTGGCTTGGATAATGACTTGTGATGCTATAACTTTAACACTCCCTCTTAGTGAGGGAGGCATTCTCTACCATGCCAAGCTTGTCTCGAAAGTACCTATGCTTTGTTGTTGACAAAGGCTTAGTCAACATATCTGCAATTTAGTCATCAGTAGCAATGTACTGAAGTCTTACCGCACCTTTCTGGACCATGTCTTTGATGAAGTGATATTTCATCTCAATGTGTTCCAACTTGTTATGAAACACAAGGTTGAGCTTAATGTACCTCTGATTATCAGAGCGAATGATCATAGTCTCAATATTCTCCCTGAACAACCCAACAAGTAGCTTCCTAATTTACACCACTTCTTGACAGGTAGTACTAGCTGCAATATGCTTTGCTTATGTAGTACTAGCCGTAATATACTTTTCTTATGTAGTACTAGATGCAATACAATTTGCTTCTGTAGTAGTATCCACAATTTATTTTTCTTGTGTAATACTAGCCACAATACACTTTGCTTGTGTAGTACTAGTTGCAATATACTTTACTTTTGTAGTACTAACCACAATATACATAGTTGACCACAAGCTAAAACAATAGTCCGATGTACTCTTTCAGTCCACAATACTACCACCCCAATTGGAGTTGGCATAACCAAGTAACTTTACCTCATCATTGGAGGCATATATGAGTCTAGAATCAATAGTTCCTTGAAGGTATCTAAGCAATTGACTCAAGATACTCACAACATAACATATATTAGGTCTACTATGTGTCAAGTACATTAAGGAACCATTAAGTTGTTTATACTTGGTAGAATCCACTGGATTCGATCTAGAATTTTACTCATGTAGTTTCCTCAAATTTGAAACTATCAGAGTAGTCATGGATTTGTAATCCATCAAACCAGACCTTTGTAACACATAAATAGTGTACTTATCTTGAGAAAGAAATATCTCATATTTCCTTTGCCAAACCTCAAGACCAATAAAGTAGTGCATATTAGTTTTTCTAGATCTTATTATCTTGATTAGGATCTTGGTCTGAAAGAATAACAAGTACAATTAGATGCATAAGATATAAGAGATACATAAGACACAAATATTTTCACTAGGGAAACCATAAAGGAGAAAACCCCGCAAACTTCTTCAAAATAGTAACATGATCAAAATCAGTAATAAGAAGTATTCGACAACTATTTGTCTCTCCTCCCTTTGTCTCTCTTTCTATCTCATGTGAACTTGAGAGTGTGAGGTGTGTATAAACAAGGGAGAGCACCTCCCTATTTATACCTTATAAGTGACTGACCAAACATAAGACTAGGGCCCACTTGTCTTCCCTGACATGGCCGACTTCTCCCATAGAGACTCCAAATACACATTACATGATGTTACACTGAGGAATATTTCTCCAAATTATTATGGAGGTTGTACCTCAAGGTCTAGACACAATTAAGACATCCCACAAGGGGGTAAACACATCCCCAATGGGGGCACAACAACATACAATGATAATACACATCATAATATCTTCTGAAGTTACAAATACATCAACAATCCCTCTTAACTAGGAAGGTATTCACTCTCTTCATAGTCATCAACACATATGGTCAAGTCTTCATTGCAGAGTCATCATCATGGAGTCATACAGACATCATCATAGTTTCTTCCATAATCATCTTATTATTTTGATCATCATTGTTACTATGAATTCTCAACCAGTGCTCACATTGCTTGTTCCTCTGTAATGCAAAACACAACTACAGAACAAAAGAATCACAGCCACATATCCTTCCCTTGAATAGTCAAATTAATCAACATAACACATCATATACCTCAACTGTAGACCTGTTTATCTGTTCTCCGGAAAGTCCTTGAGATGATTCAATACCTGTAAGACAAATCACAAGACAAATGAAAAGATGAGAGCATCATGATAATCAACTATCCATATTGGTGATCAAGGATTCCAATAATATTTAATCACACACAATAACCAAATATAGGAAAGGGAAATGTTTTTGTATTCATAATGGATGAGAAGAAGTACAACCAAAAGCCTTAATGTTGACAGGTTTTGTCTCAACAAATGTCTACAAACTCTAATGAATACCTCTCTAGCTACAAGCTACCTCTACTTTGCCTCTATCCAGAATTCAAACTAGCAGCATAAGGATGCTTTTTCTGGTCTCCCCTACTCTCTTCATCGAATCTCCATTTATAGGCCAACAACCCATAGGATGACTTGACAAAAGGATAGAATAGGATCCCTATAGGTGAGAGAGGTGAATTCCACCTCTCCCAGACATGTAGGAACCGATTCCACGAAGGATCCCGTACGAAATCTTCTAGAAACTTCTTTTTTTCCCCCTTAAGTGACCATCGACGCTTTTTGGTAAATTGGACAGAGCGCCGACCTAGGATTTTTCCTACTACAAAAGGGCTAATGGTGCTTTTTGCTCAACTGATGGAGGCATCAACGACGCTCTGTGGAAAAGGTGAAAGAGCATCGTTCCTTCTAGGTCAGGGAAAAAATGGCCAAGATGATCCAGATCAGGATTTTTGAGAGGTTGACAGTCAACAAGAAAGTCATCTGAAGGTTGACTAGGCAATGTGAGATTTTCATGTGCAACAGAATGCCCCCCCAAAGTATGAATCTAGAATAATGTGATAGGTGAAATTCTATGCAAGTTTTCCATCCGATACAGAGGCAAATAGAGATAGACTCATAAAGGACCAATAAATAACTTTTATCCAATCCAATCACAGCTACGGACCAATACACTACAGATCTATGATGATGACCATGTCATGGATACCAATAATACATTGTAGATCCATGATTGACTACTGTAAGAGATAGGTCATAACTACAATATATACAAAGTATATCTATGCCTCTCATTTTCAGATATAGAACACAACCACCAAACATACAACGTGGATCTATGTCATGACTCAAAATGATCTCCAAACGCAATCTGAGCATAGGCAATGATGATGATAAGGCCTAATCACTCAGGGTCTTCATCTTAATCTCCGAACGATACAAATCTAACCATGTGATTACAATGTCTTGACATCGAACATGGTAGAAACCACTTGATTACCAGTCATTGATGTCAACTATTAACAAGTGCAAGGGAAATCACCATTGATGTCAATGATTCCCAAGGTATCTCAGTAGAAATCATCGAATGTGAATAAAGCACTTGAATTCAAACATCTGATGATATCTTTCAATCAAGAGCCAATGATCTAAACTCATGTTGAAAGCGAGGTAACCTGCCATTGAGGCATGCAGGCCCAAGGTACTGTCTAGGTTTCTAGGTATAATACCTGGATAATGATCTAAAGTTGATAAGAATAGATCCTGTCACAAGAGGGCCATGATGATTCCCATATCAACGACACGAAACTGAGAATAAAAGTTGATTTTGGAACAATAGGACCGACTCAGACATGACTGAATTTTGAGGACAAGTGAGGTTATTGACGGATTATATTTCTAAGAGAGGTAAACTTTGAAAAATTGGGAGGCACGAAACATGACTTAGCAGTATTGACTCTAAAGAATAGAACCCTATGTAATGCAAGGAATATAGCAAAGCATTCTTTGAATTGACTCAAAGGAATCAGGTGACTCACAAACATGGATCAACTCGAGGACAAACTGAAAACCCAAACTGTTCAGATATGCAAATGCAAACAGGTGCCATGTTCAAAGGTGGAATGTAGAGTACTGCCATCTAAACAAATGAAAACCATTCCCCTTTCCTTTAATTTCCCCACCTCTAAAGGTGAGTGCCTCTTTTCATTTTTACGAGTCCAAAGAGGGTAAAAAACACTCAATGAAGCTCATCAAGTGATGAGTCCATTCTTATATTTTTCACGAAACTGAGAAAGGAGGGGTTCGTTCCCGAAATAGGGTCTTACATCGTGTGTTTTATGAGTCCGATGCAAGTAAACTCATTAGTCGTTTCATGTTTAGAGAGTCTAAAATGACTAAGAAGACTCCAAAAAAGGGTCTTTTTTCGTAAATAAGGCCAGTCGGTCTGAAAAAGAGATAACCTACCCCAACTAGTCGATCGTTCTGATTCTTTTACAAGCGTGAACGCAAAAAGTTTGCTTGGAAATATTTTTGTGTTTTGAGGAGACTGAAAAGAGCTTAAATATAACTCCCGAACAAGGTTTCTTTTTCATAAGCCATTTTTAACGAGTCTGAAAAAGCGAAAAAGTGGACTCGACACCTTTCTACTGGAATTTTAACGAGCATGTAAAAGGTGTATAAGGATGCTCGGTACTTTTTAAGTTTTTCCCTAAGCCCGAAAAAGACAAAAACAACTTGTATCGGAGTCAAAACCTAGCATTAACCCTGAAAAACTCAAAAAAGGCCATTAAAAACCATTTTGCCAAAACTATAGAAAATAAAAACAAAAACCCACTTTCACTCAAATAATTTGGATTTCAAAATATATTAATTGTAATGCATTTTTGAAAATCTCAAATATTCTATAAATAGAAAGTATGGGTAAGAAATAGTTACCATTTTGTTTTTACCACTTGTA
Source organism: Pseudotsuga menziesii (assembly GCA_001517045.1). Classification (NCBI taxonomy): domain Eukaryota; kingdom Viridiplantae; phylum Streptophyta; class Pinopsida; order Pinales; family Pinaceae; genus Pseudotsuga; species Pseudotsuga menziesii. The sequence continues at coordinate 293,137 of LPNX010001070.1, read as the reverse complement.
AGCTTTGGAGAGTTGGTTTTGATTGGCAAGAGTTCTGTTGGCGGTTTGGCAAGGATATTTATACTTCATTGCGTCTTTGTTCACAGTGTAAGAGGTAAGTAATCAAATATTTTCCCTTCCACCCCTTACAAACATCAATTTTGCTTCTTTCATTGTTTAGACTCACATCTCTAAAAATATCTTTGCAATGATTTTGAAGCCAAGGTAGAGGATAGGTTTACAAGTTTCTATTAGGAATAGTGAAACCAAACCTCAGTAGGCATTTCTATTGGTTAAAAATAGATAAAATTTTATTTTTCTAAGGGTTTTTAGCCTTCGGGCAGAGTCCCCGATGGTGCTCTATCCGGCTAGGACAAGCACACCGTAGGCACGTTGTCCACGAGGAATAGGCAGATGGCACGTTGGGTGTCGAAGACACAAGCACCGACGGTGCTCTGTCGACAAAATATAGCAGCACCACTGCTACCTTAAAGGAAAAAATATAAACCCTAAGATGCTACAAAAACCAATTTCATGCCCAAAAATTTCTTCAAATTGTGCTATTATGTTTTTTCAGCCATGCCATGTGTTCTAATCATGAAATTTGTATTTTACAGGTGCACTATAGTCATTTGGAAAGAAAGGGAGCATGAGGTTTCCGACACACAAGATGCTAATGATCCACCTACCGTGGAAGCCCTAAGAAACTGTGGACTGCTGAAATATTTTCATGTGCCCGGTATGAAAGCACACATCCGGCTACTTGAGTATACCATTAACATGTGGGATCCCAATAAAGAACATTTTGTCATAGGGGTCCACATCTTGCCCATCGAGATAGAGGATATATACTTTTTTACCGGTCTATCCATGAGGGGGAGTCAGGTAGTTTTATATGGTGCTCAAGGAGGAGAAGGCTCCTTGGATGACATAATAGACCAGCATTGTGCATTGGGCACATAAGCTCAACCCGGGAAACTAAAGATTCGTTCCATAGTGAATCCCATTGAGGACTATGGTATACATTATTGGCAAGGTGGTGAGAACAAGATCTACCCACCTTACTACTAGATCTCATATGCTATACGCTTTGCAGTGTATGGAGCCTACCATTTTTAACTAGTGTGAGAGCATGCTAGTATGTCTGAAGAAGTAGTTGACCAAATGTAGGAGGTGAACACTGAAGCAATTTGGATATGGGGAAGTGGTGGTGTCATTCATCTTACAGCGGATTCCACATTTGAGACCACAGGTAACCATCACCAGGCTCGAGCCTGAAGATCCCAGAATGATAACATGGGTTACAGCTATGCCATGCCTTGGCGGTGCAGCGCCTAAAGTTAGCTATGGGGTTGGATTCTTTCGTTGGTTGAGAAACTAGTTGCTAATAATAGAGGATTATGCCTATGATGGGGAAGTTTTTTGTCATGATCCAGAGTTGGCTTTACCCGAGGGTGAGATGTGGGATGATCGTGGTAAGTAAAGACACTGTCCAAATTCTGTTTTTGGAATTTTGTATTTTATTTCATTTTTATGGTTTATAACATTGAGATAACAAAAAGTGTTTTCATGTAGACATTGGACCTGCCCGTCCAATGGGGATGTCTCCTATTTCTAGGTGAGTAGGCACTAGAGACATGATGGTGTACCGCTCTAAAGCTGAAGAGGAGCTTGGAGATCTGGAGGAAAACCTGCAACATTTGACTGTGGGTATTCCTAATGTAGCCACAGACAGGGTACCTAGGCGTTATCAGCGCCACAGCGTAGGTGTTTCTGAACTATTTGTTAGGCTACTCCGCAGAGTGGCCCAATCCATTGCATGCTATGATGCACAACAGGAGGATTAGTCTGTTTTGATCTTATTTTTGTATACGTATTACTGAAAGCTTCGGAGCTTTAGATTTTTCCTTATGTATTTGTGAATTCTAAACTTTTTATGGTCCTGAACTTGGAGGGAACTGAAATCTAGGGATGCTTAAGCCCATTTTTGTATCTCGATGTTACATTTATATATATATATGACAGACTTTTATATTTACAGTTGTGTGTGTGACAAATGTGATGTGTGAGATGTTCAACTACTTATGAATTTACAGGTTTTGATTTATGTTTGAAATGAACTTTCATGTATGAGCAATATACCATCCCAAAACATAATTGGGTAAGGAATCTGCCACTGCATGTAAATGTCTTGGAATCTGTTGGTAAGTGACTTGCTCAAAAGACCTCTCTAGCAACCTGACTCTTTGGAAAGTATGAAGAATCAGGGGATTACGGATGGTGTAGACTCAATTAAGTTGTTGGACAATCAGCTTAGAGTCCAAGTAAACCCTAATTTCCCTTACATCATTAGCTAGGGCTTCTGTCAACAATCCGACCATAGCTTGATATTCCACCAGATTGTGGGTGGAGGGACCTAAAAAAATACCCCCTGAACTCACTAGTTCACTTGTAGGAGAGTACAGTACCCAAGTTGTAGATGCAAGGTTAAGCGTATACCGATGAGCACCATCAACAAAACCAATGAAGGAAGTCACCTGTCCATGAGACAAAAGACGTGCATAAGTAGGGTTTTATAAAAACACACTCTAAATCACACAAAAGACACACCTCTTAAAGTATAAGACACACAGAAAACTATAAACAATATTTACAAATACCTTGCGCTAGATGACCTAGGCATGGTATATTTTGAGTTAGAGCCCATTTCAGGGCTCTCCTAGTGGTATCATGTTGTAATCAACCAGTTCATATGCTCCTTTCTCTAGAACATGGCTAACAATGTAGGGTCCATGCCACATAGAATCAAATTTACCTGCCCCCAACTTATCATGCTTCTGGTCATAGGTCAAGACCAGATCTCCTTCATTGAAGGAACGGGGTTGGACAGTCCTGTCATATTGAACTTTCATTCTTCGTTTGTGTGCCTCATTCGCTAAGGTAGCATCACGTCGAGTTTCATCAAGTTTATTTAGGTACATGAATATTTCTTTGTCTATGGTAGTGTTGGGTAATAATTCAACATCCATTTTAAAGGAAGGGATCTCACATTCTATTCGAAGAGTAGCTTCCAGCCCATATACTAATTGGAAAGGTGTAAAACTGGTGGAAGTTTTAACAGTAGTCCTGTAGGCCCAGAGTGCAGAGAAAAGCTATAAATGCCAGTTTGACTTGGCCTGCCCTACCATCCGTTGAAGCATTGTTTTTAATACTTTATTTATCGCTTCAACCTAGCCATTGGCCTATGGATAGTAGGGTGTAGAGTTGTCATGTCAAAACCCTAATTTGATGCTAAGCTCTGCCATCATTTTATTCTTGAAATGTGATCCATGATCGGTCACGATGGCCCTAGGAATCCCAAATCTTGCAATAATATGGTTGAATAAGAAAAGTGCAGCAGTCTTACCGTCTTCAGCTTATGTGGGCGTTTCCTCAGCCCATTTTGTAAAATAGTCAATGACCACAATGATGTAGCCATGCCCCCCGATTGAGGTAGGTCTATATTGCACGAAGTCTATGCCCCATTTTGCAAAAGGGCCAACTGCTACTATGAGATGGAGCAGAGCTAGATGTGTGTGTTTATTGGAAGTAAACATTTGACATGGTGAGCATTTCTTAACCATTTCAATACAATCTTTGAAAATGGAAGGCCAAAAGTACCCCGCACGCAGGATTTTCTGGGAAGTAGCCAACCCAGAAAGATGACCGCCACAAGCTCCATCATGGAAATCATTAAGGATAATATCAACCTCTTCATGTGTAAGGAAACGACGTAGGATAGAATCAACACCTTGGAGGTAAAGAGTATCATTCAAGTTAAATTAACTTTTATCATGGTGGCGAACATGACGACGTTCATCTCAGGAGGCGGTAGGCTAGTATCGTAAGGTCTAGAGGTACAAAATGATGTCCCCATACCATGGATCAGTCGTACTAATGAGGAACAATGATTCATCAGGAAGGGAATAAAAGGGCTCCATATCCTCTGTAGTACGAGGAAGGTCACACATAAGCTCTGCAAAGATAAGAGATTTCTTCAAAGTGCTCTTAGTGAATTCCAACTCAAATTCTTGGAGAATGACGATCCAACGTGAGTATTTGCCCCCAAGCACTTGACGAGTAAGAATGTAGTACATGGGGTTGGAATCAACATAGATAGTGGTGGTGCAGAGAAAAATGTAATGATGGAATTTCTGGACCGCAGTGACTGTGGCCAGAGCCATTTCTCCACATGTGAATAATGAGTTTCAGAGTCTAAGAGATTCTTGCTTGCATAATAAATCACATGTTCTATGTCATGTCCGTCTGTCTGAACGAGGACCATGCCTATAGTAGACAAGGACGCAGCCACATACAAGGAATAATCCTTAGTATAGTTAGGTGGTTGCAACATAGGAGCATGGGTAAGTGCATGCTTGAGATTGTCAAACAAAAGGAGTATCATTTTTATGTAACGTCATAAAACCATGTGTCCATTCAGCATAATTACAAACAATATGACATAGAAAGTTTTCCTTCCCTTGCAAACTCTGGAGTTCATTAACATTGGTTGGTGCAGGTAGAGCCAAGATATCTTCAATCTTCAGGGGATCAATGCGGATGCCATCTTTTGAAACAATAAATCCAAGGAGTCAGCCAGTTTTCACACAAAAAACACATTTGTGGGGGTTAATACATATTTTAAAATGACGATATCTAAGAAAAATGGCCGTCAGATGTTCTATGTGTAAATCCCGTTGCTTGGAATGAGCAGGCAGGTCATCCAAATATGGTTCCACAAAGTGTTTAAAATCATCGAAAGCATATGGCATGGTGCGCTGAAAAGTAGCGCCAGCATTCTTTAAGCCAAAAGGCAATTTGCAATAGGTGAAAGTTCCCCATGGACAAATAAATATCGTTTTATGTTGATTGGATGGGAGAATCTCGATCTGATTGTAACCAGAAAATCCATCCATGAAGGAGAAGATGACACTTCCGACGCAGTTGTTGATTATTTGATCGATATAAGGGGTAGGAAAATTGTCTTTTGGGCAAGCTCTATTTAGATCCCTAAAATATATACAAACCCTAATAGTTCCTTGTTTTTTATTGATAGGGACTATGTTGGACACTCATTTAGTCAAGGGTACGGGGTATATGAAGCCATCGTTAAGAAGTTTTTCAACCTCTTCCTTAATGGATGTTGCTTTTCACGGATGGACTTGCCTAAGTTTCTGGCGGACTAGATTGGCATCAGGATATGTTTTAATTTCGTGGACAACTATCAAGGGATCAATCCCTGGCATTTCTTTGTATGTCCACACGAAGACATCTCTAAATTCCTTGAATAGGTCTGTGAAGGATCTAACCTCCCCTGGTGAGGAGTTTTGGCCAATATGAATGTTCTCGAAAATATCGGGTTTCACAGATATGTCTACAAGCATAGTTTTTGTAATGTTGCATAAACTCCCTTCAAAATCGACACTACGAGTGAGGATCGGATACTGAGGGTTGAGGACTATATCGGATGAAACCGTGGAGGCAAACTTGTTTTCTACCATATGGAAAGGGGGAAGGAAAGAAGATCTGTGATGATAATCTTCCCAAGGCATCTCTTCTAACGACATAACTTCCATGATAGACTCGTCTGTAGGAAGTGTGTGTGAAAGATAATCCAGAGATGGGGAGGGGTCTTTGAACCAATATGGCATGTGATAACGGTCTGAGGCCACCAAGAAAAGATCATTGATGGTGAGATCACTAGCAGCTTGGATTGCATTTTACATCTCTTCAAAATGGGAAAAGGATGAAGATCCATCAACAATTGCTTTTCCTTTGTCTGTATGAGAGCTAGAAAACATATTAATGGATGCAGTTCATGAAGCAAGAGGAGGGTCGGAGGAAGGAAAGACTCCCATAAGTGAAGAATCTTTGATGAGGCCTACTCCGATGTCTTGATATTGTGGGGTATTCAAGAGTGGAACGTTGTTTACATAATTTGTAATGGCACTAGGTGTGATGAAGTCTAACTGATCAACAGTAACAATCTTTCCTTGGAATGGGAACTGGACGACCCCAAAAACGGTCGATGCTACAGCTTGCATAGCATAAAACCAGTTACGACCTAGGAGTAATTTTTAATCCAAAGGAGCGTCAATGAATTCGATATGAATGGAGACTAACTTGCCCCCCAGTTCTACATGGATGGCAAGTAGTAATCCATAGGGTTGAAAGTCACAACCATAAAAATCCTTAAAAGTTGTAGGTGAACAGTTGATTTCTGGAGATCCAATGGCTCTCCAGCAAGATAAAGACATAACTGATGTAGAGGCAACCTCTTCCAAAATAGTATGACAGATAGTCTTTCCAGCAATCTTTGTAGCGATCTGGAAAGCTAACTAATGTGAAAGTATTGTCTTGAAATCATCCAGCTTGAAGGTGATGATATTACTATTCTCGGGATCCATATCTCCAAGGGCAGCAAGCAAATTTTTCCATTGAGTTGGGCAGTTTTGGAGTACCTCTAAAGCTGACATAGCGCAGGGTGCCTAGGCCAAATATTCAACAATATTATAGTATTGGGTGACACGAGCGTTAGGATTGATTATGGACTTACATAGAGTGCCCTTTGGTGGGCGGAAAATTGCTTCAGGGATAGGTTTTTCAATATAAATACCATTATTAGCAGGAGGTGTGGAAGTTGAGGGTTTTTCAGATGGAATATCATCAGGTTTATTTTCTAGGGGAGGGTCATAATTGTGTGCTCTTGTATTCAAATTCACCATTTCACTAGACATCATACACACTTCATCAGTGGAGGAAGAATTTTCGTTTAAGGACTTATGATCAATTAACTAATGTTGGGAGGGGAAAGGATCTTTTAAAACGGTTGGGGTGGGTGAAGCTCTTAAAAATTTACCAACTTCCTCATGATGAGAACATTTTTGTAAAATGATCACCTCTGCAGATTAAACAAGGGTACTTCACCTTTCTCTTTCCTTTTGAATCATTATCCATATTCTATGTTTTATTTCCTTCCTGATGGTTGTCAGGTTTTTTAGATTTATTTTTCCTTTTCTCTTTTCGCCTGAAGATTTAGTGGATTGAACCGCATTTACTTCAGTGGAAGCAACATGAGGGGATGCAGTTTTGGCAGGTGTTGCTTGTTGATTGGATGGAGTGGTGGTTTGTTTCTTAGAGTATTTAGCCACTGTTTGTGTTTGAACTGAACCAAGTATGCCATCAGCAGGTGGTTCCGTAGAAGGTCTCAAAGGGTCTGTAGTAGGCCAAGGATCGTGGGGAATCAAATCATACAAAGTGCCCGACTAGGAATAAACCAAGTCAAGGTACTGAGAGTGACTAATAGCTTGCTCTTTGGTAACAGCACCTCCCATGGCCACATCTCTAGCTATGGGTTGAACCAAAGACTTTGTGAACCAATCAATTAGTAACTGATCAAGAATGGGAGCCTTAATCAACCTACGTATTCTTCTCCATTCATGGATATGATCAGAGATATGGGTAGATGTAGTTTGTCGAAGTGAGGTCAATAGGTCTGTACCCGTTCCATACCGAATTGGTAACTGAAAATGTGTCAAAAAATCCATAGCTAAAGCATTGAAAACCCAAAATGAATGTTGTGGTAACTCGATGTACCATGTAGTTGCAATGTTGATGAGGGTTCTTTAGAAAAGGCGTAGACGGATTGAACCGTCCATCAAAGAATTGGATGAACAGCAAAGATGAAAATTCATAACATGGTTTTTTGGGTCCTCACCAAGTTTTCCATCGAATTTTGGGATATCGGAAGGTAGCTTGACTGGGATGATGGGCCAAGAGGGGTCATGATGGACTGGGTCATTTATCAATCTTGACAAGTCTGGAAAATCTAAAGTGGCCAGAAATGGTAGTTGTTGATTTGGTTGCGGATACTGGTAATACTGATAGGGCATTTGCTGACCAATAACACTGTGTGAGGATTGATAGATGGGTATAGATGATGCCCCCAAAGCTTGTTGAAAAGGTTGTTGGTTTCCATAATTTCCATGGGGAGGTGGGCCCCTTGAGGGAGGGGGTCCTCCGGAAGGTGGTGGTGGTCCTCCTCCTCTAGGTGGTGGTGGGGGTCTGCCTCTGCCAGGTGGTGGTGGTGGTCCTCCTCCTCTAGATGTTGGTGGTGGTCCTCCTCCGCCAAGTGGTGTTGGTGGTCCTCCTCCACCAGGTGGTGGTGGTGGTCCTCCAAATGGTCCACCAGGTCCTCCAGGTCCTCGTGATGGTCCTCCAGGGGGAGGTCCACCGTATCCTCCAGCAGCATTAACAAACATCCCTCCATATGATGCAATATTTGACCAATTTGGTTGTCCCCAAGGTACAAAAGCATTTTCTGGGTAAGGCATTCCAGGATAAATAGTTGCAGGTGGTGGTTGTTGGTAAAATTGATTAACCATAGGCTATTGAATTTTTGGATAAGTATATCCCCAAGAAGCCGTATTGTTGATAGGTTGTGGCCCTAAGGGTTGGCCTATGCTAGACGGGGGGGGACAACATGGGTATTGGTGGGGGATATAACTAATGTAGGTTGTGCTATAACTTCAACTTGTCCTGAAGTAGGCATAGTTCCACTGACAGGTAACATAACTCGCACCGAGGGTTGCCCCCCAGTGTGAGAGTTTACTGACATGGCTTGATTTTAGGATTTCCCCCCAACCATGATAGGTATGGAAGGTCTAGTAATAGGTCCAGGATGTGACACTGTAGGGTTGTGGTTTAGACCTGGATTACCTCGAAACATAATTTATTCAATAGGTCCTAACGCTTGATCTAGTGAACGATATCCTTCAGGCCATGGGTTACGAGAAGTCTCACCATAAGTTGGGTGGCCATCAGAAGAAGGTTTAATTTCAGCTTCAGGACAAGGGTCTATATTATGGGGTAATCGTGCCGGTAAAGTTTCATGACGGGACACAGGTGGAGGAATAATTCTTTCTACTCTCTCTAAAAGGTTACGAGCTCGATCGAGAGATGCATTAATTCTTCTCTGTTCCTCCTCTCCCAAGGGAGGATTTCCTGGTGAAGGTCTAATAACCCTGAATTCAGCAATAGCTTGGCCCATATAAGTCCTCCAAAAAGGAGCATCCGGACCATAATCTGGTGGGGCAGAAGTATCGCCATGGCCTCCCAACGGCGGATGTACAGAAACATCAGTTGTAGGAGGCAATTGGACTAAAGGACTATCATGAGTAGAGAAATTTCCTCTAAGTGGAGTAAGTTCCATATGATCCACAGCCGAAGCTGGTATCTACATGGTTACCCCTTCTTCCCCTTCCACGGTTGGAGGAGAGTTAGGCGGTAAACCCTACAATCTACGGGATTGACATCGCGCAAGCTGCTCAGCCATGGTGGTGGCTGGAAGTCTTCTAACCTAGGTCAAAGAAGAAGGAAAAATCACACAAAAACACCTACATAGAGCTAAAGGTCACAAGCAATATTAAATGATAGGAGGGGTTCAAAGTCCAGTTTATCACCAGGATTATCAAGACTTTACAAGCTTCGCCCGTAAAACCAAGACAACCAAAAGGTTAACTCAGTTTGGATAGGCTATCCTAGTGGGGTCTCCCGATATACGCAAGGTACGTGGGAGCTCAAATCGGTAGTAGTGTTTTCTAATGCACAACCGTTCACAAGGGGCCTTCCTATATATAATCGAGTACATGAAAGAACCTTTCTATATACCTCAAGGGTACGTGAAATACCATTTCTATATACCGATGGTATGTGGAAGAACAGCGCGAGTCATGGGATGTAATGCGGACAAATAACGACAACTCCTACGCTTAAAGACGCCTAAACATGTCTCTAGCCTATCACTCAACTTTCTATACAAATTTTAACCTAAATCTACCATTGATTTTATATTGACGATTGGGTGAATGTTTATGGAAATGTTGTCTCCAATAATGCAGATTAACTCTATATGCAACAGAAAAACACTTCTTTGACTTTCGATGAAAACTATTTAGGGTAAGGAGAAAATTTTCTCTTTTTCTTTTTTCAAGAACCTTAAAATAATTCCATTTCAACAACACAAAATTGAATGGAGAAATGCAAGAAAATGAATTTTTTTCAACCACAAAAAAATTTCAACAAGCACTCAAAAGATTTCTGAAAATTTTGACAAAGAAACTAAGCCTCTAGTGTGCATGCAAACTGTCTTTGCTACAATGTCAAAAAATCTATTTCTTCTAAACTATTTATGCATAAAAATGACGACTTATAAAGCATAAACAAGAAGAAACTAAAATGGTTATTTTTTGTATTTTTCTGGAAAATATGAGGCACTCCAAGCAGTCTAAAATGAACTAGTTTAAAAGAGGCTATGATTATCTTTTCAAAAGTAAAAGTTTCCAGATATTTCGTTAAAACCAAAACTGAAACTAAGGCTACCATTCTCCCCTATAAAAAAGATCCAGCCTTTGGAACTGAGCTCAAAAGAGAATCAGGTTCACGAAGTACTCTCAAACAGCAAGCAGATGCAAAGAACACAACAAAATCTCAGAGAAGCAAACAAACCACACAGACTTTTCAGAAAGATAAAAAATTCCAAACAGACAAAAGACAAATTCTACAAGGAGTTTTTGAAGCCTACCTCACAAGTTGAATTGGTGCGCTCAGAATTCAAGACACAAATGCCTACAATGCTCTTTCAGTTGAAAGGAAAAGCGCCCTAGAGAATGGACGACGCTCTGTCAGCTGAAAGAAGAAGCGCTCTGGAAGGAAGGCGGCACTCTGTCATTCAAGGGAAAAGGCACCCTGAATGAAGATCGACGCTTTGTCAACCACAGAGAGGCGTGCCATCCTGACAATATACTAAAAATTCAAAACTACAAGAGAAACATAAAAGTCTCAGTTGAACTGAAAAATAGTAAGAAAAAAGCAATTACCTAGAGAACAGTAAAAACTATAATCCATAACCAAGGAAAATTATCATAAATAAAATGAAAGGAGTAGCTTACCTTGTAGATTGAAACAACAAAGAGCAGAGAGAAAAAAAATTCACCAGTGGAATGGTTTCCAACGAGCTGTAGATCTGACTCCATCTACACTACATCTGACTGGATCTTCCCCATATCTGATCGATTTTGTTGTCCCCAGCGGAGTCACCAATTTTGTTACTAGGAATTCTCAACCAGTGCTTACGCTGCTTGTTCCTCTGTAATGCAAAACACAACTACAGAACAAAAGAATCACAGCCACATATCCTTCCCTTGAATAGTCAAATTAATCAACATAACACATCATATACCTCAACCGTAGACCTATTTATCTGTTCTCCGGAAATTCCTTGAGATGATTCAATACCTGCAAGACGGATCACAAGACAAATGAAAAGATGAGAGCATCATGATACTCAACTATCCATATTGGTGATCAAGGAGTCCAATAATATTTAATCACACACACAATAACCAAATATAGGAAAGGGAAATGTTTTTGTATTAATAATGGATGAGAAGAAGTACAACCAAAATCCTTGATGTTGACAGCTTCTATCTCAACAAATGTCTACAAACTCTAATGAAGACCACTCTAGCTACAAGCTACCTCTACTTTGCCTCTATCCAGACTTCAAACTAGCAGCATAAGGATGCTTTTTCTGGTCTCCCCTACTCTCTTCATAGAAGCTCCATTTATAGGCCAAGAACCCATAGGATGACTTGACAAAAGGATAGAATAGGATGCCTATAGGTGAGGGAGGAGAATGCCACCTCTCCCAGACATGCAGGAACCGATTCCACGAAGAATCTCATATGAAATATTCTAGAAACTTCTTTTTTCCCCCTTTAAGTGACCATCGACACTTTTTGGTAAACTAGACAGAGCGTTGACCTAGGATTTTTCCTACTACAAAAGGGCTAACGACGCTTTTTCCTCAACTGATGGAGGCATCGACGACGCTCTGTGGAAAAGGAGAAACAACACCGTTCCTTCTAGGTCAAGGCAAAAAATGGCCAAGATGATCCAAATCAGGCTTTTTGAGAGGTTGACAGTCAACAAGAAAGTCATCTGAAGGCTGACTAGGCAATGTGAGATTTTCATGTGCAACAATCATACCAAACTATATGGCATCATAATTTTCTACATATCCAAGCCTTTTTCATGTTGGATGTAGGCCTAGTCCTCTGTCAGGTCTTCATCACATCTCAAGTAAGTCATCACGTAGGAACTGTCCAGGACCTTCTTTACATTTCCACGGCAATAACCTGCGTCTTCTACCTTCATCTCGTTGTATCCATATCATCTATTTTTTCCTGCACAAAACAAAACAAAACAAACAAAGCATCCACAGTAGACCTACGTTCTATTAGACAACCGCCTAGGTGCATCTCTCGTGCTTCGTGACCTTATCTTCTCAACATGGGAACACACACATATGGATATATATGTAAGGACTGATTACGACCCAACAACCTGTTGCATCAGGATTTTTTACGTTTTAGGTCAACCTCAAGGAATTACATCTGAATAACCTGCATCTAGGATCTTTTTCGTTTAGATAACCTTTGGGGCGTATTACATCTGAGTAACTTGAGTACCATGCCAGGTCTCATTTTTACACTCAGACAACCCATAGGAATTATTACATCTGAATAACATGTATACCACGCCAGGTCTCATTTTTACATTCGAATAATCCGTCTCAGAACTGATTACATCCAAGGATAACCTACGAGCTTCGCCAAGACTGATTACATCCAAGGATAACCTACATGACTTATTACATTCGAGCATCCTGCTGCACCAGTATTTTTCCCGCTCAGACAACCTGTCTCATTTCCCATGTGAGATATTATGCTTTTGTAAAATATTAGGACTGATTACATGCAAGGATAACCTGCGAGCTTCTCCAGGACTGATTACATCCAAGGAAAACCTAAAGGGATGATTACTTCTAAGCAACCTATGAGCTTCACCAGGATTTTATGCTAGGACAACCTATCCCTCTAGATATGCTAGAACACATCACTCCCTCTTTCGAGGGATCTCGATATGGATCACACCAAGTCTTTCTCTAAAGTAGTTGAACTTCACTCTCGCAAGAGGCTTGTTCAACACATCGGCTATCTACTCCTCTGTTTCCACGTATTGGAGCTTCACTACTCCTCTTTGCACCATACCCCTGATATAGTGGAACTTGATCTCTATGTGCTTCGACTTGTCATGGAACACATGATTTTTCAACAAGTTCATGCAACTCTGATTGTTGCAAAAGATAGAAGTCGCATCCAACTAGATATCAAACAAGTCAGATAGTATATTTCGAAGCCACATTGCCTCGCAACTAGCCGAGCAAGTGAAAACATACTCTTCCTCAACTGTAGTCAGCGCCACACATGATTTCTTCCTGTTGAACCAAGAGATCATGCCAGATCCCAAACTGAATCAGTAACCTGAGGTTCTCTTTCAGTTAGTGGCACTACCTTCCCAATCTGAATTAACATAACCATGTATGTTAATCTTCTGATTTGAATCATATTTGAGCTCGTAATCCACTGTACCTTTTAGGTACCTCAGTATATGCTTTGCAGCTATCAGGTGAACATGTCTTAGATCCGTCAAGAGTTGGTTCACTGCAAAGCATATGTTTGGTCTCATATTCATCAGATACATCAATGAGCCAATCATATGATGATACATCGTGGCATCAACCATCTCAGATGAAGCATCAATCAGAAGCTTCAAGTTAGATACCATAGGTGTGGTCATCACCTTGCAGTCCATCATTCTGAATCTCTTCATAATCTCCACTGCATATTTTCCTTCACCAAGGAAGATCCCATCTACACTCTGCCACATCTTCATGCCTAAGATGTAGTGCATCATACCTATGTCTTTATTCTCGAACTCTGTAGCAAGTCTCCTCTTTGCATATTTAATGAGTTCCTCTTCACCTGTTAGAGACAAGTCATCGACATATAGTAGGAGTATCACTGGTCTTCCGTCTTCCACCTTGAAGTAGAGGTTGGAATCTATTTTACTCTTGGTAAATCCCAAGCTCATCAAGAATCTATCCATCCTATTGTACCATGTCCTCGGTGCTTGTTTCAATCCATACAAGGCCTTCTTTAATTTGCACACATGGGTCTTCCTATTAGGTGTCTCGAATCCCAGTGATTGTTCCATGTGCACTTCCTCCTCGACTACACCATTCAAGAAAGTTTTCTTGACATCCATCTAGTGTATTTCCCATTTCATAACTGCTGCTAAAGCAAGTATGGTCCTAATGTAAGTGTACCATTCCACAGGTGCAAATGTCTCTTCGTAGTCTATGCCTTATTTCTATGAGAAGCCTCGTGCTACAAATATTGCCTTATATTTCTTGATTCTTCCATCTACAGCATGATTGATCTTGTAGATCCAGTTCAAATTCACGACAGACTTCTTTTCTGGTCTCAGAATAATCTCCCAGACATCATTCTTCATGATCGACCGATATTCCTTGATCATCACATCCTTCCATTCTTTCTTTTTTTGTAGCCTCTTCATAGGTGGAAGGTTCTCTTCCAATGATGTCGCACAATAAAGCCACATAGGTATTGTAGGGATTTTCCCTTTTTCTCTCTCTATGTATTTCCTCTAGAGCACCATACATTTCAGCTTCTCATATGAGCTCCCATGCCCATGTTGGTTTCCTCTTGTGGGAATCCTTCTCAAGGAATGTCTCTACCGACTATGTGGTTATGTCATGTCATGCTCTTCATGGTTCTCTAGAATTGCTTCTTCAATTTCCATATCTCGACCTTTCGTCTCTTCAGGTTCCTCGACCTCCCGAATGGGTGTCCTCTTGGATATGAAGTATGTCGAGTCTTCATCAAAGGTTACATATCTATTGATGTCGATCTTCTTAAATATTAGGAATTATATTCAACAGGCCTTTGATGTATCACTGTATCCTACAAATATACCCTTCCTCCCAGAAGGATCGAGCTTGGTCCTTTTCTCCTTTCGGATATGTATGTACACCGGGAAACCAAATATTCTCAAATGGATAAATTCTGGTTTCTCTCCTAAGAAAGCCTCTTTAGGAGTCTTATTGTCAAGTACTCGATGAGGAGTATGGTTCTGTACATACACAACTGTTCTTACTGCCTCCACCCTAGCATAGGAATATCCTGATCGTGCAACATAATTTTGTTGCCTCCAAGATGGTTCGGTTCTTTTGTTCTGCAACCCCATTCAGTTGAGGATTGTATCGAGTACTCAAATCCCTCTTAATCTCAGAATCTCTGCAGAATTCCTTGAATTCTACTGAAGTGAACTCTCCGCCATTATCTAACTGTAGAGTCTTGATCTTCATATCCTTTTGGTTCTCGACCAAGGATTTATATTCCTTGAACTTACTGAAAAATTCACTTTTCCCTTTCAATAAATATATCCAAGTCTTACGTGAGAAATCATCTATAAAGGAAACATAGTACACATACTCGCTTAATGAACTAAAGGACATGGGTCCACATACATCCGAGTGTACTATATATAGTATTCCTCTAGCCTTGCTCTCACTGTTGGGAAAAGTCTTCTTCGCATTATTTCCTTGCGCACATCCTTTGCAAATTCCTTCATGTTTTGCCTAGATCTCTAGCAGTCCTGAGACTGCTTTGCTTTCCATCGATAGTGCTATGTAGTGCACATGTGCAAGCCTTCTGTGCCATAGTTAACTTGGTTCAATCGAATCGTGAACTAGTGCTTGTTCAAGTTGTCCCTTTAGCTTGTACAATCCTCTGTCTTCTTCTCCAATCACTATCGCATACTCTATTGTCTTTCCTCTGGGCCACATCAGAACTTGGCCATCAGTGAAAGCAACCCTAATCCCTTTTGCATCTAGTGCAGAAATGGAGAGAAGATTATTCTTCAATCTTGGAACATATAGCACATCCTTCATCTTCAAAGATTTCCCGGAGTCAAGCTTGTATGAAGCTTCTCCACTCTCTTTTATGGGGTATTAATAGTCATCCCCAAGTTTTACCTTGTGAGGTGAGTCATGTTCAGATATATTAACGAATGATTCCTTATATCCCGTCATATGTTTAGAATCTCCACTATCCACAAGCCAATCATTGCTTCCATGTGAGATAGTGCCAGTAAGTGCTGATATTAGCACATACTCTTCATTTGAATCATCCTTCTCCCATTTGAATCTTTTGTTTGTTGGTTCATCATATTCGGAAACATGAGCATGGTGTCTCCTTTTCCTGATGGGATAATCTCTTGCAAAGTGTCCTTTCTCATCACATGTATAGCATCGAACATTTGAAGTATCTCTTTTGTTGTTATTTTGTTTCTTGTCCTTCTTTTGGTTGTGATGAAAGTTCTCTTTCTTCTTCTTCTTCTTGAATTTCCTCCCGGTGTGAACTGTGAGAGCTTGATCGTCAGTTGCTCCCATATTTTCTTCTCTTGTCACAAGTTTAGATTCTTCTTGTGCACATTCTTCTCAAAGTTTTTTAAAAGAGATCAGCTTCCTTCTTGTACAAATTCATTGAATGAATGAGTCCCATGATCTAGTAGGACCATTCAAGGTAGTCATTACAATTTCTCCTTCTTCGACATTTTCATCAACCGCTTCAACTTGTTCTTTGATTTGAGCAACCCTTGTGAAGTAAGACTGTATAGTCTCAGAGTTTTGTATATTTGCATTCTTCAATTGGTTCCTCAAATTCATCTTTCGGTTGTGTAACACCCTGGTTTTGACCCCATGGTATTAAATTGCATATGATGTAAATATTGTATTAAATCGTGGTGTGGAGCTTAAGGAAAAGGCCCCACCATGGATTTAGTGTTTTATGTTTTGGCAATTAAAATTGATGCCAATGGTTTATGTGCTATCCAGGCACACTATGATTTGAGACATCATGTAACTATGCAATTATTAAAAATACCACAACTAGCTATGTGCCGCAACGTTAAAGAGGTGGGGGCATGATTTCACAAGGAATAGGGAGGGGGAAACATTCAAACCCTTGAGCCAATGGGAAAAAGCCAAATGTCAAAGGGAAAACCCATAAAGCTGTCATCTACCTTTTTTGTCTTTTATGCCCAGTCATCTAGAAGTGGTTGAAGAAGTTAGTTCCTTAAGATGGGAAAGGTATGGAGGTCAAATTCGAATTTGGGAAACCACCCATTTTTGGAAAACGTGTTTTTGACCTATTGGGCAAGTAAATGCTTGGAAAAGCATGCCCAAGCTATTATTCACCCATATCCTTCAGTCCTCACCCATTCTCATGGAGGTTGGGCTCTCTCACATAGTTGAAGCTTGCTGATCTTTCTCCCTCATGATTTTCTTGTTGCTCACTTCATTGTCTCCATGCTCATAATTTGTTTTCTATGTTGCTGATGAATGGGAGGAAGAGGACCACAATTCTTGGGGTTGGAAGAGGTTTTTTTTCCCCTGTGAGCGAGCTAGGAGCTTCCCTCACATTTTTTATGCATTTTCCTAACTTTCTCCAAGTTGGGAAATCTGTTTTGTTATTGATGTGTGAATGTCCAGAGGAGATATACGATCTATGGGTTTGGGGAGGTCGTTTTTGCTTCCATAGTACCATAGACGTTTTTCTAAATTTAGATCCACGAATTGGGGGTTTGATGAAGTTGTTTCTACCTCTCGGAAGCCCAAGGATGTTCCTAAAATCGTATTTTCTCATGCAGGGTTGTTTTCCCCTCAGCCATTTTGTTTTGGATTCCCATGGACGATTTGTGGAATTTTTTTTTCTATTGGAGTATGGTTTTCCCTTTCACCAAATCTTTTTTGGTTGCAAAACGTTTTCCTTCATACCCAGCATGTGCATTTTGTTGTTGTGTGCATTTTTGTGTTGGCTTGGCAGAGTAAGTCTATGAAACCCATCTGTTAGATGGTTGGTTGTGTTTGGGGTTGATTGTTGGCTTGAATGAGTAAGTCCAAGGAACCCTTATGTAATTGGTTTGTTTCCTTAATAGCTGTAGAACCTAGTTGTTCATTGGCTTGGCTGGACAGTCTGTGAAACCCAATTGTGTGTTGGCTTGACTATGGATGTATGGTATTGTTGTGTGTCAGCATGTTGTTCCCTAGTGCCTTGTGGAATCATGCCCAATTCGGGGGTGGCAGTGATGCCGAGATATTGATGAGCACACTGGCCTAGGGTTGGGTGGAACAGTGCATCGACATAGCTAGTTGTAGGAAAGCTTCTTTTCAAGATAAGTATTCTTTGTGTACTTAATTTTCATAACTGTATTTGCTTTATGAATTACTATGAACATGATGAATGCTTGATTCCACTGTGTATTTACATGTTTTATGCATTCTGTATATGTTTTTATTCCAATGCATTTTTATGTTTATGTTCATGGGGCTAGATTGCCCAGATTCGATAGTCGTGAAGTCGCGTTCTCTCTCTCTCGTAGAGGGGTGGGAACGTGACGGGTTGATGTTCTTTCCTTTGAACATCTTTGTCAAAGCATCATACACTTCCTTCAGTGTCTTGAATCAAGACACATGGGGGATGAGGTGGTCCTTAATAGAATATGCAATGATTCTCTTATCCTTATCCATGCTTCTCTTATGAGCATCCTTAGCCTCACCTCCCTCTAGTTTTGGAACTTCTCCATTAATGTACTGATCCAAATCATTCTCTTCAAGGATCAAGGAGATTCTGTACTTCCATGCTTGAAAGTTGTCATCCCCTCCAAGCTTTTCCTCAAGTTGAGTATGATGAGTCATCTTTTCAAATGAGAACCTCAAATGGAAATAGCAAAGATTTAGATCTTGCCTATTTCATGAGGTCTCCAACCTAGTTCCGGAGATGGCTGACCTAGGGTTTGTTAGAGAAGCCCTAATTTTCCAAACTTGGAGTTTGAGAATTTTGTTTAGACAGAAATACATGCCTCCTTGAGGCAATTTGCTCAACGTGGTCACTTTCTAAAAATTGAGGTGGGAAGCCTCCAAAACTTTTTGCCCTAGTTCCTCCCGGCACCAATGACAAGGTAAAAAATGAAACTTCTTCAATTCTGAAACTGCTTCCACCAAAATATGCACCCTGTTGAGGAAATTTATCCTAGCCCTCTTTTCTTGATGATCTGTGGAGAGAACACCTTGAACTAGGAATCCCTAGTTTCTGCAGCTGCATAGTGCCTTCTTTCAGAGAGGCTTTGATACCATGTTAGTTTTTCTAGATCTTATTAGCTTGTTTGGATCTTTGTCTGAACAAATAATAACAAGTACAACAAGATGCATAAGATATAAGATATACACAATACATAAAGTCTTTCATCGGGGAAACCATAAAGGAGAAAACCCCGCAAACTTCTTCAGAATAGTAAGATGATCAAAAGCAGTAATAAGAAGTATTCAACAACTATCTGTCTCTCCTCCATTTGTCTCTCTTTCTCTCTCATGTGAAATTTAGAGTGTGAGGTGTGTATAAATGAGAGAGATCACCTCCCTATTTATACCTTTTAAGTGACTGACCAAACATAATACTGGGGCTCACTTGTCTTACCTAACAGGGTCGACTTCTCCTAGAGATACTCTAAACACACATTACATGATGTTACACTGGGGACTGTTGCCCCAACTTACAACGAAGGTTGTACGTCAAGGTCTAGACACAATTAAGACATCCCGCAAGGGGGTAAACACATCCCCAATGGGGGTACAACAACATACAATGATAATACACATCAGAATATCTTCCGAAGTTACAAATACATCAAAAGTGCATCATATCCAACTCTTTCATTTCAAACTCAGAAGTGAGCTCCCTCTTGCACCAAGCTATCGCGTGTTCCTCTCCAATAAGGAACAAATTGTCAACATAGAAAACCAATATCAAAGGTTAGTTCTTCACAACTTTGTGTTGGGATTATTATTAATCCTCCCTTTGACCACATTAGTCTATTTGTTTATTTCCCTAGCTTAGGAATTTTTCATCACTTCACCAGTGCATGGGGGACACGTCTACTAGACATCTACCACTTATTGTGCCTATCTGCATGAATTTTGGTGATCCAAGGATCAACCCCTATAATTTAGGAACCCACTTGAAGTGTCACCAGCAGTGTCCAGTAGTTGACTCCAGTAGGTATTCAGTTATGCCCAGTTGTGCTTCGATCCCCATCAGTTAGATCACTCCCAGTGTCTCTAGCGGCAGTTTGCATGATTCAAGGGAATAGAGACACCTTTTTTCACCTACCCTCTTCATTTAACTGGCTATGATCCCTTGTTCACCTACCCTCTTTAGTTAAACTAGTTGTGAACTATTTTAGTGATACGTATTTGCACTAGTTAGCTCTAGTGGTGATTTTTCCCACACTTAGTTGGCTTCTAAATTAGTCTAGGTTGGTAGATTCAACTGCCTCTTTAGGTATTTGAATTATTCCTTGATGTTGTATTATATATTCACCCATAATGATGAAAATTCTTGTATGGAATATTTCTCATATTGTTCTTCAACTCATTATGTAATAGCAATTATTCTTCTCTATATTTTTCTTGTGAAATCTATGTGAAGACTATTTCTGTCCCAAGATCCGCCTGCCATAATCTAATATGGTATCAGAGTCTATTCAGACTATTCTAATCTCCCTCTGTATTATGTCCAGAGAAGTCTATACAGGTGTGTTGCACCCAGAAAATTATATAAAAGCGAAACATATAATTGTAATAAAGAATATATTAAATAACATTAAGATATGATTTATAAGGGAAATTGATAATAAAACACAAATACTTATCTTTTATTGTTTTGTGGGATCCCTCTTTATCTCTTCTTGCTTGCAGAGATTAATAGAGTCCCTACGTCTTCATAAATCATTGATGACAATCTCCTCATCTAGATATTATGCAATCATTGGTGTACTAGAGGAAAAACTCTTTTCTACGGTCATCGTCTTCTGCATTGGGTAAACTCTTTCTTGTAGGTTCATCTTTTGTAGTAGTAGAAGCATGAAACCTACCCTTGAACGTTCCTCTTTGCTTTGCTTAACACTACCTTGCATAATGGCCTTTCTTGTTGTAGTTGTAGCATTTGATATTTGACTTATTAAAGTCCGTTTTGTAAACCTTCTCCTTTGGATGAAAAAACTTCTTCTGAGAGAAGTGTTTATTTCATCTCTTCATCCTTACCATAAGAGCAAGGTTTTCTTATTTGGAGGGAGTAGTATTGCTTTGGATTCACCCTTCCTCTTGGAGGTAGTCATGCCACAACCTCTCAAAGTTAGGTTGGAACTATTGACCATTAACAACAACCAAGAATGTCTCCCATGAGGATGGGAGACCATCAACAATGGTTTGAATGAGATCATCATCATCCACCACTACTCCAATGCTAGTGAGTTGGTATCTTACATGAGAGATATTTGTAAAGAAAGATTGCATAGCCTCCTCCTTCTCCATATTCATATTACAAAGATTTTTCTTCAATGCCCTCTTCTGACTCGGAGCCTTCTTCTCATAGATATTTGTCAAAGTATCAAATAATTCATTTGTAGTCTTCAAAGGAGTAATCATCGACATCAAGTTGTCCTTCACTAAATCATAGATGATCCACTTAGCTTTGTTTTGGTTCTTATTGAAGGAAATGCGCCCTGCATTAGTAGTGGGATCTTCCACCATATTGGCTACATATCCATCAAGGTCATTCTCTTCCAGGATGTTTAGAATCCTATCCTTCCAAGTGTTGAAATTTGAGGTGTCTTCAAGTTGGTCTTCTGGTCTCACATAGATTGAAGCCATTGATCTTCAAGTACTGCGCTCAACTTCTCAAGATCTATGTAGGCTCAAGTTTTCTTGTCAAAACTTAACTCCTTCACACCCTGAGCTCTGATACCATGTTGAATTTTAACTGAGATTTGATATAGATAGCAGAGAATGTCTTTCACTATAGCATATTTCTTTTGGCACCCCAAATGCAAGATAAGAGAGAATTCAAACACCCCGGGTCTAATCATTGAGCAATAGACAAGAGAGAAGGATTGGAGGATTCAACTGTGTGACACACTATTTAAATTGAAATTTTTGTCTCATGTAAGAGGTAGCAAATCACTGCATGGGTGAAACTAGTCTCATGCAGAAAATAGAGAATGACTGCATGGAGAAATTGCTCTCCACCTCAAACTCATCAATCCTGCACAACACAATGTGCAATGCCTTTCATCTTTGACATTAAATCCATGCTCCACTGAATTTAGGATGAACTTGCCTTCTAACTGGATGCTAGAACACTTCGTTAGGATGTTAATTCAAGTGTTGTCATGCAAGTGTCATAACTTAAGTGTCATCTTTTAACTTAAGTGTAGTCTTTTAGTTTAACTAAAGTGTCGTCTTTTAGTTTAACTAAAGTGTCATAATGCAAAACACTTTAGTTAACTAATTCTTCTTTATTAACACTTTAGTTATCTCTTCTTAACTGAAATCGTACTTGATCGATTTACTAAAGCGGCCGCTATGAGTTCTTCTTTAATTAACCGAGGCATACATTGTTAATGTTACTGAAGCTTAACAATTTGAGTTCTCCTTAAGCAACTTAAGTAATTCTCATGAGCAATTCAAATTCTCTTCGTTCTCTATGCATTTTACCTTTATCTCTTATTTTTTATGCATGTTCTATATGTGCTAACTTTAATTTATCTATCATATCAATTATACTAAGAAGATTTGTCTAATGTTGTGATCATATTATATTACTCTCGTTCCAAGTGGTCATATGCTAAAGTAATTCACTTTAGAGGAGGCCAATATCTAGAGGAGACTTAATAGCTCATCCATATCGGGTGACCATGGTTAGTAATACAAAATACAACATTAATGCCTCGACATGCAAAGCATCACCTCTACACATGAGGTCCACCTCAACATATGAGGATATGACTCGACACACAAGTCCTTAGCCTTTTCCAACAAGACTGTACAATATCGCCACTTTGACATATCAAAGCATTCACCTCAACACATGAGGATTAACCTTTTACAAAGAAGGCTTAGTCATTCTTGATTCCAACTCAAGAATTTACTCCAAGTTCATGAGTCCAACTAAGGCTCCCTACCTCAACACATGAGGCCCAATCTTGACACACAAGATTGGCTTGGAGAACGACTCATGATGTTGTAACTTTAACAATAAGAAGTGCTAACACAAACATTGAGATGTGGCTTACAACTAGTAGAATATGTGGTCGAAGTAATTCGAAGTAAAACTCAAAGACACAATTTTGTTGTTTAATCCAAGTGGGTGAGCGGAGACATAGAAAGATATCTATAGTCACTTTATTACCAAGTGTATAAATATTTCCTTATGTTAAAGTCCTACCTACTTTTGTATTACTAAAGTAACTTGTAACGTAGTAGAAATAAATGGCCTCTACTCCTTCCATTTTTGGTTCACGTAATGGTTGTGATACCACAAATCTAATAGTCCCTTATGGTCAAAATTATCATTCATGGTTTTCTTGTAGAAAAAGTAATCCCACTACTTAAGAATTATATGACTATGCTCTCACACTCCAAGAGTTCACTCCTCATCCAAGAGTTACCCCACATTTCTATAAATAAAATCTATGATATGCCATTGTTTAAATGTAAAGCCTCTATTAAAGTCTCACATACCTCTACAAATATCCCATTAAGCCTTGAAACAATTGTTTATCAATGCCCCTTTTTGTGTCAGGAGGAAATTGATTGGGGATTAGAATATCATCTTGTAGTTTTCCACGAGTTTGTGTGTTGGTTAAGCAACATGGGGGCTTCACTTGTTGACCAATATCCTATCACGTTAGTTCATATTGTGGGTTTTAAAATTTTTAAAAATTGAACCAATATATTGGAGGTATTTGGGGGATGAGGGGTTTAAGGTCGGGGTGGGTGTTAGATTTTTAACATTAAGCTAGCATAACATTAGGATCTTTAACTGAGAAAACAACAATCACATCAATCAAACACAAGAGACAATGAACACAGTGTTTTTCCTCGGGGAAACCATAAATGGAGAAAACCCTGCAACTTCCTCAAAGATAGAATCAGCACCAAAGTAAAACCCAAAATAGTAAGTGATCTCCCAACATCAGTAACCTTATTTCTATCTAGCCCCAGTGTCTTCTCCTTCCTCAACTATGCGCTACACTTGAGTGTGTGTGATATGTGTCCTAAATAGAGAGTCCAACTCTTTATTTATACTAATCCCGACATGACTAAAACCCTACTAGGGCCGACCTCTCTAGGAGAGTCTAATAACCCTAGTGCCCCGAAACTACGGGGACTTTAACCCTTAGACAATATGAGGGTTACCCACAATGACTTGACATGACTTGTTTACAATATAGATCCTCCCGATAGGAGCATCGGGGCATGACATGACACAAGTACATGCTGGAATAAACATCGGGTTACAATAGATAAGAAATACAAGTGAATACATTCTGAAGTTACAATTACATCAACACTCCCTCTTAACAAGGAAGGTATTCTCTCGACACAATTTTCATCACTGGTCTTCTTCTCTGGATCATCTCGTCATATGTATCTTCAAGTCATCTTCATCTTTGGATCTGGATCATCACTGGATCTGGATCATCACTGGATCTGGATCATCACTCGATTTGGATCATCATCACTGGATCTAGATCATCACTTGATCTAGATCATCACTGGATCTGGATCGTTACTGGTCATCATCACTGGATCTGGATCATCATCACAGGTGCTATCTCATGATTCTTCTCGTCATAGGAAGTTCTACAGAGCCATCCCGTTTTCATGTTGGTTGTAGGCCTAGCCTCCATGTAGGTCTTTCTTCAGCGCTTATATCTGACACCAAGTCAGAATGGACCGTCCAACACTTACATCTGACCTACTCATCAGAAAGGCATGCCCAACACTCACATCTAATCATGTAGGAACCAATCCTATAATCACATAAGAAAGGCCCAACACTCACAGTTAGCCATGTGGGAACACATCCTGCAACCATGCTAAAAAGGCTCTGCTCTTTCACCCATGCGGGAACACATCCTGCAACCATGATGAAAGAGCTCTGCACTTACATCCACCCATGCGGGAACACATCCTGCAACCATGATGGAAGGGCTCTACACTTACATCCACCCATGCGGGAACACATCCTGCAACCATGATGAAAAGGCTCTACACTTACATCCACCCATGCGGGAACACATCCTGCAACCATGATGGAAAGTCTCTCAACCCTAGGTTGAGGGTTCCTGGTACCTCACCAGGTAGCTCCATTCGAAGAATGGAAACAACCCTTATATCTGATCAAGTGGGAACACATCCCTCAATCACATCAGAATGGCCATGCGCTCACATCTGATCATGTAGGAACACATCCTACAGTCATATCAGAATGGACCTCAGTCCTGGACCAAGTATTTCTGGTACCTCACCAGGCAGCTTCATTCCAAGAATGGAAATAGCCCTTATATATGATCATGTAGGAACCAATCCTACAGTCATATTGGAATGGTTCAGCACTCATATCTGACATGGAAGGAACCAATCCTCTCACCATGACAGAATGGCTCAACCCTTACATCTGACCTACTCATCAGAATGGCTTATGGATTCAGCACTCATATCTGACATGGAAGGAACCAATCCTCTCACCATGACAAAATGGCTCAGCCCTTACATCTGACCATGGAAGGAACCAATCCTCTCACCATGTCAGAATGGCTATGGGTCTCATCACTTTCCCTTGGAGGAAACCTCGATCTGGAGAACACCAAGCTTCTCCCTAAAGTACTCAAACTTCACCCTAGCCAATGGCTTCGTCAACACATCAGCTATCTGTTCCTCCGTCGCAACATACTGGAGCTTTACTGCTCCTCTCTGCACCATATCCCTGATATAGTGATACTTGATCTCGATATGCTTCGACTTGTCATGGAACACTGGATTCTCTGACAACTTCACGCAACTCTGGTTGTCACAATGTATACAAGTAGCATCCAACTATAGATCAAATAAATCAGACAATAGCTTCCATAGCCATACTGCCTCACAACTAGCTAAACAAGCATCGACATACTCTGCTTCAGCTATACTAAGTGCCACATAGGATTGCTTCCTACTAAACCAAGAGATCACATCGGATCCCATACTGAAGCAACACCCTGAAGTGCTCTTCCTATCAATGGAACTGCCTGCCCAATATGAATCAACATAACCCTCTAGGTTAATCTTCTGATTCGACTCATACTTGAGCCCATAATCAACTGTACCCCTCAGGTACCTCAGAATATGCTTTGTAGCAATCAAGTGAACATGTCTCGGATCTGTCAGGAACTGGCTCAAGGTGTTCACAGAAAAGCAAATATCTGGTCTCATGTTCATCAGGTACATCAAGGACCCAATCATCTGACGATACATCGTAGCATCAATCGTCTCTGATGAAGCATCACTCAATAGCTTCAGGTTCGATGCCATAGGTGTGGCCATAGCCTTGCAGTCCATCATCCCAAACCTCTTCAGGATCTGTACTGTATATTTCCCTTGTCTCAGGGAAATCCCATCTGCATTTTGCCACACCTCCATGCCTAGAAAATAATGCATCATACCCAAGTCCTTCATTTAGAACTCAGTAGCAAGCTTCCTCTTCGTAACAGCAATCAACCCATCCATACATGTTACAAACGGATCATCTACATACAGTAGGAGCATCACTGGGTTGCCATCTTCAACCTTGTAGTAAAGGTTGGAATCTGCTTTACTCTTAGTAAATCCTAAACTGGATATAAAGCTATCAATTCTGCCATACCAAGTCCTGGGTGCCTATTTCAAACCATACAGGGCTTTCTTCAATCTGCATACATGAGACTCTCTGTCATGTGTCTCAAAACCGAGTGGTTGCTCCACATACACTTCCTCTTCCACTACACCATTCAAGAAAGCAGTCTTGACATCCATTTGGTGTATCTTTCATTTCATTACTGCAGCCAGAGAAAGTACTGATCTGATGGAAGTGTATCTGGCTACAGGTGCAAAGGTTTCTTCATAGTCTATTCCTTTTTTTCTGGGAGAAACCACGAGCCATGAATCTTGCCTTATATTTCTCTATACTACCATCTGCAGCATGCTTGATCTTGTAGATCCATTTGGAAGTTACAACTGACTTCCCTTCTGTTCTTGGGACAACATCCCAAACATCATTCTTCATGATCGACTGATACTCTTCGATCATAGCATCCTTCCATTCTTTCCGTTCTGCCGCTTCTTCATAATTGGAAGGTTCTTTATCAATGAAATCACATAGTAATGCTACATACCCGGAGCAGGATCTGGTCCTCTTTCTTTCTCTGTGATTCTCTTCTGGAGTCTCATATCTTTCTGCACCTTGGATAACTTCCCGTACCCAAGCAGGTTTCCTCTTGTGAGGATTCTTTTCCTGAGGTGGATCTACAGGTCTTTGTGGTTCTTCAAATTCTCGATCTTCTTATTGAGCTTCTTCATTCATGGTTGTATCATGAATCCTGGGTGCTTCTGCTTCTTCAAATTCTTCAGTAGGTTTCTTTTTGGATTTGTTGTAAGCTGTGTCTTCATCAAATGTCACATCCCTACTGATATCAATCTTCTTGAATCCTGGGAAGTATATTCTGTAAGCCTTTGAGTTTTCAGAATATCCCACAAATATATCCTTCTTACCTAAAGGATCTAATTTAGTTCACTTCTCTCTTGGAATGTGTATATACACAGGACAACTGAATATTTTGAGATGGCTGACTTCTGGTCTCTTGTCGAAGAAGACTTCTTCAGGAGTCTTGTTCTTGAGTACTCTATGTGGAGTACGGTTCTGTACATACACCGCTATTCTGGAAGCTTCCGTCTAGAGATGCATAGGAAGATCTTGATCATGAAGCATTGCTCTTGCAGCTTCCATGATAGTTCTATTCTTCCTTTCTGCAACCCCATTCTGTTGTGGATTGTAAGGAGTAGACAACTCCTTCTTAATCCCTAAGTCTTTGCATAGCTCTTTGAATTCATTTGAAGTGAATTCTCCACCATTGTCTGATCGAAAGGTCTTGATCTTCTTTTCAGTGTGATTCTCGATCAAGGCTTTGAATTCCTTGAACTTGCTGAATACTTCGTCTTTAT
Source organism: Pseudotsuga menziesii (assembly GCA_001517045.1). Classification (NCBI taxonomy): domain Eukaryota; kingdom Viridiplantae; phylum Streptophyta; class Pinopsida; order Pinales; family Pinaceae; genus Pseudotsuga; species Pseudotsuga menziesii. The sequence continues at coordinate 265,053 of LPNX010001070.1, read as the reverse complement.
TCTTCATGAAGTAAACCCATGTCTTCCTAGAAAAATCATCAATAAAAGAAACATAATATGCATACCCGCTTAGTGACCTTGATGACATAGGACCGCATACATCGGAGTGGATGATTTCCAAGATTCCTTTCGCTTTGCTTTCGCTGCTTGGAAATGTCTTCTTTGTATTCTTTCCTTTCGTACATCCTTTGCACACCCCATCATGTTTTGCTTGGATTTCTGAAGACCTTGAACAACTTTGCTTGTAATAGGTAGTGCTCTGTAATACACGTGTGCAAGTCTTCTATGCCAAAGTTCATTTGGATCTACTGTGTCATGGACCAATGCTTGTTCTGGATGGCCCTTTAATTTGTACAAACCTCCTTCTTGTTCTCCAATCACTACTGCATCATCGACGGTCTTTCCTTTTGGCCACATGATGACTTGACCATCTATGAATGCAACCCTCATTCCTTTTGCATCTAATGCAGATATGGAGAGAAGGTTCTTCTTGAGTCCTGGCACAAACAATACTTCCTTCATTGTCATAGACTTTCCAGAGTCTAGTTTATAGGAGGATTCCCCACTACCTTTTATTGGATACTGGTAGTCATCTCCTAGCTTCACCTTGTGAGGTGATTCATGTTTTGACAGTTTCACAAAGGAGTCCTTGAATCCTGTCATATGCTTGGAAGCCCCACTGTCTATAAGCCAATCAGTGCTTCCATGAGTAATGTTTCTCGTAAGAGCGGAAATCAAAACATATTCATCTTCACTAGAAGAATGTTCACTTTCATATCTGGTTTTCTTCTTGGAAGGTTCATCATCCTCTGCAGCATGAGCATGATGTCTTCTCTTGTTTCCCTTCTTCTTATGAGAGTTAATCTTGTTTCTAGGACAGTCTTTTGCAAAGTGTCCTCTTTTATCACATGTATAACATCTCAATCTAGATATGTCATTTCTAATGTTATCTTTATGTTGAAAGTTCTTACTTTTGGAGTGATGAGAGTTTCTTCTGCCTTTCTTGGAGTGAACTGTGAGGGCTTGATCTTCACTTCCCATCTTCTCTTCTTGAGCTGCTATACGAGCTTCTTCTTGAGAGCATTCTTCCCATAGTCTGTTGAACTTGACTAACTTCTTTCTGGCACAGATTCCTTGGATGAATGAATCCCATGACCTAGGGAGGCCTTTCAGTGTTGTCATTACAATTTCTGCATTCTCCACTTCTTCATCTACAGCTTCTAGTTGTTCTTTGATCTGAGAGACCCTTGTGAAGTAAGCCTGGATGGTCTCAGCATTCTGAATCTTTACATTCTTCAACTGATTCCTTAGAGTCATCTTCCGATTGATGTTCTTCCCTTCAAACAGTTTGGTTAGGGCATCAAACATAGCTTTAGGTGTCTTGAGAGAGGACACCTGTGGGATGAAGTGATCCTTGATAGAATCAACAATGATTCTCTTTTCCATAACCAACTTTTTATGTAAGGCCTTTGCCTCATCTCCCTTTGGAACTGGAACCTCCTCACTGATATAGGAGTCCAACTCATTTTCTTCCAGGACCAGGGAGATCCTATACTTCCAAGCTCGGAAGTTATCAGCTCCCTCAAGCTTTTCATCAAGCTTGGTATGAAGAGACATCTTAACTGAGAACCTCAAATGGAAATAAAAAAGATTTAGATCTTACCAGGTCAAGATGTTGGATCTAGATTTGGAGTTGAAATCCAGTAGAGCTGGTTCAGGAGAAAATTAGGGTTTTGCTTTTCCGGAGTTTTGTCCAACCAATTGCTTTGAATTTTATCCCTAACTTCGATTTTAGGGATGAGATCAATCCAGGCCTAAGCTCACTGAAAAATTCCTCTTTTGTGAAAAGCCCTAATTTCCGACAGTAGTGTCGGGTCCAAAACTGAAAAACTCAGAATTGGATTCTGCTTCGACAGAAAGATGCGCCCTAGGGAGGAGAGTTATTCCAACCTTTTTTGCTGAAAATATATGGAGAGAGATCCACAAAGTAGGAATCCCTAGTTCCCGTAGCTGCACAGTGTCTTCTTCTCAGGTTAGCTCTGATACCATGTTAGATTTTTAACATTAAGCTAGCATAACATTAAGATCTTTAACTGAGAGAACAACAAGCACAACAATCAAACACAAGAGACAATGAACATAGTGTTTTTCTTCGGGGAAACCATAAATGGAGAAAACCCCACAACTTCCTCAGAGATAGAATCAGCACCAAAGTAAAACCCAAAACATTAAGTGATCTCTCGATAGCAGTAACCTTCTTTCTATCTAGCCCCAGTGTCTTCTCCTTCCTCAACTATTGTAATGTCCCCGGTTTTGACCCCGTTTGCATGATGTATATATTGTAATTAATCGTGGTGAGGAGCTAAAGGCAAAGCCCCATCGTTGATTTGTGTGTGTATGTTTCGGCAACAGGTATAATTGCCGATGGTATGTCGTGCTATATGGCACATTATAGTTCGGCATCATGTAAACACGCACATCAATTAAACTAAAACCACAACCAGCTACGGCAGTGCAACATTGAATGAAAAGGGCATGGTTCCAAAGGATAAAGGGGGGGGATGTCAAACCTTGGTCTATGGGGAAAAACCCATGTTTCACCACCTTTGTTGTTTGTCACCTTGTTGTCTCATCCAACCTTGTCAACCTCTTTAATGCTCAGCTAGTGGTTGAGGAGTTATGGCTGAGTGGTTGAGGGAATTTATTGCTGGAGAAAACGTGGGTAAAGAGGCAAGCAATTCCTCCATCTTCCCCACGACTCCATTCTTCCCATGGTCGGTGGTTTTTACATCCGGTCGCTCACCCTCGCGCAGAGGTCTGTTCGTCCGCCGGATGGCCTGTTGATTCACGTGCAGAGGTGAGGCTGTTTCCCCTCACGCGCAGGCTGGAATCCTCACGCAGAAATCGGGTATGTCTTTCCCGTGTATTTTGCTGTTGGGTGCAATTTTTCCTCACGCACAGACCGTTGAGGTTGATTTCCCATGAGAGAGCCGTGCTCACTGTCTTTGTTTTGGGACTGTTGTCTTCCCCACGTTTTTGTTGGCTGTGGTGTCCAACTGTGTTTTGGGCCATTGGGTATTTGTGGTGAGCCGTTTTTCTGCTGTGGGTTGCATTTGAGTCTCCCATAGCTATGCTGGGAGTTGGCTCTCCTTGGTTTTGGGACTGTGATTGGTTGCCATCACTCATTGTGAGTTTGGGTTATTGAATTGCCCTGGTTTTGGGTTGCTGTGGATGCAATCATCTTTTGGGTGTTGTGGCTGAGTTGTTTTGGCCACGTTAGGGCCAAGAACAACTCAGCAGTGTGGTTGGATTTGAGCTGTGTCTCACCCTTGGCTTGGGATCTTTTCCTAGTTGTTTTGCCTTCTTCACAGGGCTATGAAGGGTTGTTTGGCTGCTGGTATTCAGTGGTTGTCCCTTGGATGGTGCTGGCTTGGCCGCTTGTTGAAGGCCTGTTAAACCCAGCGGTATTTGGTTTGGCTGTTTGGTGTTCCCTTGGCTATATGTAAGCCTGCAATTGTCCCCTTTAGTCTTTGAGGAATCATGCCCAGCTCGGGGGTGGCAGCGTTTCTGAGAGATTGATGAGCAAGCTAGCCTACGGTTGGGTGGAACGTTGCAGCGACGTAGCTGGTTGCGGGAAAGTTCTTTATCGAAAGATAAGTGCCGCTGTTACTTCTCCTCTGCAATTTATATACTGTATTATGTGAAATGATGAACATGATCAATGCTGGAAATGTGTTTGTGTTGCTTCCGCTGTATGATTGAAGAGTTTTGCATCTGTGGATGCTTGTAAGTTTTAATTTCAGCATGGATTTTCCTGATTATGTTCATGGGGCGGTTTGCCCGGTCGTGTTTGATGTTCGTCGCGTCCTCTTCGCCGGTCTGAGGGACGGGGACGTGACAACTATGCGCTACACTTGAGTGTGTGTGAGATGTGTCCTAAATAGAGAGTCCAACTCTTTATTTATACTAACCTCGACATGACTAAAACCCTACTAGGGTCGACCTCTCTAGGAGAGTCTAATATCCCTAGTACCTCGAAACTGCGGGGACTTTAACCCTTAGACAATATGAGGGTTACCCACAATGAATTGACATGACTTGTTTACAATATAGATCCTCCCGATAGGAGCATCGAGGCATGACATGACACAATTACATCTCAGAATAAACACCGGGTTACAATAGATAAGAAATACAAGTGAATACATTCCGAAGTTACAATTACATCAACAGTGGGTAGGGTCGTTTATAAGGATTGAGGTATAAAAAGGGGTGGGGAGGAGGTTTTAAGTATTGGGAGGGGGTTTCAACAAAAATAGTTAGGGTCAATATCTCTAGAAATTAAGGGTATTCTTCAATATCCCACGATCACACGTGCTATGTGAGATGTTCACTAAGTGAAGTCCCCATGTTAAGCAAGGGTGCAAATGGATTACTTGAACTCCTTAGTAGCTAGGCTTTTAAGAATGCATTGGTAGATCGATCCCCCAATTTCTAAGCAGTGCAACCAAGCATGCAAAGGAGCACCTTTGGCGTGATGGATCTCATGTATCCATAGCAAGTGGCACAATTTCACAACCCTATCTTGCTTATTTTCATCATATGGAGCCCATTGCAAGTCTCTTGCAAGGCCATTAAACTCGTGGCATAGTGCGTAGTTACAACCCCCACTATTTTTTTTTTTGATGCTAGTAACCATGTAGAAAGGCCATAGTGTCAGAGATAGCATCATCCCATTAAGGAATCTAACCAAAATCCCATGAGTTTCGGGAATGAGATTCCACGCCATCCAAATGTAAGATAGTTAGCTTGAGCTTTGTGCATTAAAAAACATTCAAAATATAATGGATTCTAGATAATCACTCTCATTCACTTTAGCAATAGTTTATAGATGAAAAACCAAATGGGTTGTAAATGGGTTGGTGGTTACAGTGGTGGATAACAATGGTTATGCTATCCACATGTAAAGGGAGGGAGATGATCTTCTACAAGATTGCACACATCACACAAAAATATAATTTAAACATTATATAATTTGGACTTTTTTGGATTATCATCAATAAAATTACACCATCCAATCTTTGATAAATTCACAATTTATTATTGTTTAAATTAACTTTTTAAATTAAAAAAAAAAAAAAAACTACTTATAAAATCTAAGTCATAACCTTTTTTAGCATACTAACATTTAAATCAATGCCACAATTTTTAAAAGTAATCACTCTTCACATTCTTTTCTCTCCGTTTTTTGAGACCAAATGTAATTAATTATTCGAACAAATTAAAAGGGGTAAACAATAATAATTAAATTAAATTAAAAACAAAGGGCCATTACTAAAATGTAACCGCTATTTCCAAAAACTAGCCGTTGCACCGCCCTGGCCTCCTCTTGAACATAACCGATCTCCATTAAATACCCACCATTTGTAGTATGGTTTACTGATATAAGCGTTCTGTGATTGATTTCAAGCTCTCAAATCATTCTGCTTTTTCTGTTGTAGAAAACTTTCTTGGATGCTTTTGCGTTTTGTGTTTTGTATTTGAAGCTACTATTTGAATTTTATTTTGCAAAAATGGCCTCTGATAACCGCACGGAAGATGTGATTGTTGTTGTTTCTGAACCAAATGTTGGTGTTCCTGTTGATTCTCACATTGTGGAGATCCCTGCCGATGTTTTGGATGAGAACCCTTCTGATATTCCCTCACCGCCTTCTCCTGTGAAGCCTCCACAACATCCATTAGAAGAAATCGCAGATAGCAGAGGTCATCTACTGCTGTTGAAGCTGTGGCAGAGGGACGAGGAAGTCATTGCCCGCCGAATTGAAGTAAAGGAATCGAGAATTGACAGCATCAAGAAAGAGATCTTCCACCTTGCTTGCTTGTATTTTTCCTTCCATGGGATCGTTCTAACCCTGCTCTTCACTGCTGCCACTCAGGAGAATGCCCACACTTGTACTAGATGGTGGATTCCTTGTACCTTGTCTCTCATTACGTCTCTGGCTCTCATTTGTGCCATTCAGTACAAACTCATTCTCCAAGGAAAAGTTATGAAGCTGCTACAGACGGATAGAACCGATTCCAGGACTCTGAGCAGATGTGTTCAGGAACTTAGAATGAAGGGCCTAAGCTTTGATCTGTCCAAAGAGCCTCAGGTTACCAAGAAGATGAAGAGCTCCAGTGTGGAGACCAAATTCAGCCCTCTCAGATGGTGCTCTCAGTTTTTCCTTCCCTTTACCTTAACTATCGCCTCAGGCCTCATCCTCTGCTCATGCAAGTTCATTGCCTGTAGCTAGCCACCCGTTGCAAGGCTCCAATAACTAAACATTCAAGGCGGCCAGATCATCTCTTGAATTGCATGGAAATTCCCGAAGAAGGCAGTAATGCGCCCTCGGGATTTCGGGGACAGGTAATGCAAACTTTCCATTTGCATCCGAGGGAATTCGATGGCTGATATTTGCTTTTCTATTGAATTACAGGGCGAAGACCTCAGAAACAGAGGACAGGATTGAGTAGCTTCGCTTCGAACATCGTTGACCAGTGCGCTTTTTTTATAAGCATTAAATCCACTTACTCTGGTATGTTCTTACCCTATACTTTGACCATTTTTTTTCATTTATGAAAGGCAATATGAATAAGGGCAATGCCGGTTCTGTGTTTGATGAGGGCACATCCGTTGTTTTATTAGGAAGAATGACAGTGTGCATTCAATAAGAAAAATAGAAAGGCGTAACATATGATGTGAGATGTAACAGTCCAGGTGCTGTGTGCACAGCATCTTAGTATGGTAAGGAATTGAAATATCGATTTCTGTTTCTACATTGAATTTCAGGGCCAAGCTACAGAGGAAGAAGAAATAGAGGGCGTGCGTCAATTCTCTAAACCCGATCCTTCAGTACTCTGTTGCAAGTATCAAATCCGCACAGGTATCGTTGATCAATAGTAGACACAGCAGAGGTCGTTCTGTTGGTGTGGATAAGAAGAAACAGAGGGCGTGCGTCAATGCTCTAAAACCGATCCTTCAGTCCTCTGTTGCAAGTATCAAATCCGCACAGGTATCGTTGATCAATAGTAGACACAGCAGAGGTCGTTCTGTTGGTGTGGATTAATCTGTTTTATTTTGCTCTTCTTATTTCTATCCTTATTTATAAGAATACCAGATAACTTAGCTCTAGTGTACGGTCGAAAGTGGATGATTTCAGTGCACTAGAAAACAAAATTCTAAATTGGAAGTCTCTGAGAATACATTGGATCAGTGATAGGCAAAATAAATAAACGGGTAGTCCTGCGGATAGAGATGCCATTTTCAGTACACTGGAAAGCAAAAATCTAAACTGGAAGACTGAGAATTGGATCAGGGATGGGAAAAATAAATAAATGGGTAGTCCTGTGGATAGAGATGTCATTTACAGGATTGATTAACAAGTAGGAGAAACTGCAGATTAAGCAGAATACTCAGGGAGTATTTTAGATAGGTTAGTCTGAATTTTTAAGATAACTCAAGTGGTAATAGACTGGGTAGTCTAGGATAGCGTAGGTTAGATGTAGCCTTATAGGTTAGGAGGGGAAAGTTATGCGACGGGCAGCTTTAATGCACGAGTTCGACCCTCGTTGACTTTGAATATAGATCAAAAGGGATACACAAAGAAGATATAACAATGCCATGTCAAATACTTTTGAAATTCATAATAATAATATTAATATTATTAATATTATTATTGTTATTGTTATGTCAAATATTTTTGATTATTATTATTATGATGTCAAATATTTTTTGATTCTAATGAATAACAAGGAATAACATTTTTTTAATATTTTTGAAATTAAATCATTATTTATGAAAGAGAAGTAAATTAAATAGTTTAAAAGCATTTATACATTTTCCTTTTGCTGATTCTACGGCCTTCTTTGAACTGAACGTTTCATTTTTTCCACAAGCTGAATGTCATAAAAAAATCTATAAAGACATTTTTTTTATTCTAATGAATAGCAAGCATTTTTCTTAATATTTTTGAAATTAAATCATCATTTATGAAAGAAAAGTAAATTAAATAATTTAAAAGCATTTGTACATTTTTCTTTTGCTGATTCTGCGGCCTTTTTTTGAACTGAACTTTTCATTTTTTCCACTAGCTGAATGCCATAAAGGAAGTTTATCAAAGACAAATTTAATCACCATGAAAGATTTTCCTGAGAAGAATTAAATATATGCCATACCAAATATCCCATCTGCAAAACCTAAATTACAATACAAGAACATCACTTGCAATTCCCTGCTCCTCGCTAAAATTGGATTTGAGTTTTACTATTTTCTCTGCCCTTTGCTGAATTTAAGTTGAATATCATCTCCAATTTCACCTTCCAAAATTTGCCTATGCTATGCTATATTTTTGTTTATAAGTTATGGCGTAACAGATATTTGGTAATGATGTTTTCAATGTTTTTTTATAGATCTAAATTTATTCAATGTCGCGGGAGCGGGGAAACCACCCCCAAATTTAGAGATATTCAAATTATAAAAATAAAATAAAATAAAATAAAATATCAAAAATAATAATTCATTTGATGTATATAATGATTGTGCAATGTAAATACTAAATATATCAGTTTATTTTCTAAGTAGTACCAAGTAGGAATAGTAAAATGTGAAAATAATGGGAAAACATTAAAAAAAAATTCCCAGGGGCATGGTTGGGGAGGGAAAGTTTCGCCCAGGAGTCCCCAAGTCCCCGGGACGCAGGAAACGTGGAAACACATCCCCAACCCTACGGGACGCATCCCCGTGGAACACTGAATTTATTATTAAAATTTGTCAATTTATATAATCATAAATTAACAATTCCACTGGGGTTGAAAGCCTTCGGCTAGGTTTTCGAGGGTTGAGCAGCGAGCTCATTGGGATCTGATTCAAGAAGGATTGGATCACATTTTGGGAACTCTGAGTAGCAGGATGGTGTTGTTTAGGTGCTTTAGGAATACTTAAGTGCCTACCTTATGTAAGCTGAGATTGTTCCAGAAAACCTAGAATGTCTTTATTTTTAATTGAAACAAAAGAGAGCTAGTGTTCTCTGAGAGTGAGAGGCTGACTATTTCAGAGATTTGTGGGATATTGGCAATTTCACCCCATCATGAATGAGATCAAGAGGCAGGTAGAAAACCTAGAATGTCTTTATTTTTAATTGAAACAAAAGAGAGCTTAGTGTTTTCTGAGAGTGAGAGGCTGACTATTTCAGAGATTTGTGGGATATTGGCAATTTCACCCCATCATGAATGAGATTAAGAGGCAGGTAGAGTGAAAGATGCTCTGGAGAAGTGATGAAATTTGGCTAGTAATGAGGAAGGCTATGTATGCTGGAAATGAAAATCAATGCTTCACTTGGACTATTTATTACTAGAAATTGAAAAAATATGTCACCTACAATTTGATGTATTTTTTAAGTCAATCATGCATGTAATTTAGCGGGCATATGTTTGAAGTGCATCTGTGAGATACTAACACAGCCACAGCCACTTAACTAGTGGCTGGTGAATACTGATGGGTGATGGCTCGGCCATAAGTTAAGTATATTTCATGGTCCTACATCACGAATCCATAGATGAGTCTACACCAGCATCCAATTTCTTTAGGTGTAAGTTATTTTTATCTTCAATTTTTAAATGTTCATAAAAAATTTCACCTCAAACATTTTGATCCCTTTAGTGTTTGGTAAATCCAGGTTTAAAACATGGATCTTTTAATTACTTTTCATTTAGTTTTATTATTGGGTTTTTATTATTTGATAAATTAGGCTACATGTTTTTCTCTATATTCTTTTCTGTTTTAGGAGAACAATAAAAAAATACAAATGACCATTTTCTAAAGAACAAATCTAGTAAATTAGCATAGATGTATTTTAAACTTGGATTTATCAAACGCTGGGATCTAATTTATGGATCTATGCTAGTTTATCTTTTTATTGCTTATGGATCTATGCTAGTTTATCTTTTTATTGCACCCCCAGGTTGATCTATGCTAGTTTGTCTTTTTATTGCACCCCCAGGTTATTCCTTTCCTTGCCGTATGCTAGTTTATTATTTTTATTGCATCCAGGTTATTCCTTTCCTTGCCGTATATAATTTATGGATCTATGTTAGTTTATCTTTTTACTGCTTATGGATCTATGCTAGTTTTTCTTTTTATTGCACCCCCAGGTTATTCCTTTCCTTGCCGTATGCTAGTTTATTAATTTTATTGCATCCAGGTTATTCCTTATGCTAGTTTATTAATTTTATTGCATCCAGGTTATTCCTTTCCTTGCCGTATATAATTTATGGATCTATGCTAGTTTATCTTTTTATTGCTTATGGATCTATGTTAGTTTATCTTTTTATTGCACCCCAGGTTGATCTATGCTAGTTTATCTTTTTATTGCACCCCAGGTTATTCCTTTCCTTACTGTATGCTAGTTTTAATTTTTTATTTTATTGCACCCCAGGTTATTCCTTTCCTTACTGTATGCTAGTTTATTTTTTTTATTGCATCCAGGTTATTCCTTTCCTTGCCATATATTGGAGTTTATTTGGTGCTCTCCATGCAAAAACAAAACAAGACATGTAAAATGAGTTTTCAACTGAAATTATGGATTATGGTTTGCTGAGTAATAGAATAATAATTATCTCCAAATATTGAAATACAAACATGTAGTAGCATCTGGTCTAAATTGTTCTCAGGTTAACATATGTTTTAGAGATTGACCATTTTCTCAGAATTATTTGCCAGTTCAAAGATTCTATCACATGCAAAACAGCAAACTCTTCATTCATTAGAAGGGGAATATTTTTTAAGAGCCCGAGTTTAGAGATTTATTCAAACCCTTCATTCATTAGAAGGGGGAAAAATGATTTAGAACCTGAGTTTTTAATGGTCACATAGACTATACAAATCTGCTTCATTTTCTAGTAATTTACAAGACTAAATCCAGAAGATCAGAATTCAATGAGAAAATCAAAGCGCTCGGAATTATTTGCCAGTTCAAAGATTCTATTACGGCAAAACGGCATTAAACCAAGAGCCTTTATACAAACTCTTTATTCATTAGAAGGGGGAAAAAGGATTTAGAACCCAAGATTAGAGATTTATGCAAACTCTTCATTCATTAGAAGGGGTAAAAAGGTATTTAGAACCTAGAGTTTTTACATGCTTCTTCATCTTCTAGTGATTTAAATACAATGCTAAATTCAGAAGATCAGAATTCAATGAGAAAATTACACAAACTCTTTATTCGTTAGAAGGGAAAAAAAGGGCATACTACCCGAGTTTTTACATGATTTGTCCAGTTGTGGTCACATACACTGTACAAATCTGCCTCATCTTCTAGTGATTTACAAGGCTAAATCCAGAAGATCAGAATTCAATAAGAATTTAAAGCACTCATAATTATTTGACAGTTCAAAGATTCTATTACGGCAAAACGGCATAAACCAAGAGATTTATACAAACTCTTCATTAGAAGGGGAAAAAGAGGATTTAGAACCCAAGATTAGAGATTTATGCAAACTCTTCATTCATTAGAAGGGGTAAAAAGGTATTTAGAACCTAGAGTTTTTACATGCTTCTTCATCTTCTAGTGATTTAAATACAATGCTAAATTCAGAAGATCAAAATTCAATAAGAAAATTACGGCCCCCTCTTATTGTATTCTTTCCATTCTTATTTTCCAATAACTTGAGTGTGCAGACATTATCAAAAACAGATTGAAGGTCGCCCACGAGTTCCTCGTTGCTCCGAGTACACTTCTCCGCAAACATATCCAGGCGCCTTCCACTTAAACCATTCCGCTGAGTTTGTGAACATTGCGGCGGAGCAATTTCTATCCACCTTGTGCTCATTGCTGCCCTCACCTCCATTGATTGATCCAAAAAGATAATGCTCTGAATTACTACAATTTTTAAAAAAACTCTTGAATGAATAGCGGACCTGGAACCTCAACGAACGCAAGCAGTTAGACGATGATGAAAACTACCAGAACTACCATAATATCGTTTATACAAGTGTCTGACCTCTCCCTGAATCTCGAATTTTTGCAGATCAACTTCCATTGGGAGAAAATGTTAAATTTATGACATGGATTTAATTTAATAGCAGGGAGCTTCTCGAGACTTGTATAAAAATATCAGCAGTATTAATTTATACCAGCAGTAGTTAAAACTCTGAGATAGATAGAAGCAGTAGAAGAACAGTAAACAAGCATGCACAAGTGCACAAATTTTACCCTGCGGAAAACCTTTTCAAGGAATAAAAACCCCAACAATGAAAATCTTCCTTATCATTATGAGATGGCTGAGTTTGTACATGAGCAGATAAAAATTGCAGACCTTTACATAACCATCAAACTACCCCTAGGGCGCACATACCAAGATGAATCCTGTAGAAGAATGACGGAACAGAATTGCAGACCTTTACATAACCATCAAACTACCCCTAGGGCGCACATACCAAGATGAATCCTGTAGAAGAATGACGGAACAGAATTGCTGCCACTTGATCACTGATCCACAATGATCAATCTCTTGCACAAGGATGATGTTGTCCAAAAACAAACTGTTGTTGACTGAAATAATGCCCTAGCGGGGCTCGGCTGCTGATGTATGCCCTGGATAGGGTTCGGCCTGTATAAGAGAGCCCTAGCAGGGTTGTAACCTACCCAAAAAAGATCTCGGCCTGCCTGGAGGTAACCCTAGAAGGGTTTGGTCACATCAAACCAGCCCTAAAAGCTGTTGCAAATTTTGGTCTGCCTGGAAATGGCCCAAACAAGGGCTGTCATGTGCTGTAGGTGTTTTAACAAGGCTGTCGAACATTAGAGCAAGCCTTAAACAGGGCTCGGGTGGGCTGGTTCAGAAGAAAGAATAGACCCCGGGCTGCCTCAATACTGTCTTCAACATGCTAAATCAGTCAGCACGTGTGAGAAGAAGAGTGAGAAAAATTGCAGATGTAAACCCCAGAAATTTCCTTCTTGATCAGAGATGAAAATATCTTGAATGTGTTTTACAAATGAAGATGCAACTTTATTTATAGTCCATCAAGTCCATAAGTTAAGAGGCTGCCCTAAGGGCTTTTAATCTTTTTGTTCATTTGACTTTTGAACTTTTAATCTTTAGTGGGTACTGTTAGAACTTTTAATCTTTAGTGGTTACTGTTATCATGAATCTTGTAGTTGCCCCGTAGAGTAATCTCCTATATAGGATCGCAGAGGGGATAGGCAACTAAAGATGTGAACTACAAAAACCCCAACCCCACAAGATGGATAGTTGTCATGCCGGTTAGGATTTTCTTCGCTTTATGTTGCACCTAAAATCTACACTAATGCCTCAAATCCCTCAAAGCACCTGGCCAAGAACTATTTTGGACATTTTTGCCCACTCCTAGATTGGTTGGCACACCTTTCTTTCTATGACAGAGCGCCAGGAAGGGCTGGCACACCTTGTTCATTGACAATAGTTGCAAGTGGCTCCTTTTCCTTGTTTGCAAAGTGCGTCGACGCACAACCCTCATTGCAAGGAGCGCCAACAAGCTTTAAAAGATAAAAAGATAAGTCTCGAGAAGCTCCCAAGCGAAAGCTCTTGTGGAGGATGATCCTATTTGTTAGGGAGAGATGACACTCAACCTCCTAGCCTATAAGGATCATTCCCTATCCCCTTCCCAGAACATCTCATCTCATATGAGCCTCCCTTGGCCTATATAAAAGAAGGCTTCATGGACTATGTGAGGAGAGACCAAGAAGAGCATCCTTATGCTGTTCGATTGAAGTCTGGTATTGAGGCAAAGTTGAGTGAGTGTTGTGAGCAAAGAGCTTTGTGTGAGTGGAGAGTTGTGTGAGTGTGTCAAAAACCTTGTGGAGACAAAGCCAAAAGTGTTTCCCTTTTCCATATATGATTTCTGTGAATATCAATCATTTATTGTTAGATTCCTTGATCAATATATTGTTGGTCTATCTTGGTATCCCTGTATGAAGAACAGTGAAACAAAGGCCAAAACTTTCAGATTTGAGGTAAAAGAGTTATTTCATTCAAGTAGATCCCTTATCTAGGGAAAGGATACGCTGCTGTGACTTTTTGTTCTATACTTGTACCATACAGGCTAGAGGAACAAGCAGTGTCCACACTGGTTGAAGGATTCCTACAAATACTTGTACCATACAGGCTAGAGGAACAAGCAGTGTCCACACTGGTTGAAGGATTCCTACAAACAAAATTGCAGACACTACTTGTTCCTCTAGCCTGTATTGGTACAAGTTTAGAACAAAAAGGCACAGCAGCATATCCTTTCCCTAGATAACTGATCTACTTGAATGAAATAACTCTTTTACCTTAGATCTGAAAGCTTTGGCCTTTGTTTCACTGTTTTTCATGCGATCTATAGTACCTGCAAAGAAACATCAGAAACAAGACAAGGGATAAGAGTGACAAGATAGATATTAGTGATCAAGGAATCTAATAATAAATGATTGATATTCACACAAATCATATATGGGAAAGGGAAACACTTTTGTATTAATCAAATGATAAGAGAAAGCTATCCCCTTCCCAAAATATCTCATCTCATATGAGCCTCCCTTGGCCTATAAAAGAAGGCTTCATGGACTATGTGAGGAGAGACCAAGAAAAGCATCCTTATGTTGTTGGATTGAAGTCTGGTATTGAGGGAAAGTTGAGTGAGTGTTGCATGCAAAGAGCTGTGTGAGTGGAGAGTTGTGTGAGTGTGTCAAATACCTTGTGGAGACAAAGCTATTGACATCAAGGCTTTGGTTGTAGCTTTCTTTTTTCATTTGATTAATACAAAAGTGTTTCCCTTTCCCATATATGATTTGTGTGAATATCAATCATTTATTATTAGATTCCTAGATCACTAATATATATTGTTGATCTATCTTATTGCTCTTATCCCTTATCTTGTTTTTGATGATTCTTTGGAGGTACTATAGATCGCATGAAGAATAGTGAAACAAAGGCCAAAGCTTTTAGATCTGAGGTAAAAGAGTTATTTCATTCAAGTAGATCAGTTATCTAGGGAAAGGATATGCTATTGTGACTTTTTGTTATAGACTTGTACCATACAAGCTAGAGGAACAAGCAGTGTCCACATTGGTTGAAGGATTCCTACAAACAAAATTGCGGGATTAATCAAATGAAAAGAGAAAGCTACAACCTTTCATTTGTGGTGCTCATCTAATTCTTTGATGGATGGTTCAATCCGTTTACGTTTGTTTTAGAGAACTCTCATCGGAGTAGCTGCGAAATGGTATATCGAGCTACCTCAGCATTCCTTTTGGGATTTTAACACATTAGCAATGGCTTTCTTAACACATTTTTAGTTACCAATCCGATACGAGACAAGTACGAACCTATTGACCTCGCTTCGCCAGACCACTTCCACTCATATATTCGATCATATACATGAATGGGGATGACGACGTAGGTTGATCAAGGATCCCATTTTTGATCAGTTACTTGTCGATTGGTTTACTAAGTCTTTATTAATCCACCCCCATTGCTAGGGATGTCACCATGGGAGGTGATGTTACCGAGGAGCAGGCCATTAGCAGTGCTCAGTACCTGGACTTGGTCTATTCTTAGTCAAGCACTTTGTACGACCTAATTCCTCACGCTCCTCGCCCTACCTCAGATATTTTAAGATATGCAACAAAGGCACTCGTTGATGACGTTCTTAGTTTAGTTCAAACACAATTGACTGCCAAATTCGTGAAAAATCAAAATCAACCGGTCACACATGTTAGTCAAACCGTTCCAAACCCAAAAATTGCTTCCCCTCTTATTGTCTCGTTCGAAGTGAATGCGGTTCAATCCACAGAATCTTTGGGAGGAAAGAAAAAAGACAAACAAATCCAAGAAATTTGACAACCAATAAAACACAAAACACAAAACCTTGATGTTGACCATAAAAATAAGAGGAAAGAAAAATTCCCCTGCCTTATTTGTGGAGGGTGACCATTTCACTAAAGAGTGTCCTCCTTGTGAGGAAGCCAGTAAATTTTTTAAAAATACCCCCACCCCAGCAGTCCTTATGGATCCTTTCCCGACCCAACAACAATTGATTGACCATCAATCCTTGGATGGTCCTTCTTCGTCTTCAATAGATGAAGTTAAAATGACATCAAGTGAATCAGTTAATCTTAATACTCGATCCCAAAGCTATGACCCTCCACCAGAGAAGAAAACTGATAATGTTCCACTCGAAAAACCTTCAGCATCCACTCCTCTCACTAATGATCTTGAGATTGAAAAACTTGCTCTTGATGCAATTCTTTGCCCACCTAAGAGTACACTTCGAAAATCCATACTTAATCCTAACGAACGTGCTGCCTAGTACTATAATATAGTCAAAGATCTGGCTCAAGCATCGTACTCTATGTTGACCCTTGAGGTACTCCAATCATGTCCTACACAACGAAAGAACTTGTTATCAGTTCTTGGAACACTGGATCCTAAAAACAACAACATTATCCAGTACTATAATATAGTCGAAGATCTGGCTCAAGCATCGTGCTCTATGTCGACTCTTGAGGTACTCCAAACATCTCCGACACAACAGAAGAACTTGCTATTAGTTCTTGGAACACTGGATCCTAAAAATAACAACATTATTGCCTTCAAGCTGGATGATTTTAAATCTATGCTCTCCCATCAATTGGCTTTTCAATTGTCCACGAAAGTTATTGGTAAGATAATTCGTCGTACTGTATTGGATGAGGGAGCCTCAACTTCGGTCATGTCTTTATCTTGTTGGAGAGTTATCGGTTCTCCTGAGATCAACTGTTCCCCCATGACATTAAAGGCTTTTGATGGTCGCAACTTTCAACCTTATGGATTACTGCCCTCTCTCCAGGTAGAACTTGGGGGCAAATCAATCTCCATTCACGTTGAATTTGTTGACGTTCCTTTAGACTACAATCTTCTTCTAGGTTGAAAGTGGTTTTATGCAATGCAAGTTGTTGCTTCATCCATTTTTCGGATGGTTCAATTCCCATTCCAAGGGAAGATTGTTACCATTAACCAGTTAGATTTCTGTTCACTAAATGCGACTTCAAATATTGCAAACAATGTTCCACTTTTGGCTTCCACAACCCGTCAATATCAAAACATTAGAGTATGTCTTCTCAAAGACTCCTCACTCATGGGAGTCTTTTTGTTATCTAATCCTCCTATTTCGCAAGTGACATTCGTGAACATGATGTCTGCTTCTACTCTAGATAAAGGAAAGTCCATTGCTGATTCAACATCAGTAAGCCCTTTTGAAGAAATGTACTAGGCTATTCAGTCCACTAGTGACACCGCCATCAATGATCTTTTTTGGTGGCTTCAAATACATATCACCTACTGTATTGGCTAGAAAACTCCCCCTGTCTCTAGACTATCTTTCGGATACACTCCCCTCTTTTCCTTCCCCATTGCCATATGGTAGAAGAATAGTTTGCATCAACGGTTTCATCCGATATAGTAACTAATCCTCAGCCCTCGATACTCACTCGTGATGTTGAGTCTGAGGGCAATTTGAGTAATATTACCAAGACTATTCTTGTTGATATATTGGTGAAACTTGGCGTCCTAGAGAAGATCCAGATAGGCCATAATTCTTTCCCTTCAGAGATACAGTCTTATACGACCTTGTTTAAAGAATTCAAAGATATTTTCGCTTGAACCTATGAAGAAATGCCAGGGATAGATCCCTCCATCGTTGTTCATAAGATCAGGACCTACCCTGGCGCCAAGCTAGTTCGTCAGAAACTTCGTCAAGTATATCCAAGGAAAGCGACTGCCATTGAGGAAGAGATTGAATGGGTGTCTAACATAGCCCCTGCCAATAAAATACAGTGTACCATTAGGGTTTGTATTGATTTTTGGGATTTGAATCGGGCTTGTCCTAAGTACAACTTCCCCACCTCGTACATCGATTAAATCATCAACAACTGTGCCGAAAGTGTCATCTTCTCATTTATGGATGGCTTTTTTGGTTACAATCAGATTGAGATGCTCCCATCAGATCAACATGAGACGGCTTTTATCTGCCCATGGGGAACCTTCGTCTATAGAAAGTTGCCTTTTGGTTTGAAGAATGCTGGTGCTACCTTCCAACGTGCCATGTCATATGCTTTCCACGACATAAAACACATTGTGGAACTCTATCTTGACGACCTGCCTGCTCATTCAAAGCAGCGAGATCACCATGTTGATCATTTGAGAGCCATTTTTCTTAGATGTCGCCACTATAACATCCGGTTAAATCCACACGTGTGTTTTTTGTGTTGAGATCGGTCGACTGCTTCATTCCACATAGACCCTCTGAAGATCGAAGCTATCCTGGCTTTACCCACCCCAACGAATGTTATCAAACTCCAGAGTTTGCAAGGTAAGGCAAACTTTTTACGTCATTTCATCTGTAATTTTGTTGAAAAACACATGGTTTCATGCGTTTACTAAAGGACACCCCCTTCGTTTGGGATGACTTGGCGCAACATGTGTTCAATAATCTCAAACATGCTATCACGCATGTGCCCCTATGTATGTGGTTGCGTCCCTATCAACCATTGGTATGGTTTTAGTTCAGATAGACGAACACGATCATGAACATGTGATCTATTATCTAAATAAGAGTCTTTTGGACTTCGAAACCCGATACTCACATGTGGAGAAACTTGCTCTCGCCATGGTCATTGCGGTCTAGAAGTTTCATCACTACATTTTGCTTCGCATAACCACAGTATATGCAGATTCTAACCCCATGTATTACATCTTGACTCGTCAAGTGCTTGGGGGAAAATACTCACGTTGGATTGTCATTCTCCAGGAATTTGAGTTGGAATTTGCCAAATCTAGTTCTAAGAAGTCTCTTATCTTCTCCAAGCTTATGTGTGACCTTCCCAGTATTACTGAGGGAACAGAGCCCATTGATTCATTGCCCAATGAATCCTTGTTCCTCATTAGTATGTCTGACCCTTGGTATGGAGATTTAATTCTCTATCTCTAGACACAACGATTTCAACCCAATGCAACTTAGGATGAACGTTGTCGCATTCCCCACCACGCCAAATACTACCTCATTATCAATGACACCTTATATCGCTGTGGCGTTGATACCATATTACGATGTTGTCTCACTAATGAAGAAGCTGAGATTGTTTTGAATGATTGCCACTTTGGAGCGTCCCAGAAAATCACACGCGCTGGGTATTTTTTGTCCTCGATCTTTAAGGATTGCATAGAAACTGTCAAAAAATGCCCACCTTGTCAATTATTCACATAAAAAAAACGCACTCATCTCGCTCCGTTGCATACTGTCATAACAGTTGGCCCTTTGCAAAATGGGGCATCGATTTTGTGCATTGTAGACTTATCTCAGTTGAGGGGCATGGCTACATCATTGTGGCTGTAGATTACTTCACTAAATGGGCCGAGGCTATGCCTACTTATGTCGAAGATGGCAAGACAACTGCTCTTTTCCTATTCAACCATATCATCGCTAGATTCGGGATCCTTAGGGCCATTGTGACTAGTCATGGGTCACATTTTCAAAATAAGATGATGGCAGAATTAAGTGCTAAGTTAGGGTTTCGTCATGACAACTCTACACATCCATAGGCCAATGGCTACGTTGAAGCTATCAATAAAGTCTTAAAAACGGATGGTAGGACATGCTAAGTCTAACTGGCATTTGCAACTTTTTTTCGCATTATGGGCCTATTGAACGATCGTTAAGACATCCACTGGTTTTACATCGTTTCAGTTGGTGTATGGACCAGAGGCCACTTTTCCAATAGAGTGTGAAATTCCTTCTCTGAAACTTGTTGTAGAACTATTACCCAATACCACCTTGGAAGAAGAACGTTTCTTGTATTTAAACAAGCTTGATGAGACTCGTTGCGATGCTACCTTAGCAAATGAGGTGCACAAACAACGAATGAAAGCTCGATATGATAGATTTGTCCAACCTCGCCCTTTCAACGAAGATGACCTTGGAAGAAGAACGTTTCTTGTATTTAAACAAGCTCGATGAGACTCGTTGCGATGCTACCTTAGCAAATGAGGTGCATAAACAACGAATGAAAGCTCGATATGATAGATTTGTCCAACCTTGCCCTTTCAATGAAGATGAACTATGACCAGAAACATGGCAAGTTGGGAGCTGGAAAGCTGGAATCTATGTGGCATGGGCCTTACATTGACAGCCGTGTCTTAGAGAAAGGGGCTTATGAGTTGATAGATTATGACGGGATACCCTTGGGAGAGCCTCGCAACAGGCTCTACCTCAAAAAATACTATGCCTAGGACATCTAGCATAGGTTCATTGTAAATACTGTTTATAGAGTGTTGTGTTTTTTTGAAAAGTGTGGATTTAGTGTGAATATAAGATGTGTCTTTCACAACCCTACTTATGTAGTCCTATGTTTAAAATGAACAGATGACCACTTATACTGGTTTCGCAGATGGTGCTAATCGTTACACCTTGAATCTTGTGTTAGCAGCTTGGGTACTGTACTCTCGGACAAGTGATATGGTGAGTTCAGTTGGAATTTGTTTGGGCCCTGCAACAAACAATCTCGCAGAGTATCATGCGGTGATTGATTTGTTGACTGATGCCTTGGCTAATGATGTAAGACATATTAGGGTTTTCCTAGACTCGGAGTTGGTAGTACATTAGTTAAACCGAGTCTACACCATTCGGAACCCCTTACTCTTTCGTACATTTCGAAGAGTTGGGCTTTTAGAAAGGTCTTTTGAGCAGGTCTCTTATAAGCATATCTCGAGACATTTAAACGTTGTGGCAGATTCCTTAGCAAATTTTTGTCTTAGATTGGTATTTTGCTCATATTTAAATTCATTTAAACATAAAATTTATGCATTGGATTACTAAGTAGGCATTCATTCACATATCACATTTGCACAAACATCTGTAAATAAAGGTTTATATATATATAAGTAAAACTGGGATACAAAAAGGACTGAAGTCGTAAGCTTTTAGGTCACCTGAAGTCCGGAACTATCATAGTTTCAAATACATATACATAGGGAAAAAACTGAAGCTTTGAAGCTTTCAATGTAGATATAGAACAAAAATGAGGGAGCCACTATGGGATAATCCTTGTGCTCATGATAGCACATCACAGCTTGATCTACTCGATGGAGTAGTCTCTCGAAACAACCTGAGACTCCTGCAGTCTGGTGCTGGTAGCGCTTGGGTAGATCATCAATAGAGATATCAAGAATCCCTACAGTCAAGCGCTAGAGGTTCTCCTTGATCTCTTGGAGTTCTTCGTTTGCCTTTGTGTTCCTGATCACCATATCTCTCACTACTCCTCGCATCTCTAGAGGCGAGGCCCCTGCTCGACGAGAAGGCCCTATGTCTACACAAAACATTTTTGTGTATCTCAACATTACGTCATAAAAATAAAATATGAAATTAAAATATAGAAAAAACATGTATAGTGGTATCTTTTTTACCTCGGTCATTCCACGGCTCTCCCTCTAGAAGTGGAAAGCAGTGTTGCCAGAGTGTGGAAGCGAAGCGGGTGCGGGTGCGCGGAAGCGTGTTTTTCAAAAAATGGTCGGAAGCGAAGCGTGGTCGGAAGCGTTTATATATATATATATATAAATATATATATATATATATTCCAAAAAAACATGTAGAATGTCAAACTAGATGCAAAATTTATGAAACATGTATGTTTGTGATACTTCCAAATTTAGATTGAGATACAATTTCATTAGAAATGGCAAATGGACCTTCAATTGTAACTATATATGTAGGTGTTGCTTTTGTTGATCAATGATTTAACTTTTTTGACAGTAGACAATTTTTCAACATTAGTGACATTCAATTCTTCATATTCGATTGCATTTGTGAGGGTTTG
>LPNX010001070.1:42548-243071 GCA_001517045.1 Pseudotsuga menziesii | reverse complement strand
TCCAAGATTACAAAAGTCAGGATCACGAAGCCCTTACCCATTCATTACGGTAGACTAGTGAAGAGGTTGTGCACATGCTCATAGCACTCCCAAACTAATCTCATAATATGGTACCTAGGCCTACCAATTGAAGAGCCTACAAATCCAACATGGGAGGGTGCATGAGTAGTTGCAAGCTCTAGGCCCTCTCTAACCCCTAAGAAAGCCTTAGGGCCCACCCACAAAGCCAAAAAAGAAAGAAAAAATAAAAAAAAATGTCAAAATATGACTTTTCGTGACTTCATTTCAGGAAGCTTTGGGGAAGCTTCTGGAGGAAGCGTGGTGGAAGCGTGGGGGGAAGCGTGGTGGAAGCGTGGTGGAAGCGAGGTTCGGGGGAATCGGAAGCGTGAAGCTTCCGGAAAGGCAGGAAGCATGGATTTTGGGGAGGGTGCGAGGTTCCAAGTTTAGGAAGCGCGATTCCATGCAAGCTTCCGGGAAGAACCCGCTCGGAGCGAGGTTCCGGGGTTGGAACCGTGGGGGGGGGGGGACGCTTCGGCAACTCTGGTGGAAAGTCAAGATCATCTTTGAAGTCGGTCCCTGCATAAGCATAATCCTCTACCATCAGTAATTGGCTTCTTAGCCAACGAAAGAAGACCGGCCCATTGGTAACTTTGGGGCCTCCGCTGCCACCGTGGAGTGCCATGGCATCCACCCACCTGCTCATCCAAGGGTCCTCGACATCCAACCTACTTAATGGTACCTAGGATCTCATCAATGGTACCCTCTCCAAAAAGAAAGACACCACTACCACTCCATAATCGAATTGCTTTAGCTCCCCTCTCCTGCATTTGGTCAACTAGTCTTTCAAATTGACTAGTAAACTCTCGCTCCAGTTGAAGATTGTGTGAGCCATTACACTCTATGGCATACATCATATGGGCTTGTGTAGTCAGGTGAGCCAATTTATTGCCTGCAACCTTCTCAATTGTGAAGGCTACAGTCCTCAAAGGCCTGTCTACTATGTGCTTGATGGGGATTTTCCCACCTACCAAATGGTTCTCCACTGAGCAGTGATCATCGATCAAGTCATCCATGGATAGCTCACCACCTCGTGGACCTATCAATTCTACTAGTCTTCCCCTACAGGACAAACCAGTCAAGAAATAGATGTCTTCCACATCTATCGTCAGAGTATGAGTCCCAACCACAAAGTGTTGTTGATCTGGGTCCCACATATGGATCATGTGCTCCAGTAAATGCACATACGTCCTCATTCTCAGTATTCTGAAGTATTTGAGGAGCTCACACTCATAGAGAGCCCTCACAGTCATTGGGTCATTTCCTTCTTGCAAGTCATCCAACTAATGTTGTCTTTCCTTCCATATAACCATTTTGCAATTGGTTTTTCGTGCCTAAACTATTTAAACACCTATTAAAATCATGTTAAAACCATTGAGGGAAGAAAAAATGGGAAGAGGCTGGCTATGTTTTGATTTTTTAGAACGCCCTGGTCGTTGGCGCACTTTCTTCAGGAGAACAAAGTGTCGACGTTGTTTCCCTCTATTGATAGAGCGCCCTAGGCGCCTTTCCCTCTTTTGAGAGGTGTGTCGATGCACCTACTGAAAGGGAGAAAAGCACTGACTTGGGTACGCTCTTTTTCCCCTTGGGAAATTGCTCCAAAAGCTTAAAAAACGCACTTGAAATAAAAAATCTCCTACTTGATCCAAGCGGTTCGAGCATAGGTGGTCTAGAACTCTTGGAATCTTCAATTGAAAATCAGCCTGTTTGCACCAATTTCACTCCTCTACTATGGTAAAAATCACAATGGTAAAAATATTTACTATTCACCTCTTTTTACATCAATTTTTTATTTTTATTTAAAAATAATAAATCAAATATTTAAATTTGTAGGGTTTTTGCCATGCATTTCCTATAGTTTTTTTAATAAATTGGTTCTAACTTTGTTTCCGAAGATTTTAGGTCACATTTATGACGCATTTTTGCTATGTTATGAGTTTCTTTCGTCTTTTTCACACTTCAAGCTAAGATGAAAAAGTACCGAGTGTCTTTTATACCTTTGACATGCTCGTTAAAATTCCAGTGAAGAGGTATCGAGTGTACTTTTATTGTTTTTTCAGACTCGTTAAAATTGGATTATGAAAAAGAGGACCCTTTATGGAGTCAACTTTAAGCTATTTTCAGACTCCCTAAACACGAAAAGATCGCCAAGCGAACTTGATGCTTTCACGCTTGTAAAAGTATTTGAATGATCGTCTAGTCGATGGTAGTTTACCCCTTTTTGGATCGATTGGACTTATTTACAAAAAAGGTACTCTCTCATTTATCCAACTAGAGTTCTCTTGGGCAGCATTTTATACTTTTTTGGGCCTCAGGGACTAAATCTACGAAAAAGTCACCCTGGAGTCTTCTTGGTCATTTCAGACTCTCTAAACATGAAACGACGAATAAGTTTGCTTTCATTGGACTCATAAAATTAAACGATGAAGGACCTTTTCTGGGAATGAACCCCTCATTTCTCAGGTTCATAAAACGTATGAGAATGTACTCATCACTTGATGAGCTACAACGAGTGTTTGTTACCCTCTTTAAACTTGTAAAAACGAAAAAAATGCACTCATCCTTTGTGATGGGGAAATTAAGGGAATGATAAACGTTTTTCATTTGTTTTAATGGCAGCTTACAGTCCACCTTTTTGCATTTTCATTTTCAAACACTTGGATATTCATCTTGTCCCCTAGTCGATCCATTTTTCATGAGTCATCAAACTCCTTTGAGTCAATTCAAAGAATGCATCGTCAAATCCTTGTATTACATTTGGTTTTCGTCTCGTTGAATCAATGCTGTCAAGTCATTTGTCATGTTGTTCAATGTTCAAAGGACGTCTCTTCTGCAATAAACCTCTTCAGTAACCTTACCTTCTTTCAAAGTCGGCCATCTCTGAGTTAGTCCCATGGTTGTTTCAGCACTTCAACATTAGTTTTTATTCCATGTTTCCTGACGATGATGGGGGGAAACATCATGGCCCTTCTTCGACGAGTCTATTCCTGTCGACTTCAACATATCATTCGAGAATTAGACTTAGAAACCAAGTCAAGTACCTTAAAGCTTGCATCCCTCAATGGCAGGTTTCCTTGCTTTCGACAGTAGGTTTTCATCATTGACCTCTGATTGGAAGATTCTATCAAGTGTTTGACTCCAAATCCTTTATTCACACTTGGGAGAATGTACTAAGATACCTTGGGGATCATTGACATCAATGGTGATTTCCCTTGCACTTGTTAACAATATACGTTAATGACTGGTAATCAACTGATTTCTACCATGTTCGACATCAGAACATCTATTCACATGGTTAGAATCGTATCGTTGGGGATTGGAATGAAGACCTTGAGTGGTTAGGTATCCACGTGAGTGAATGCCTATCCTCAGGTTGCAATGGATGATTATTTGAAGTCATGACATAGATCCACACATTTTATGTTTGGTGGCTATGTCAAGTATTGAGTCTGGATAACATGGATCTACTTTGTATGTTCCGTAGCTATGTTTCGTTTTCAGTATTATTGTTTATGGATATACAGTGTATTCTTGGTAGCCATGACATGGTCATCCTCATGGATCTGCAGTGTATTGGTTCGCAACCATGATTGAGTCAGATAAGTTGGTTACTGGTCTTACATTGAATGTAAACTCATCTCTCTTTGCCTATGATACCAAGATCGACATCTAACAAAGTATTTTACCTATCACCTCCCTCTAGCTTCATACTTTGGGGGGCATTCTGTTGCACCTAAAATCTACACTGATGCCTCAAATTCCTGAAAGCACCTGGACATATTTTCCCACTCTTAGACTGGCTGGCGCACCTTTCCTTCTATGACAGAGTGCTAGGAAGGGCTGGCACACTTTGTTCACTAACAATAGGTGCTAGTGGCGCCTTTTCCTTGTTTGCAAAGTGCGTTGGCACACATACCCTCATTGCAAGGAGCGTCAACAAGATTTAAAAGGAAAAAAGAGAAGTTTCGAGAAGCTTCCAATTGAAAGCTCTCATGAAGGATGATCCTATCTGTTAGGAAAAGCTGGCACTCGATCTCCTAGCTTATAGGAATCATTCCCTATCCTCTTTCCAAAATATCTCATCTCATATGAGCCTCCCTTGGCCTTTAAAAGAAGGCTTCATGGACTATGTGAGGAGAGACCAAAAAGAGCATCCTTATGCTGTTGGATTGAAGTCTGGTATTGAGGCAAAGTTGAGTGAGTGTTGTAAGCAAAGAGCTTTGTGTGAGTGGAGAGTTGTGTGAGTGTGTCAAAAACCTTGTGGAGACAAAGCTAAAGACATCAAGGCTTTGGTTGTAGCTTTCTCTTTTCATTTGATTAATACGAAACGTGTTTCCCTTTCCCATATATGATTTGTGTGAATATCAATCATTTATTATTAGATTCCTTGATCACTAATATAGATTGTTGATCTATCTTGTTACTCTTGTCTTTTGTCTTGTTTCTGATGTTTCTTTGCAGGTACTATAGTGAATGTTTTTTAAAGTTTTCTCAACTCGGTTTCAAGCCTTTAGGCTTCTATGCATAGTTAATGCCCAATCCTTTCAATGCATAATTTTTCATAAATTATTAGACTGAAACACATGAAAACATTTTTTCAATTTTAAACCAACTCAGAAATTTTCTTTTCAAACTGTAAATGCTAAACTCATAAAATTTCAGACATTTACACATGAAAAATTTAGACACTTGTTTTTGTCCAATGGACCAAGATAAAACCCCTAAGGGAAAACCTGTTTTCAGAGTGAGATTTTATTTTCTTCAAGTAAAAAAAATCAAAAATACATTCAACAATACTTATCAGAATTCTGCCTCAATTTTTGAATCTTCTTATTGCTGATTTTTCTCGATTTTTGTGCCACATGCACCTTGAAAACAGTGTTGTACGGACATAATACAATTATGTACTTTCTTGATTTTTGTGCCTTAATGGCTTGCCTCAAAATCTGTGCAAAACCGTACAGTACGGTCTGACATGTACCTCGAAATCTATGCAATTTTGTACGATATACGGTCTTCAAAATTCGTGCCCCCAATTTTTGTACCAGTGCCTCGAAAAACGTGCCCTGTCTGTATGGTCCTAAAAATCAGTGTTCTCTTGGAAATTCGTGCCCTTCACTGTTGGAATCTCTCCTCGATTTTTGTGCCCAGATTACTCCTCGAAGTGTGTGTTGAAAATTATTTTCCCTCTTGTTTTGAATAACTCTTCAAACCCTCACTCTCTTCCTCTCTCCAAAAATTCTCTCTTGGAAATGAACACAATGAATGGACTTTTGCCTTTCCCTAGCCTTTTTTATCATGGTAACTTCCCCTGTCCATCTAATGGTCAAGAGTAGTTTAGATCAAAGGTTGACATTAAATGCTCCATTAAAAAATAATTAAATGATATTTAGTGCACTCATATCATTTAATAAAGTTGAGCAACTCCTTTTTCTATTTAATCACTCACTTAACTTTTACATGTGAACTTAGGAACATACTCACTTAACTTTTTAATAAAGTTACTTTAAAAATATAAAGTGCATCTCACTTCCTTAAATGCAAAAAATGATTAGGAGTCACATTTAAGTGTCCTTGTCCACCCCAAGGCAACTCTAGGTGGACAAACACTTCCTAGGTAACTTTTCAACATATAGATCACATAAAGAACAGTGAAACAAAGGCCAAAGCTTTCAGATCGGATATGCCGCTGTGACTTTTTGTTCTAGACTTCTACCATACAGCCTAGAGGAACAAGCAGTGTCTGCATTGGTTGGAGGATTCCTACACACACTTTATGCCACTAAAGAATCCCAAGTGACAATGGGGGAGACCCAAACCTATCCTGAAAGGACAAACCTAAAGAAAATCACCAGATCAAACCTTGGTGGAGAATACGTAAGGTGAATGCTTGGAACCATAGATTTAAGGGATAAGCCACAAATTAAGGAGTGCTTGAGTAGAGGTGGTTAAAGATGATGGTAATGTTACTCAAGCAAGATTATACACTGACTTATGGAAATTGGAAACAAATCTAGGATTAGTGCGTTGGTTCAAATGATCAAACGCTGGACCCTAGGAGGATTTAATTAAGAAAATGGAAAATACCTAGGATGAGTTTGATACAGAGAATTAAGGCTTTCAACACACCTGCTTGGATGAAAGATTTGATAGTACAACAAAATCCACGCAAAACCAAAAAAGAAACAAGGGGAATCTGGTTACCAGACTAGAATGGGCGCTTTTCTCCCTAAGGATCAGTGCCTGAAGATGGAGTCTTTAGATGATGTGTGGGAGGGAAAGGAAGTTTATCGGGATCGCTGATAAAACCCAGATCATCGAATTTGCAAACTCCCAGTTCAAATTGATCTGGTATTTTTTTCCTACTTTAACATGAGTTTTTCAGTAAAATAATTTGAGAAACTTACTTAAAACCTGTAAATACCTTCATGGATGATGAGGATTTATTTCTCATAGATCAAATGAGAAATTCAGAGAAGATCTTGATGCAAATGCTTTGCCTGGTGACCCTAACATCCTCTGTACCTGCCACACGAAGGGAAAACCAATAAGCGATGACAAATAGATAAGGATCTGCAAATAAGAAGTAAAATATAAGGAAACAGAGAGTCATAAAGAAGTAACCACTCCCTGATAAAACCAAGCTGAAGAACAACGTCAGTGTGAGTCCCCCCACCAATGCGCCTCTCTCCAATTCGCCTCCTTCGCCTGCAGAATGAATTTCCGTACAAAAATATATAAGATGCTATACCAAAATAACTCACTGCAAGAGAGAAACAGTTTCAATCATCACCACATTCATTTATCTATAGATACACAAGTATTGAATTCCAAAAATATCTCTTTATTCAGAAGTTTCGATGCCAGAGCTCATGCTTTACAATGGGGGTATCAACCTCTCTTAAATAGCTTGAGAGTGTGTCTACATTTTACGTAACTATCATCCAACGATTGACATTAAGACATCATCAATGATGGAGATCACAAATACATAGACCAATACATGGATCAAGGTGGCCACATCAAAGGGGGGCACACTTTTGCTCAAGGACGCCTTCCTAAGGTGAAAGTCACAACATAACATAAGATATGGCATGATAGTACATCAAAGGGGGTCACTAGGGGCTTAATTCACCCTATTCCCCATCACAACCTCTAATCATAGGATATAACAATATAACAAATCAATTAGCCAAGTTGAGGGGCGCCCCTTGGGTGTCGTGCTCACTGGCAGAGCCAAAAATAAAATAATTATGGACCCAATGTTGACTAAAAATGTTGTAGAACTGTTTGGGGAGCCAAAATACACCATCTAAGAAGTTTCCCTGCCATTTCCTTGACCCAACAGGCCAATTCAATTTTTTTAGTGAATTTCCTAGTTCATTTTTGGTGGTACATTCTCTAAAACTGAATAAAATCATCATAACTCTTCCTAGGTTGAGAAATGGGGCAAACTGACTATACTGGACGATATGGAGTCATAGAAGAATGGTATAAGTGACTACTCATACCCCCCCTGGAACACTGCAATGTTCCAGGAGAACCAAAAAGTCTGCAATCTCCAATAAAATTTGATGATTTGGCCAATAATAAAGTGATAATAATCAATGATCATGAGATCCGGGGCCAAACTCTCAAATTTGAAACCGCAGTATTGGTCTTGGGCATGTCTAGGACAAATATAAGCATACTTTACCAAAACTGGAGGTGAGATACGGTACCAATATGATCTTGCATGCATCCAAGGTAAGAAATGATCCAATGGTGTATATCAAAACCCAACTTAAATTATGTTATTCGTAATCATGTGACAATAACAATAATAAATAAGATATACCTGTGACTTTTGTTAATGTAATTGTAACTTCAGAATGTATTCACTTGTATTTCTTATGTATTGTAACCCGATGTTTATTCTGGGATGTATTTGTAATGTACTTAAGTCATGTCATGCCCCGATGTTCCTATCGGGAGTTTCTATAACGTAAACAAGTCATGTCAAGTCATGTAAAGTCCCCGCAGTTCCGGGGCACTAGGGTTATTAGACTCACCTAGTGAAGTCGGCCCTAGTTGGGTTTAGTCAAGTCGGGAATTAGTATAAATAGAGAGCTATACTCTCTATTTATCACACACCTCACTCACACTCAGTTGTAGCACATAGCTGAGGAAGAGGAAGACACTGGGGCAAGGAAGAAAGAAGGTTACTGCTGTCGGGAGATCATCTTACTGTTTTGGGTTTTACTTTTGGTGTTGATTCTATTTTTGGGGAAGTTGCGGGTTTTCTCCTTTATGGTTTCCCCGAGGAAAAACACTGTGTTCATTGTCTCTTGTGTTTGATTGCTGTGCTTGTTATTCTCTCAGTTAAAGATCCAAATGTAATGCTAGCTTAATGTTAAAAATCTAACATGGTATCAGAGCTAACCTAAGAAGAATACACTGTGCAGCTGTAGGAACTAGGGCTTCCTACTTTGTGGATCTCTCTCCATAAATTTTCAGCAAAATAAGGTTGGAATAACTCTCCTCCCTAGGGCGCATCTTTCTATCGAAGCAGAATCCAATTCTAAGATTTTCAGTTTTGGAACCGACACTACTACCGAAAATTAGGGCTTTTCACAGAAGTGGAATTTTTCAATGAGCCCAGGCCTGCATTGATCTCCTCCTCAAAATCAAAGTTAGGGATCAAGATCAAAGCATTTGGTTGGACAGAACTCCGGAAAAGCAAAACCCTAATTTGCTCCTGAACCAGCACTGCAGGATTTCAGCTCCAAATCCAGATCCGACATCTTGGCTTGGTAAGATCTAAATCTTTTGTATTTCCATTTGAGGTTCTCAGTTAAGATGTCTCATCATACCAAGCTTGATGAAAAGCTTGAGGGAGCTGATAACTTTCAAGCCTGGAAGTATAGGATCTCCCTGGTCCTGGAAGAAAATGAGTTGGACTCCTATATCCATGAGGAGGTTCTAGTTCCAGAGGGAGATGAGGCTAAGGCCTTACATAAGAAGAAGTTGGTTATGGCAAAGAGGATTATTGCTGATTCAATCAAGGATCACCTCATACCGTAGGTGTCCTCCCTCAAGACACCTAAAGCTATGTTTGATGCCCTAACCAAACTATTTGAAGGGAAGAACATCAATCGGAAGATGACTCTAAGGAACCAGTTGAAGAATGTAAAGATCCAGAATGAGGAGACCATCCAGTCATACTTCACAAGGGTCTCCCAGATCAAAGAACAGCTGGAAGCAGTAGATGAAGAAGTGGAGAATGCAGAAATTGTGATGACAACCTTGAATGGTCTCCCTAGGTCATGGGATTCTTTCATCCAAGGAATTTGTGCTAGGAAGAAGTTAGTCAAGTTCAGTAGACTTTGGGAAGAATGTTCATAAGAAGAAGCTCGAATAGCAACTCGAGAAGAAAAGATGGGAAGTGAAGATCAAGCTCTAACAGTACACTCCAAGAAAAGAAGAAGGGAAAAGCATCATCACCAAGGTAAGCATTCCCATCAGAAAGGCTCATCCAAACTCAAATGTTATACATGCGATGAAATATGACACTTTGCTAGAAATTGTCCCATGAATAAGAATGGATCCAAGAAGAAGAGGAACTCCAAAAGAAGACATCATGCTCACACTGTTGAGGATGATGATCCTCCCAGAAAGAGAGTAAAACAAGAAAGTGAAGACTCTTCAAGTGAAGAAGAATATGTTCTGATCTCCGCTCTCACGGGAACTGTCACTCATGGAAGCAAAGATTGGCTTATTGACAGTGGGGCTTCCAAACACATGACAGGTTTCAAGGAATCTTTTGAGAAACTATCCGAACATAATTCACCCCATAAGGTGAAACTTGGAGATGACTACCAATATCCCATAAAAGGTAGTGGTGAATCCTCCTACAAGCTAGACTCTGGAAAGTCTATGAAAATGAAGGATGTATTGTTTGTACCAGGACTAAAGAAGAATCTTCTCTCCATATTGGCACTGGATGCAAAAGGCATGAGGGTTGCATTTGTAGATGGCCAAGTCCTCATGTGGTCAAGAGGAAAGACTATTGATGATGCAATAGTGATTGGAGAACAGGAAGGAGGATTATACAAATTGAAGGGCCATCCAGAACAACCATTGGTCCATGACACAGTAGAGCCAAATGAACTTTGGCACAGAAGGCTTGCTTGCACATGTGCACTACAGAGCACTACCACTTGCAAGCAAAGCTTTTGAAGGTCTTCCAGAAATTCAAGCAAAACATGAAGGGGTCTTCAAAGGATGTGCGAAAGGAAAGAATACAAAGAAGACATTTCCAAGTAGCGAAAGCAAAGCAAAAGGAATCTTGGAAATCATCCACTCCAATGTATGCGAACCAATGTCATCAAGTTCACTAAGCGGGTATGTATACTATGTTTCTTTCATTGATGACTTTTCTAGGAAGACATGGATTTACTTCATGAAGAACAAAGATGAAGTTTTCAGCAAGTCTAAGGAATTCAAAGCCTTGATCGAGAACCACACAGAAAAGAAGATCAAGACCTTTCGATTAGATAATGGCAGAGAATTCACATCAAATGAATTCAAAGACTTATGCAAAGAATCAGGGATTAAGAGGGAGTTATCCACTCCATATAATCCACAACAGAATGGGGTTGTAGAAAGGAAGAATAGAACTATCATGGAAGCTAAAAGAGCAATGCTACATGATCAAGATCTTCCTATGCATCTATGGGCAGAGGCTGCCAGAAAGTACAGAACCGTACTCCACACAGAGTACTCGAGAACAAGACACCTGAAGAAGTCTTTTCCAACAAGAAACCAGAAGTCAGTCATCTCAGAATATTCAGCTGTCCTGTGTACATACACATTCCAAAAGAGAAGAGAACAAAATTAGGTCCTTCAGGAAAGAAAGGTATATTTGTGGGATACTCTGAAAGCTCGAAGGCTTACAGAATATACTTCCCAGGATTCAAGAAGATTGACATCAGCAGGGATGTAACATTTGATGAAGACTCAGCTTACAACAAATCCAGAAAGAGACCTGCTGAAGAACCTGAAGAAGTAGAAGCACCCAAAATTCATGATACAACCATGAACAAAGAATCTCAAGAAGAAGATCAAGAATTTGAAGAACCATAAGAACTTGTAGATCCACCTCAAGAGAAGAATCCTCACACGAGGAAACCTGCTTGGGTACGAGAAGCTATCCAAGGTGCACAAAGATATGGTGCTCCAGAAGAGAATCACAGAGAAAGAAAGAGAACCAGATCTTGCTCCGAATATGTAGCTTTACTATGTGACTTTATCAATAAAGAACCTTCCAATTATGAAGAAGCGGCAGAACGAAAAGAATGGAAGGATGCTATGATCGAAGAGTATCAATCGATCATGAAGAACGATGTTTGGGATGTTGTCCCAAGACCAGAAGGGAAGTCGGTTGTAACTTCTAAATGGATCTACAAGATCAAGCATGCTGCAGATGGTAGCATAGAGAAACATAAGGAAATATTCGTGGCTCGTGGCTTCTCACAGAAAGAAGGAATAGATTATGAAGAAACCTTTCCACCTGTAGCCAGATACACTTCCATCAGATCAGTACTTGCTCTGGCTACAGTGATGAAATGGAAGATACACCAAATGGATGTCAAGACTGCTTTCTTGAATGGTGTAGTGGAAGAGGAAGTGTACGTAGAGCAACCACTCAGTTTTGAGACACATGACAGGGAGTCTCATGTGTGTAGATTGAAGAAATCCCTGTACAGTTTGAAACAGGCACCCAGGACATGGTACGACACAATTGACAGCTTTCTATCCAGTTTGGGCTTTACCAAAAGTAAAGCAGATTCCAACCTTTACTACAAGGTTGAAGATGGCAACCCAGTGATGCTCGTACTGTAGATGATCTGTTTGTAACAGGTATGGATGGGTTGATTGCTGATACGAAGAGAAAGCTTGCTGCCGAGTTCGAAATGAAGGACTTGGGTATGATGCATTATTTTATAGACATGGAGGTGTGGCAGAATACGGATGGAATCTCTCTCGGACAAGGGAAGTATGCAGTAGAGATCCTGAAGAGGTTGGGGATGATGGACTGCAAGGCCATGACCACACCTATGGCATCGAACCTGAAGCTGTTGAGTGATGCTTCATCAAAAGCGGTTGATGCCACGATGTATCGTCAGATGATTGGGTCCTTGATGTACCTGACGAACACGAGACTAGATATTTGCTTTGCTGTGAACACCTTGAGCCAATTTCTAACAGATCCGATACATGTTCACTTGATTGCTGCAAAGCATATTCTGAGGTACCTTAGGGGTACAATTGATTATGGGCTCAAGTATGAGGCGAATTAGAAGATTAACCTGGAGGGTTATGTTGATTCAAATTGGGCAGGTAGTGCCATCGATAGGAAGAGCACTTCAGGGTGTTGCTTCAGTATGGGATCAGGTGTGATCTCTTGGTTTAGTAGGAAGCAATCTTGTGTGGCACTGAGTACAGTTGAAGCAGAGTATGTCGCAGCTTGTTCAGCTAGTTGTGAGGCAGTATGGCTGAGGAAGCTACTGTCTGATTTATTTGATCTCCAGATGGATGCTACTTGTATACATTGTGACAACCAGAGTTGTGTGAAGTTGTCAGAGAATCCATTGTTCCATGACAAGTTGAAGCATATCGAGATCAAGTATCGCTATATCAGGGATATGGTGCAGAGGGGGGCAATGAAGCTCCAGTATGTTGCGACGGACGATCAGATAGCTGATGTGTTGACAAAGCCATTGGCTCGGGTGAAGTTTGAGTACTCCAGGGAGAAGCTTGGTGTTCTCCAGATCGAGGTTCCCTCCAAGGGGAAATGATGAGACCCAGAGCCATTCTAACATGGTGAGAGGATTGGTTCCTTCCATGGTCAGATGTAAGGGCTGAGCCATTCTGTCATGGTGAGAGGATTGGTTTCTTCCATGTCAGATATGAGTGTTGAGCTGTTTTGATGCGACTGTAGGATTGGTTCCTACATGATCCGAAGTAAAGTGCTGAATGCCATTCTTGGAATGGAGGCACCTGGTCAGTTACCAGGTGTTGCTGCTGCAACTGTTTTCCCAAATTTTTGAAATTTTGGACCCTCCTCTTAATTTTTATCTTGCCTAGAATCGTTGGATCCATGAAGTCTGTTTTTGTTTTCCCTCTGCTACAAGTTTGGACTGTTTTTGAAGTTAACTCTCTTCATGCTTTTCGGAAAATTTCTTATGTCTGAAACTGCTTCGGGTATGGAATTTGGAGTTCGATTTGAAATATTGCCCTTTGATCTATGATCTCTTTCTTTGTTTTCGGAAGTCTATTTCTCATTTTCGCCACTGTTGCAAAGGTGAAACAAACTTTCATTGCTGCTCAGCCGAAAGTAATATTTTTAGTTTGGTTGATCGGAAGCCATTTAAACAACGTATCGGAGCCATATTTCCTTATGGAGCCTCCGTTGCGGAAGCTGAACGATGAGTGTTCCGTAGGGTAGTCTTGACTTCTCCGATGTGGTGTTGTTATTGTTTTGACTTGTTTGCATTATCGGAGGTTGGTCGAAGTTTGAGTTGGGGATTTGTTTGATCTTTGTGAAGCCGCTGTTTTGGAAGTGAGACAAGCTTTTTGGACCACTGCACGACTTTAAGTTTCCCGAACACTTAACGTTTTCACTTTGTTTCTGCGTCGTAGAAGAAAGTTTATGAAGGCTGTAGTCTGATTGTTTTTCGCCATTGCGGCTCCCGAGCGAACTAAGTGTCGGCCATATAACTGCTCTGCTTGCCGATGCTTTGTCTAGATTTCGCCGATATGTCTTTGGGCCGCGGGGTCCGTAGTCTTTTCATCTTTTGCCATTGCGGCTGCGTAATGCACTAACCTCTCGACGTTGATGTCTTTCCGTTCCCCGACAGGGAACTTTTTTGCCCGATGCTTTGGCATTTAGCTCTTCCGACTCCGATAGACTTAACGGTCCCGCGGAACTCGTTGTTCGTTTGAAACCCGCTGTTGTGGCTGTAAGTAAGACTATCCGGTCGATGTTTAAATGGTTCAAGACGTCGATAAGGCTTTTCCCACCGTCTTGTGAGTTTTTAACCCCTGTGTGGGCAATGGTGGTTTTTGATTTTTGGTTAAGGATTTCGCGACGAGGGCGCAGTACTATGCCTCATTTTGATGATCGGTTTTGTGGCTAGTATAGTTTAAGTTTATTGAAAAGATGCAGTCCTAATTAATGTGAATTTTTGTTTAACTGCAGACGGACTCAGAAGATTCTTTAGATTACTGCTGCGAGAAGACGTATCTAAAGGACAAAGCTGAGGAAAGTTGGCTGAAAAGTGATAAGCAGAGTTTATTCTGAAATCAACGGATCTCAGAAGGACAAATTAAAGACAAGGCAAAATCGATGGCAACAAAATCCTAGGCTTGGAAGGGGTCCGTCAGTTACCGAGTCGATCCCGTTTATGAAGTACTCATAAGT
Source organism: Pseudotsuga menziesii (assembly GCA_001517045.1). Taxonomy (NCBI): domain Eukaryota; kingdom Viridiplantae; phylum Streptophyta; class Pinopsida; order Pinales; family Pinaceae; genus Pseudotsuga; species Pseudotsuga menziesii. The sequence goes on along the minus strand of LPNX010001070.1, from coordinate 228,550 downwards.
TGAAATCCGAAATGTAACGCATTATGTGAATCATGAGTACTCACGAAAAAAGACAAAATTGTGAGATTAAACGGTTTTTGGGGAAGCCCAAGGGTTTTGTTGTTTTTGTATAAAGAGAGGAAAGTTAGAGAGAATAGGGGATTTTTCCCTGGAAATACTTGTGAGCTATTGTTTGTAAGAGGAACTACTTCGTTTTACAATAAGAAATTGCAAATTTTGCCTGTTGGAGAAGGTGCTGTGTGGAATGTTCGAATGTGATAAAATGAACAATGTTGAAGGGGAACTATTTCATTTTCAACTGTGTTTCATTAACTGTGAGAGCGTTCTAACTTTCTGAACCTATGTTCTTATCTGAATGTTCTCTGGTATATTCTGTGATAATTTCCACTATGAGTAATGGAGGTTTTAACTGTTGATAAGCTATCTTGTCGTGTATATCTTCTTTCATGTTTATGTGTTTTGATTCTAAGAACAACTATCTGTGATTGACTTTAACATGTGAACAGTGTTACATTACTCATGAATTAATTTTTTGCTCTCTAGAGACAGCTTAGTTAGTATGTATTTTCTAGTTGTGTATGATTTAGATGCGAGGTCGTCTAAGACGAGAGGTAAGAACCTGCGCATCACATTGTGACCGCTCCTTGCATTCTTTATCAACCTACATTTTAGATAGGCACTTGCATATCATACTTTAAGTCAAAAAATACAAAAATATATACAGTGGACCGGGCCGCAACCGGTAAAACCTTTATTTTTGTTACTTGCCCTACTGTAGCCGGACCGCAAACCGGACGGATTCCCTACACCAAATAGTCACGGGCTAATTGGGAACGTTGACTGGGGAGAATCCCTTGCTGTTGTTGCCTGCGAATTTCCAGGCCTCAACAGTTTCTGGTGCTAGAAGGAGGGCCGCCAGTGCATGGCTGGCCAAGGAAACCTGTTTTCTCGAGATTATTCCACCGGTGACAGTTCAGAAGGCAGTTTGGTTCCCAATCCAATTCCTGAAGAGAAGGGTAGAGAGCATTTGTATTCTATGGACAACGAAGTTGTTAATGATCTAAGAAGACATACTAGGGCATACGTGAAGAAGATTGGAGGATTACCGATTATCCCTGAATTGCCTAGAAGAGAATATAAAAGGAAAGACCGTCCTATATTGGAAGATTCAGTGTTAGTTGGAGATTGGGAAGAGTTAGTAGAAGTAGCATTACAGGAGGTTGTTCAGCCTTTGAATCAAGTAGGCCCAAACACACCTTACGGTTCACCTGTTAATACTCCTATTCATTCACCACCTCACTCTCCACCTAGACTCATGGTAGGCGTAAACGCAAATCAGCCACCTAACCCACCAAATCCACCACCTGCCTGGAAAGCCAGATCACCTTTAAACCTAACACCTCCTTTGCATGATTTACCTCAATCTTTTGAAAAAAATGCTGCTCAAGTTTGATCCAAATGAGAAGATGTTAGTAGATGACCACTTGCAAAGTTTCTATTTGGCAGTAGAAGGATTAAGGGCTGAGGAATATGAGGATGTAGTTTGTAGAATTTTTCCACACACCCTTAAAGGAGCGGCCGCATTGTGGTACTTTGGTTTGCTTGCAAACTCTATCCCTGACTGGGATACCTTTGAAATGATTTTTAGAAGTAAGTATGCAACCCAAAAAACTCATGCAACTCTCATGAAAGGACTATGCACATTAAATAAAGAAAGAAAAGAGAAGGTGCATAGTTTTACCCAAAGATTCGCAGCCTATCTTAAGAATTTTTCTGAAGCTGACAAACCCTCGGATAAAGTCCTAATTGAATATTATACCTCAGCTTTAGGACCCGAGTTGGCCATGTTTGCCAAAATGAAGGCCAAACCTACGTTAGCAGAGACTTATGAGGAAGCGGAAAGAGTAGAGGCTGAAAGGGAAAGTATCGAAGATTATCCTGAATGGTCAGGAGAAAAAATGTTGGGAGGAAAGCTTTGTTATTTACTAAGCCTAAAGAGGAGCAATCACCAGATTTCGAAGGAATGGCAAAAATGATGCAGAAGCTTTCTAACAGAATCATAGACTTGGAAAAGGAAAAGGAAGCCCAAAAGTTCTACAAGCCTTATTACAAGAAAATGGAAGACAACAATCAATCCCAACCCCCTCCGCACAGCCCTGCATCTATGAACTTAACGGAGGTAGGAATGGATAACTTTTGCACTTTCCACCAACAACCCCATTCTGAAAAGAATTGTCCTCAATGGATAAATTCAATGATGTTGGTCATGAATCAGTTTTTGGATTCCAAATTAACTGAAGACAACGATGAAGAAGGGAAACATAACAATAAATCAACAGAAAAACAGGAGGATGAAGCTATGGTTTTATGGGACTGTGTATCGTTTTTTGATGCCGAGGAAGAAAGGGATCTGAGACACGAGGGCATCCTGGAAACATATGTAACGACAAGAAGCCAAGGGTTGATTAAGGAAAATAGTCTTATGCTCCCGAAGATCAAAAGACTTCAAAAGAATGTTAAGAAATTTCAAAATAGCTCTTCAGCTAATAAAATTCCGCAGTTTACCATCATCAGTCAAAATCCAAGATAGACCAACATGCCTACTAAGCCCAATGAAGAAAAAATAAATAATGTTAGATCGAATCTCACAGAACATAAGATGGATTATGACATTGTGGAGGATATCAAGAAGGTAAGGGCAAACATCTCATTATTTGAAATGTGCAATGTGCCGCAGCAGAAAGAAAAGCTATTGAAAGCACTTGAAGTATCAGAGGAGAGGCTGCCCACTGACGATCAGCCCCAAGAAGAAGAAATTGGTGAAGCAAGTATGGGAGGTAAGCCTAAAAGCAAGAATCCACCTTTTCTCCTTACTTTTGAAATTTTCAACCATAACATGCATAACTGCCTAGTAGACTATGGGGCATCAGTCAATGTCATGCCGCTGTCGGTTTGCAAAAAGATAAATGGACAACCTAAACCATCTACCCGGAGGGTCATTCAGTTGGATAGAATGAATGTGAAGGTAATTAGAGAAATGGAGGATGTTATCGTTCGCTTATCTTCAAATGATAAGGTGTGTCAAGTCATCGATATTGTGGTGGCTGACATACCAGAAGCTTATGGACTTGTTTTGAGCAGGGATTGGTCGGCAAAGCTGAACGGATATTTTGCCTCGGACTGGTCGCATCTATGGCTACCATATAAAGGAAGCCCAAATCAAATTAAAGTTTTGAGGGAGCCCCACATGAAACACAATGTTACTTAGTTCGAAGAAAAAAATGAACCAGTGGATTCTGTTTTGGGAAACTACTTTATTGAGCTGGAACCAGGAAACTATCAAGCGGAAGAAGCCAGCGATACATCAGACGCTCATTCTGATCTCCTTCAGTTTTCACACGCCGATGAAATCGATTGTAAATTAGTAGACTTAGCTGTAGCTGTAGGTGTTAATTCTTGCATAGTAGCGGTTAGCGATTTTTGGACGCTTTTCTTTGACAGTTCTAAAACTTTAGAGGGGTCAAGAGTTGGCTGTGTCCTGATTGACCCTAAGAAAAACAAACATTTTCTTTCATGTAGGTTAGAGTTTGAATGTACCAATAACACAGCTGAATATGAAGCGTTAGTTCAGGGATTAAGGAAAGCAATTGAATTAAAGGCAAATAATCTGAAAGTGTTTGGAGATTCTGAAATAATTGTAAAACAAGTTCGGAATCAAATACATTGCATTTCTCCTCATTTAAAAGCTTATCAAAATGAAGTATGGGATTTACTTAAATATTTTATTGCATTTAACATTGTATCGATTCCAAGACTTAAGAATGCAGCAGCTGACTTGTTGGCCACCTCAGCTGCAAGGCTTGTACCCTCTAATAATCGGTGCTCTGTTGAATTGTTTTTCAGGCCTTCAGTTCCAGATATGATTACCAATCTATGAGTGTTCGATGACGATCAACAGATTATAGAATGCTTGACAAATGACGAGGCATTCAATGGGGCGATTATTGATGATGAAGAACATCAGGCCGAGCTAAAATTCGATAATTTTATTCCTAAGGGAGTTAGGACTTTAGAATGGATGTTTGATTTAAATGAGAAATTTAGAAGACCAGCAAATGTGAAGATTCATAGCTCGTCTCTACAGTTCGAGTTGATTAATTTGTGTACTGAGATGGAGCCAAAATATTTGAATCTGGGAAAATGTTGCTCCCCAACTGAAAGGGATAAGTTCATCGTTCTTTTCAAGCAATACAAAGATGTTTTTTCCTGGACATATGAAGATTTGAAGACATATGACACCAATATTATCCAGCATGTTATCCCCATCAAATTTGGAATCAAACCTTATCAGCAACCTTTAAGGAAAATGCATCCAAAATTAGAACCTTTAATCCAGAGTGAAATTAAGAAACTATTGGATGCTAGAATTATCTTCAAGGTTAGACACTCGAAATGGGTTTCTAATCTGGTACCAGTGAGGAAGAAATCTGGAGAAATCAGGCTATGTGTGGATTTTAGAAACTTAAATCGCGCTTCAGATAAAGACAATTATCTTGTTCCACCCATGGAGCAGATATTGCAAATGGTTTCAGGTTCTGAACTATTCTCTTTATTAGATGGATTCTCAGGCTACAATCAAGTATTAGTAGCCGAAGAAGATAGACTAAAAACGACATTCAAGACCAGGTGGGGAACTTTTGCTTACAGAAGGATGCCCTTTGGACTCATAAACGCTGGAGCTACCTTCTAGAGGGCTATGGACATAGCTTTCCGCGGTCTGATTGGCCGTAGTGCTGTAGTATACCTCGATGACATCACGATATTCTCAAAGAAGAGAGGGGAACACGCATTTCATCTAAAGCAGATTTTTGAACGCTGCCGAAAATATGGTATCTCACTAAACCCCAAGAAGTGCGTGTTTGCTGTTACAGAAGGTAGGTTGTTGGGTCACGTGGTTTCTAAGAAGGGGATCTCCATAGACCCAGAAAGGATCAAAACCATCGAACAGATTCCCTTACCCCATAATAAAAAGGGCATGCAATCATTTATGGGGACAATAAACTTTGTGCGAAGGTTTGTGCCAGATTTCGCTCAAATTGTTAAACTTTTGCAGCAAATGGTAAAGCAAAGTGTACAATTCAAGTGGATTGATGTATAGAAGAATGTATTTAGTAAAATTAAAACAGCTATTGCGCACGCACCCTCCCTCAAAAGTTCGGGTTTTGATAAAGATTTTATTTTGTACACTTTCGCATCTGATGATTCACTAGTCGTTGTGCTTACCCAGAAGGAAGATGGAGGATATGAGTTCCCCATATCATTTATGAGCACTGGTCTGCAAGGGGCCGAATTGAATTACCCAGCTGTGGATAAACAATCTTACACAGTGTTCAAAGCAGTGAAACAATTCAGACCATACATACTTAAGAATCGGACAAATGTAATAGTTTTACACCTAGCTGTGAGGTCTCTTTTCGTACAAAAGGAGTTAGGAGAAAGAAGAGGCAACTAGGTAACAGCTCTATAGGAGTATGACCTCGAATTCAAGCCAGCCTCCATGGTCAAAGGGCAAGGATTGTGCAAACTGATGACTGAAAATAAAGACAATGAAAAACATGACTGGGAAGACGGAGCTGAGTTACATTTGATGGATGTATGTCCTCTTTTCACAGCTCTGGACTCTTGGTATCGAGACCTTGTGCATTACCTTCACGAGGGATTGTTACCAAAACATTGGAATTCTAAGCAAAGAAGGGCACTACGTCTTAAATCAGCCTCATATCAGATTGTTGAAGGGATATTATTCAGAAAAAATTATGATGGAGTCCTTCTTAGATGCTTAGAGAAAGAAGATGCGAAGAAGGTAATGATAGATTTACATGATGGGCCTGCTGGAGGACATTTCTTTGGAGATACTACAGCTCATAAAATTCTCAGAGCCGGATACCATTGGCCCACACTGTTCAAAGATGCACACGCCCATGTCAGAAAATGCGACATTTGTCAAAGGTGTGGTGGAAGACAAATTAAAGCAGCAGGACCATTAAAGCCTGTGATGATAACAGAACCTTTTGAGCAGTGAGGGATGGATATCATTGGGGAGATAAAGGCAAATTCTTCTCTGCAACACAAGTATATTCTGACAGCAACCGACTACTTCACTCGTTGGGTCAAAGCCATTCCGTTGCGTAAAGTAAATGAAGATGCGGTCATGGACTTCTTGCAAGACCATATTATGACCAGGTTTGGAGTTCCAATTTCTTTAGTTTTCGATAATGCTACTTACTTTTCCTCGATTAGATTAACTGCTTTTGCTCATGAGAAAGGAATTAAGTTGCATTATCTTGCTAATTACTATCCACAGGGAAATGGTTTAGCTGAATCTACAAACAAGAATCTGATTAGGATTTTAAAAAAGACGGTGATAGAAAATCAAAGGAGTTGGCACTCAGCATTACCAAATGCTCTTTGGGCTGATAGGGTCACCCCCAAGACTTCGTTAGGCGTGTCCCCGTATACCCTTGTTTATGGAAAAGAGGCCATTCTACCCCCCAGTATCATTCTACCCTCTTCCATAATAGCTCAGGAATCCAGAGAATCAGATAATGAAGTCTTGCAGGTAAGGATACATAATCTTTTGAAGGTAGAGGAATCTAGATCCAAGGCCAGAGAACGTTTTAAACAATAGGGGGTAGTTAAGAGATGGTTTGATAAACACAAGGCTAGAACAAAAGAATTCGAGGTGGGAGATTTGGTTCTCAAGTGGGACCACCCCCATGATGAGAAAGGAAAACACATGAAATTTCAACAGTTGTGGGTAGGCCCTTTCCAGATTGCGGCAAAGCTTGGCCCCTCAACCTATAAATTGCAAGATTTACAAGGGTGGGAAGAAAACTTACCAGTAAATGGTTTAGTTCTCAAACCTTATTTTTCCTGAGTTTTGTTTTTGTTCTTTTATCTTGTACATAAATAAATTGACTTGGCTGTTTATTTTGATTTATTTTATTTTTGTTTTGTTTTAGTTTAGATTTTGATTGATTTCAATAAAAGGAGGCAAACTCTTGGTTGCATGGAGAGCATCAGAATTCTGGAATGATTAAAGTTCTTGAGTGTAAGACTGTGTATTATTGTTTTATCTGAAAGAACTTCTTCTAGTTTAGCACTTTTCCCGAATGGCTATGAACACATTGAAGTCCTACTTAATCCTTGTTAAATAAACCAGGATTGAAAGGTCTGGAATACTATTTTGAGGTTCCATCCATCTCACATGTAAAAATGTCCTAGGGGGTGACAGCAAAAGTCCCATGGAAAGGAAGCAGGGTAAACAGTATATTACATATAAATGATCCCATGCCAGAAATTGAATGCCAAAAGGCAGATAAGAGTCAAATACTCCTATGAAAGCAATTTGTATCAAAACAAAGTATTGAACCATATAAGTACTAAATTGCCAAAATTTCTTCTCCATCCGTGAGCTGAAAGTTGAATACATCTATCACACAAAAGGACACTATGGATAGAGGAGCCTGAATGGAAATTCAGAAAGAAAGACATGCAGGAGGACTCATACGCGAAGGACAAAAGTCCAAAAAAGCACAAAAGTGTAAAATGGCATGGGAATGAGGAACAAAGGAATATTTCTGTTTACCATATGTTACTATCCTGTGGCGTCCAAGCTGGAAGCTACCCGAAGACAGAGGTAATAAATGAAACTCATCTTCCCGTCCTCAAAAGAGTTATCTGACTTGGAAATCTTGTTTTCCTTTCTCCTAAATTGGACTATCATCAATGATTAAAAGTACATATATTTGCCATTTGGGAAATCCAGACATCTGGAAGAATTCAACATGATCGTTTATTGTTAAACAATCTGTTACTTAAAAAATAAATTGTCCAGAGATCTAGGTTCACCAGGTAGTCGCCAATTGTTGCAGTTGCAACTGTTTTCCCAAATTTTCGAAATTTTGGACCCTCCTCTTAATTTTTATCTTGCCTAGAATCGTTGGATCCATGAACTCTGTTTTTGTTTTCCTTCTGCGACAAGTTTGGACTGTTTTTGAAGTTAACTCTCTTCATGCTTTTCGGAAAATTGCTTATGTCTGAAACTGCTTCGGGTATGGAATTTGGAGTTCGATTTGAAATATTGCCCTTTGATCTGTGATCTCTTTCTTTGTTTTCGGAAGTCTATTTCTCATTTTTGCCATTGTTGCGGAGGTGAAACAAACTTTCATCGCTGCTCAGCCGAAAGTAATATATTTAGTTTGGTTGATCGGAAGCCATTTAAACAATGTATTGGAGCCATATTTCCTTATGGAGCCTCCGCTACGGAAGCTGAACGATGAGTGTTCCGCAGGGTAGTCTTGACTTCTCCGATGTGGTGTTGTTATTGTTTTGACTTGTTTGCATTATTAGAGGTTGGTCGAAGTTTGAGTCGGGGATTGTTTGATCTTTGTGAAGCCGTTGTTTTGGAAGTGAGACAAGCTTTTTGGACCGCTACACGACTTTAAGTTTTCCGAACACTTAACGTTTTCACTTTGTTTCTGCGCCGTAGCGGAAAGTTTATGAAGGCTGTAGTCTGATTGTTTTCCGCAATTGCAGCTCAAGAGCGAACTAAGTGTCGGCCATATAACTGCTCCGCTCGCCGATGATTTGTCTAGATTTCGCCGATATGTCTTTGGTCCGTGGGGTTCGTAGTCTTTTCATCTTCCGCCATTGCGGCTGCGTAATGCACTAACCTCCCGACGTTGATGTCTTTCTGTTCGCCGACAGGGAACTTTTCCGCCCATTGCTTTGGCATTTAGCTCTTTCGACTCCGATAGACTTAACGATCCCGCGGAACTCGTTGTCCGTTTGAAACCCGTCGTTGTGGCTGTAAGTAAGACTATCCGACCGATGTTTAAATGGTTCAAGCTGCCGATAAGGTTTTTCCCGCCGTCTTGTGAGTTTTTAACCCCTGTGTGGGCAGCGGTGGTTTTTTATTCTTGTTAAGGATTTTGCGACGAGGGCACAGTACTAGGCCTCATTTTGATGATCAGTTTTGTGGCTAGTATAATTTAAGTTTATTGAAAAGATGCAGTCCTAAATAATGTGAATTTTTGTTTAACTGCAGACGGACTTAGAAGATTCTTCAGATTACTGCTGCGAGAAGACGTAGCTAAAGGACAAAGCTGAGGAAAGTTGGCTGAAAAGTGATAAGCAGAGTTTATTCTGAAATCAACGGATCTCAGAAGGACAAATTAAAGACAAGGAAGAATCGATGGCAACAAAAGCCCAGGCTTGGAAGGGGTCCGTCAGTTACCGAGCCGATCCTGTTTATGAAGTACTCATAAGTTGAAATCCGAAATGTAACGCATTATGTGAGTCATGAGTACTCACGAAAAAAGATAAAATTGTGAGTACTCACAAAAAAAGACAAAATTGTGAGATTAAACGGTTTTTGGGGAAGCCCAAGGGTTTTGTTGTTTTTGTATAAAGAGAGGAAAGTTAGAGAGGATAGGGGCTTTTTCCCTGGAAAAACTTATGAGCTATTGTTTGTAAGAGGAACTACTTCGTTTTACAATAAGAAATTGCAAATTTTGCCTGTTGGAGAAGGTGCTGTGTGGAATGTTCGAATGTGATAAAATGAACAATGTTGAAGGGGAACTATTTCGTTTTCAACTGTGTTTCATTAACTGTGAGAGTGTTCTAACTTTTTGAACCTATGTTCTTATCTGAATGTTCTCTGGTATATTCTGTGATAATTTCCACTATGAGTAATGGAGGTTTTAACTGTTGATAAGCTATCTTGTCGTGTATATCTTCTTTCATGTTTATGTGTTTTGATTCTAAGAACAACTATCTGTGATTGACCTTAACATGTGAACAGTATTACATTATTCACGAATTAATTTTTTGCTCTCTAGAGACAGCTTAGTTAGTATGTATTTTCTAGTTGTGTATGATTTAGATGCGAGAGAGTCTAAGACGAGAGGTAAGAACCTGCGCATCACATTGTGACCGCTCCTTGCATTCTTTATCAACCTGCATTTTAGATAGGCACTTGCTTATCATACTTTAAGTCAAAAAATACAAAAATATATACGGTCGCCGCAACCGGTAAAACCTTTATTTTTGTTACTTGACCTACGGTAGCCGGACCGCAAACCGGATGGATTCCCTACACCAAACAGTCACGGGATAATTGAGAACGTTGACTGGGGAGAATCCCTTGCTGTTATTGCCTATGAATTTCCAGGCCTCAACACCAGGAAAGCTCAGCCTGGGACTGAGGGCCATTCTAATGTGACTGTAGGATTGGTTCCTACATGATCAGATGTGAGTGCAGAGCCCTTTTGACATGCATGCTGGATTGGTTCCTCGCATGGGCAGATGTAAGTGCAGAGCCCTTTTGACATGCATGCTGGATTGGTTCCTCGAATGGGCAGATGTAAGTGTAGAGCCCTTTCGAACATGTATGTTGGATTGGTTCCTCGCATGGTCGAATGTAAGTGCAGAGCCTTTTTGACATGTATGTTGGATTGGTTCCTCGCATGGTCAAATGTAAGTGCAGAGCCTTCTGACATGAATGCTGGATTGGTTCCTCTCATGGTCAGATGTGAGTGTTGGGCCTTTTTGACAAGGTTATGGGATGTGTTCCCACATGGTCAGATGTGAGTGTTGGGCGTGCCTTTCTGATATGATTATAGGATTGGTTCCTACATGATCAGATATAAGTGCTGGGCGGGCCATTCTGACTTAGGGTCAGATATAAGCGCTGAAGAAGACCTACATGGAGGCTAGGCTTACAACCAGCACGAAAAAGGGCTGGCTCTGTAGAACTTCCTGTGATGAGAAGAATCATGAGATAGCACCCATGATGATCCAGTGATGATGATCCAGATTGAGTGATGATCCAGATCCAGTGATGGTGTTCCACTGATGATGATCCAGATCTAGATGAAGATGACAAGGACTCGATGATGATCCAGATGATACAAAGAAGAAGACTTGTGCTGATAAATTGTATCAAGAGAATACCTTTTTAGTTAAGAGGGAGTGTTAATGTAATTGTAACTTCAGAATGTATTCACTTGTATTTCTTATGTATTGTAACCCGATGTTTATTTGGGGATGTAATTGTAATGTACTTGAGTCATGTCATGCCCCGATGTTCCTATTGGGAGTTTCTATAATGTAAACAAGTCATGTCAAGTCAAGGTGGGTAACCCTCCTATTGTCTAAAGGTTAAAGTCCGCGCAGTTTCGGGGCACTAGGGTTATTAGACTCACCTAGTGAAGTCGGCCCTAGTTGGGTTTAGTCAAGTCGGGAATTAGTATAAATAGAGAGCTAGCCTCTCTATTTATCACACTCACTCACACTCAGTTGTAGTGCATAGCTGAGCAAGAGGAAGACACTGGGGCAAGGAAGAAAGAAGGTTACTGCTGTCGGGAGATCATCTTACTGTTTTGGGTTTTACTTTTGGTGCTGATTCTATCTCTAAGGAAGTTGTAGGGTTTTCTCCTTTATGGTTTCCCCGAGGAAAAACACTGTGTTCATTGTCTCTTGTGTTTGATTGTTGTGCTTGTTATTCTCTCAGTTAAAGATCCTAATGTAATGCTAGCTTAATGTTAAAAATCTAACAACTTTGAAGGATCATTGAACCTTCTGGAAGTCTCTTGTGCATGCCATGCTTACAAAGTTTAAACAGTCTGCTAGTGCTAAGTGAAGGTGGAAAACAAGGTTTAAGGTAAAGGGGGAATTACTCATGACTAACTTTGACTCTGTGATCTCTCCCACTAATAACCAATATGCTCAACCATAATGACATATGTATGACAGATAGCAATAGGGGATGGTGGTGTCTCACAAGTGGATAAAGTACTTGGGCTTATTTCCTTCAAACTCTAGCAAGTTTTCCTTTGCACTAATTTGCAATACAAGTCAACCTTCAAAGGCAGGTGCCTTCTGGGCTCCAGTACTGACAAAGACAAAGCCTTTGCAGGCTAGTCTCACTCTGTTGCCTTATGGGGGAAAATGAGCTGAACACTATATAAAGAGTGAGTGCTCATCCTTTGACCATTGATCTTTTTTCAATAACTTTCACTTTCATATAAGATAGTAGCCATCCTACAAGAAGGTGCCCTGGAAATCCTTCTGGGCTCCAGTAAATGACTAAGGCCCAGCCATGCTACCAACAAGCAGTCCATAGCTCCGATGGACTAGTCTCACCTTGTTGCCCCTGTGGAGGGTAGATGAGCCTTACATTATACAAATAATGAGTGCTCAATCCCTTGGCCAACGACTACCTTTTAAATATTTATACTTTGCATCATTTAGATATAGCTTTTATACGTTCTGATGCTTTAGTGTTTAGCAACACTATTTGGTGGAGCACTTGTTTTAAGGACTAAAAGAGAACTGAAAGACACATAACAACATGGAGTCTATCATGCACTAGGGGTCAAGATGGGGAAAAGATTTTTAATCTCAAAAGTCTCAGTCAATCTAAGTCATGGGATAAAATTCAAACAATGGAAGAACTGGATGGATGGGGACAAATGACACATGGAACCAACATAGCTCTAAGGTTTAATCATTAGTGTAAAGCATGGCATGGGAAATAGTCTTCAACATTGAGTCCTTTGATCAGTCTTAGCACAAGTTCAAGCATTAGTATATATATAAGCATAGGTCACCATGATCATCCTAACAAGACAAGCCGAAGTGTTTAATATACATCATAGAGCAAAAACGAACCAAGGAAACATATACTAGCACAAGTTCAAGCATTAGTATATATATAAGCATAGGTAACCATGATCATCCTAAAAAGACAAGCCTAAGTGTTTAATATACATCACAGAGCAAAAACGAACCAAGGAAACCTATACCTGATCTCTACATATATATACTTATCTTCGTTGGATAAGCCCCTCTGTAACTGTGTGTACCATATTTGCTCTGCTACTCTGCTCAATTGAACTAGGTCATCACTGAAAGCATCTCAAAGGACAAGTGAATCTCAGTCCTGGCAATGAAACACTATTAAACAAGGCTCTGAAAATGGTTGAGGCTGTAATGATCCATGCTAAAACCCCATGTGAAGGAATAACTCAGGATAATAAAGAGATCAATCTGTATGCTGTATCATGGTAGCCCAATTGCAAATGTATATGTGATAACAGGTACTTGGTCCTTTACAAGTGGGTACTTGGACCCTCATTGGGATTCTTGGTCCTTCAAGTGGTATTATGACCACAATTAGTCATCTCAGGCATTCTTCTTAGTCTTCATGGTCCATACATGTCAATTCAAAGTACATCATCATTATTCATCTCGTTTTCCTCATTGGTACCAAGGTCATGTGCTAGGTACTTCAACAAGGGGTGGCTAGGTCCCTTGCGAAGGTCCCATAGCCCACTAACCAAGGAGAGGAGAAACTCACTTGCCTATAGTCTAAGACTTCCTAGTCCCAGGTTCTCTCAGCCCCAGACTGAACTTCAGTCCCAGATTGAATTATATTGATCACCCCCTGGTCCTTGGCTAGGTCTTTCGTTCTCTCGGAGAATGGTTCTCATCCCTAGGTTGAGTTTCAATCCCATAGCCCACTAACCAAGGAGAGGAGAAACTTACTTTCCTATAGTCTAGGACTTCCTAGTCCCAGGTTCTCTAAGCCCCAGACTGAACTTTAGTCCCAGATTGAATTCTATTGATCACCCCCTGGTCCTTGGCTAGGTCTTCCGTTCTCTCGGAGAATGGTTCTCATCCCTAGGTTGAGTTTCAGTCTGACACTAAATGTTGATCAACCACCTGGTCCTTGGCCAAGTTTTCCATTCTTTCACGAGAATGGCTCTCGATGTTCCTTAGAAATCAACACTCCCTCTCAGCGAGAGAGGTATTCTTTGCAATACCAAGGTTATCTCAGAAGTACACAAACTTTGTTAATGATAGATGCTTGGTCAACATGTATGCAATCTGCTCATTTGTATGAATGTACTGAAGTCTGATGGCACCTTTCTGGACCATATCTTTGATGAAGAGATACTTCATCTCAATGTGTTTAGATCTATCATTAAACACTGGATTCTCTGAAATATTTATGCAACTTTAGTTATCAAAATGGATAACATTTGGCTCAATCTTTCCACCTAACAACTCAGAGAGTAGCTAAGCCATATTGCTTCTCTATAGGCATCACTGGTGACAATATAACAGCTTTAACTGTATTCTGAGCTATGGAACCTTGTTTCTTGATGGACCAAGAGATCATGGTTGATCCCATACTGAAGCAATATTCGGATGTGTTTATTTTGGTCCATTGCACTGCCTTCCCAATTGGAGTGAACATAACCAAATAACATTACTCCATTGTTGGAGGTGTACTTGATCGCAAATATCTAAGTACATGCTTAGTAGTTACCCAATTTTAGGCTCAGACATGAACTGATTCAATGCATAGCAGATATATGGTCTAGTATGCACTAGATACATCAAGGATCCAATGAGCTGATGATATTGAGTAAGATCCATTATCTTTGATCAAGAAGCTGACTCATGTAGCTTCTTCAAGTTTGAAGTCATAGGTGGGTGTGTGCTCATGGGTTTGTAGTCTTGCATCCCAAACCTTTGTAGTGTATCAACTGCATACTTCCCTTGTGAAAGGAAGATCTCATTTGGCTTTTGCAAGACTTCTAGACCAAGAAAGAAGTGCATAAGACCTAGATATTTCATCTCAAATTCTCAAGTGAGCTCCCTCTTACACTGAGCTATCAGTTGTTCCTCTCTAGTAAGGAACAAGTCATCCACATACAAAACCAAGATCAAGGGATGGTTTTGAACAACCTTGAAGTATAGGTTGGAGTTAGTAGTACTCTTGGAGAAACCCAAGCTGTGAAGATAACTGTCAATCCTTGCATACCAAACCCTTGGAGCCTATTTGAGCCAAGGTTACTTGGGAGCGGGAAGCGAAATTTTTAGAAGCTTCCGGTTAGGAAGCGTTTTTTATATAATATATATTTTTAATATATTTTGATGCATATATGCCAACAAATGCTTGTAGAATGTTGAATTAGTCATGGGAAGCATAATACCATATACCATAATAGATGATAAATCATAATACCATATAACATCATTCATCAACCATCAATGATTCAATGATCAATCAATTATCATATACTAGTGAATTCATCAAACATAGGTCCATTATCCATAACATCAAGTTATCAACCTTACAGCTTCAGAGTTCAACTTCAAACTTGAATTGCCATGTAATGTTCACAAAATATACCATAATAAATATAAAAGAGTTTAAGAGTCAATGACTTAAGTTCTCGAATCTCAACAGTGCAGAAACTTGAAAGTACTGTAAATAAGAAAAGACAAGAAAAGTAGATTTTATGGATGTTTCCTCTTTCCACGGGAAATATCTTATTTCTTTTGCCGTTGTCTATGTTCATGAACAGAGGGAGCGGGATTTTCATCCCTAGTACCCATCGAGCCACGTCCATGACCCCCCCCACTGATGCAGGTGGGGGTTATGAAGTTGAAACTGGGGGAAAAGGAGGTGGTGGCATTGTTGTTGCTGCTGTTGTTGCATGGTCATCCTCATCGCCCAAAAGCTCTTCCTCCAAGCACTCTAAAGTCAAGGCTCCATCCTCCAAGTTATGCTCCTCTGGATTGTTGTCCCAAGTGACATATGATCTATCGGTTTTGGCCCGCTCACAGTAATGAGTCAACAACCTCAAGTTGTAATGTACATAAACCAAGGTTTCTGCCCGATTTTCATTTAATCGGTTTCTTTTCACCGAGTGGATGAAGCTATAGGTGCTCCAACACCTTTCTGCAGAGGAACTGTTTACCACCTGTAAAAGCACTTTGGTTGCCAATTTATGCAAGAGTGGGGATGATCAGCCATACATGTTCCACCACTCAATAGGAGGTGCCCTATCTTGATCTTTTCTAGCATGCAAAGTACCAACCGGACCAATCTCACTGAGGTATTTGCTTAATTCACTACGCAATAAGGCACATTCCTCTTCACCAGGGACCAACTTGTCTATAGCAGCCATGTACCCAACCTGTACCTCTGGATCTGTGTGTGGCTTTCTCCTAACCCCACCCCCAGGTGCTGATTTGGCCAACCAAGATGGAGAATAATATTTTGGTGTTAATACATATGCTAAGGCATGCAGTGGAACGTTGAGATGATCCCACCATTTGACCACATGTGTGTGAATATGGTCATGTAGGATGGAATCCTTCGATTCAACAATATCTTTAATCTGGCCGAACATGCTATCCATTTGCTCATACACCTCCCCAATTACCAGCTTATCTGTATTTGCAAACCGAATCATGTGATAAACGGGCTTTGTGAACTGCAAAACAAACTTGACGCTTGCCCAAAATTGACCATCAAAAACTGTGTCTTCCACGTCCTGAAAATCGCGCCTGTTAGATGTGGATGTAGCCCTATCTTTCAAGACTTGCCATGATTCACTTGATACCATGCTAGCCAATGCCTCTCTTACCTTCAAAAGGTACATGAAGGTGAGGTAATAGCTAGCAAATATAGTCTTTGCTATCTTTAATAGCTCTAACTTTGAGTGAGCGCGGAAAATGCCATGGGCATTGCTATGGTTGGTAATAAATCTTATCATGTGCTTACCCTTTTTGTACAGTTCACCAATCCATTTGTATTCATTTTCCTTCAACTTAATAATGTCATGCATCAAAAGGTTCAATGTGTGAACCATACACCTGGACCAAAATATGTTGGGGTATTTATCTTCAATGATTGCTCCCGCTGCCTTACAATTAGCAGCATTATCTGTTATGATTTGGATGGCATTGTATGGACCAATAGCTTCAATGTTTTTGAGTAGGAGTTCTACAATGTTCATGCCGGTCTTGAATTTATCTGAGTAGTCATGTGTCGAAAGGAAGATTGCACCAGTAGCAAAGACACCAAGAACATTTATCAATGGCTTACCTTTCACATTGGTCCAACCATCTGATACAATTGGTACCCCATACCCATTCCAAGCATTTGTGAATTGCCCCAAAGCATTTTGGATCTTGGTTTTTTCCTTGTCAAGCCCCACAGTTCTAGCTTTGTCATACCCGGGGCTCTTGTATCTTGCTGGGGCAATGTGGATGGCCTCTACCATTTCATGCCAATAGGGTGAGCGAAGAACATTGAATGGTATGCCACATGCATAGAGAAATCGATACACTTTTGAATCCACGTCATCCCTATCACCTTGATCAAGGAAATCTGATATTGTCCTGCGGCTGCCATGCGATTGCATGGGGGAGAATCCATTGCCTTGGGTTAATGGGCCTCCAATTCTTGGTGAACATGAAAGGTCATGGTCATCCGATGATCGTTTTGATGTGTTTTGTGCTTCAAATTCTTCTTTCTTAAAGATGGCTCTTTGTGTTGATACCACATTTGGGAAAACACAAACTCCTACAGTTTTTCTTTCATCACATGGCATGTGCCCACATAGATGTCTTCTCACACGGGTATATGAACCTGTATATGTCTTGTTACAATGGGTGCAAACAAATTTGGTGGTTACACCCCCTCTAGTTCATGCCTGCCTTATGACATATTTCCACAAGGGTGTGGGTCCTCTTTGGTTTTCTTTCGGCTTTCCCTCCCCTCTTCTCCGTCCTCTTCCTCCTCCTTCTCCTCCTCCTCTCCATGGTATGTGCCACTTCCCACTTCTTCATCCTCTTTCTCATTCCTCCTCTGGTTTCCAACCACCACCATCAAAATAACAAATGGAACCAACAAAATAAACCATAAACCCATCATCATGGTTTATGCCAAATGAAACTAGAGATTTAACCTGTTTCCTGCAATAGAATGAGGGAGGAACTAGAGATTTAAGTTTTTAACAATGTACATTCTAGTCACTAGATTCTAGACTCTAGACTCTGGAATTTATATGGCCAAGGATCAAGAGTCAAGAATTCAAATTTCATACTATCATTGAAATCAAAGGTAAAAAATTTCAAAATTTTAACAAAAAGAAAATGACAAATGTTAGAAGTAGAACCTACCTTTTTGGCTCCCGCTCTCCAATGGTGGCACCGTGGCAAGTTGCAACTTTTTCCTCTCCTCTCCTCTCCTCTTCTCTTCTCTTCTTCTCTTCTCCTCTTCTCTTTTTTCTTCTCTTGCAATGTGACAATGAGGTAGGAGAAGAGGGCTTTATCCCCCAAAGCCCTCCTCCTTCCCTCCAAAACCCTTTCTCCTCTCTTTCGCGGGCATGGGCGTGCGTGGGCAGCAAAAAATGGAGGAAGCGAAATGGGGAGCGTAGGCTGAAGCGTTTAGAAAGCGCGACCGAGAGCGAAGAGGAAGCGACTAGGAAGCGTCTGGAAGCGACGAGGAAGCGAACGCTTCCTAAGATGGTAGGGAGCGAATTTTTTAGCAAGGAAGCGCGCTTCCTAAGATGGTAGGGAGCAAATTTTTTAGCAAGGAAGCACGCTTCTCATTTAGCTTTGGATCGGGAACGTTTTAGGAAGCGTGCTTCACCTTAGCTTTCGTAGTGCTTTGGTCTGAAGCGAGCTTTCGAAGTGGGGGTGACGGGGGGGGGCGCTTCCCCGCAACATAGATTTGAGCCCATACAATGCTTTCTTCAACTTACACATATGGGATTTCATCCCTTTTGGTTGCTCGATGTAAACTTCTTCTTCAACTTTTCCATTAAGGAAAGTTGTCTTCACATCCATCTGGTGAAGTTTCCATCCAAAAACAACAGCGAGGGAGATAATTGTTCTAATGGTGGTGTACCTAGAAACTGGAGCAAAGGTTTCATCATAATCTATGCCTTCCTTTAGAGAGAAGCCACGAGCCACATACCTTGCTTTGTATTTTTCAATACTTTCATCAGCAGCATGTTTGATTATGTAAATCCACTTAGAAGTCACTACAAACTTCCCTTTTAGTCTCGGGACCACTTCTCATACATCATTTTTTCATTATAGAATTGTACTCTTCTTTCATAGCATATTTCCATACCTTGATCGACTGCTTCCTTATAAGTAGAAGGCTCTTCATCAATGAGCTTGGTTATAAGACCAGAATACTTTTGGGGCTTTTTGCTTTCTTTGAAACCAAGCAGGTCTTCTTTTGGAAGGAGAAGCCTCAAGCAATTCTTTAGCAGGCCTTTTTGGTTCTATGGGAGCATCTGGAATTTAAAGCTCATCATCCTCCTCCCTTTGATCACTTGAATGAGGAGAATTTGGAGTCTTCTTGATCATCTGAAAGTTCTCTAGAATTACGGAAAGCAACTTCCCCATGGAATATCACATCTCTACCGAGCTCAATGTATGTTTGACCAGGAACATATATGCAATAAGCTTTTTCATTGTTATTGTAACCAACACATGTGCCTTTCTTTTTCGGAAGGCTCTAGCTTTGATCTTTTTTTTTTGGCACCAGGATACAGAGTGGAGCACCAAAGATCCTCATGTGATCAACTACGGGTTTCCTGCTTGTGAATACTTCTTCTAGAGTCTTTTCCCCAAAATTGCATGAGGTATTCTATTCTAAATGTAGACAACATTACTGGAAGCCTTAGCACATAAAGATAAAGGAAGATCCATATCACATAACATAGATTTGGCAGCTTCACATATTGTTCTGTTCCTCACATATGAAATTGCAACCCCATTTTGTTGAGGGTTGTAAGGCACGGTTAGCTCCCTCTTGATCTTTGCTTCTCAACAAAGTTCATCAAACCGATGAAATTCATACTCACCCCCATTATCTGACCTCAAGATATAGATGTGCATGCCTGTCTGATTTTCAACGAGTGCCTTGAACTCTTTGAACTTATCAAGAGTTTCATTCTTAGTCTTCAAAAAATAAATCCAAGATTTGCGAGAGCAATCATCCATGAAAAATCACATAATATAAACAACCACTCAAGGAAGGTGAAGTCACAGACCCACTCCTTTTAGGAATAAAACTAGGTGAATTTGGTGCATCTCCATTGGTGGACAACTCATTGTACAAACAACTAGTTGGGAGTCTACTGCATCTTACATACTCTCGACCTGGTTTGGCATATGTTGTAGGTTTTGTTGCTATATATGTGCAGTACCCTCATGAGATCCATTGGAAGGCTGCCAAGAGGATCTTGCACTATGTGCAAGGAACTAGACACTTTGGGGTACACTATGTTGTTGGTTCTCCACTAGAACTAGTTGGATTTACTGATTTTGATTGGGCTGGAGATCCCATTGACAAAAAGTCCACTTCAGGTTATGTCTTCATGCTTTCACATGGTCCCATATGCTGGTCAAGCAAGAAACAACACAACATATCCCTCTCTTCAGCCGAGGCTAAGTACAGAGGAGCAGTGAATGCAACTACATAATGTGTGTGGTTGCAAGGTATTCTTCGGGAACTTGGATTTGCATTTGATTCACCCACAATCATTTGGTGTGACAATCAAAGTGCAATCAAGATTTCCACTGATCCAGTGCAAAGATAGAGGATCAAACACATTGAGATACACATGCACTACATTCGGAGCTTGGTGTATGATAAGGTGATAGCCTTGCAATATTTCCCATCTGCAGACTATGTCACTGTATTTGGCGATTTTTCGCCTTCAAATTCGAAATTCAACGATTTTTACAATAAGGCGAATTTGTTTGATAAAAATCGCCGATTCTCATGCATGTAAACCCTTTCTAAATGCCAACGAGTTTATTGAGTGTTTTTTTGCAGTAGTGAGCCCATGGTTGTCTTGAAATTTCATGAATTGGGTTTCGTATTGAGTTTTGCAAGCTTTGAGTTTTGTGAGTTTCATAATGAGTATCGTGAGCTTTGAGAGTGGGTCAATTTTGAACCGAGTTTTGCGAGCTTTGAAGTGATCGGTTCCTGAGAGCCTACAGATCATGGACATGCAGGTCATGGTTCCCGAGAGCCTACAGATCGTGGACATGCAAGTCATGGTTCCCGAGAGCATGCGGGTTGTGGATCATTTTCCAAGTCCAAGTCAGTGGGTCAGTGGACCATGGGTTGTGTGTCAGATGGCCTGTCGGTCAGTCGAGGGGTTCATTTTCCAAGTCCAAGTCGATGGGTCAGTGGACCATGGGTTGTGTGCCGGATGGCCTGTTGGTCAGTCGAGGGGATGAAACTGCGGAAAACAAACAACATGTAATATTTTATTGAAAATAATCATATAATTTTTATTTATTGATAATGGAATTAAAATATACATCTTATGGTTTTGGTCAATAAAAACAAGAATTTTCACATTAAAACACTTTACGGGTATATTTTTAAATTTCAAACTTTCATTTGCTAAAATAAACCACGTATTCTTAATATTAAGCATTAGATTTACACATTTATATAAATGAATATAAGTTATATAATATTTATATAATTTAATATATCATTATTATATTTATTATGTATATATATAATGAAATATGTTTTAATTTCCAAAATTTATAGTTACTCGAACTTACTGCCGAATTTTCTTGCCAAAATTTTCCTTGCTAAATATTTGTCGAATTTCAAGGTCTCCAAATTCGAACACGAACTCGAACCAGGTGACTTAGTCTGCAGAGCAAACTGCTGACATTTTCACCAAGAGCTTCACAGAGAAGACATTCACCTATCTGAAATCCCTTCTTGGAGTGGGTGACACATGGTGATGGATGATATTCACTTTCAGATTTTGCTCCATGTCCATTTTTGTGGGGAGGTTTTGTTCCCATGTGGTTTTCCTCCTTACCTTGGTTTTTATGGACAAATAAAATTTTTGTTGTATGAGGTGACTTGATCCTTAGTTGCCAAGGCCTCCATAATAGTTTGGTATAAGCTGTACTAAGTTAGGCTTAAGGGGGGGGTGTGTTAGAGAAATAATCCATCTTAGTACCATGATCATAGACCTAGGACACATTTCGTTAGCCTTCATGCTATATTCTATGGTCTAGACTTACGCTATATTGATAATTTACTGATAGTTGAGGTGCTCCAGGTTGATCATTCTGACAATCCAAGCGTCCTCATTAATGACATATCTGTCTTGGTGCGCTCCCCCATTCCTAGATTCAGGGATATATTTGACCTTAGGCGCTAGTCCATGTTTGTGGTGGTTTTTGGCCTTCCTTGAGCATTTATTGCCTCCTAGAGCCACTCCCACTCACCCATGTGCTCACCCACGCCTAACATGCCTTCATTTATGATCCAGCGTGCCTCACCCATGTTAACACTTGCATTCGTGACCATTTGGGATGGTTAGGAAGCTGATTGGTCCACCTAGGGGGGGTTGAGGGTCAAATCATGGTCTGACACTTGTATGCATCCAGATGGCCTCCAAGGCCTCACAATTTCTCCCTAATGTAATATAAACATGTTCCAAACATATTTACATGTTGGAAAGTCATAATAATATCAGTTATTGACTACATTTGTGTATGTTATTTTCACTCTTTCTGCTGTTTTGTGCATAATTTGTGTGTAATATTGAATTGTGAGAATCTCCTAGGCTCCTAGATTCTACTGTGAATCAACTATCATAGTTATGATAGTAGGCATCAGGGTATCTTTGACTGAATAAATAGATAATCCTCCTTGCCCTGGCTTGCTTCCTTTTGAATGAAACCCTCCCTGCATTGGTTGTAGGTTCTTCTACAACATTGAGAATCGAGTCATCAAGATCATTTTCTTTCGAGGTGCCCAAGAGCCTTGCTTTCCATGAATTGAAGTTGGCTGACCCTTCAAGTCCTTCCTTTGGTCTGAAAGTTATTGAAGCCATCTCTTAGTCTAATAAAGTCTGCTATTTCAGATCAACAAGGTCTGCTATCTTCTTAGATCTGTCCCAAGGTCAACAGAGACAATAATGACCCGCTCAAACACTGTGCACTTCACATCCAAAGCTCTTATAACATGTTAAATTTATGACATTGATTTAATTTAATAGCAGTGACAGTCTTCTTTTAAAAATTATAGTAGACTTGTATAAAAATATCAGCAGTATTAAATTATACCAGCAGTAGTTAAAACCTTGAGGTAGATAACAGCAGTAGAAGAACAAATAAACAAGCATGCACAAGTACATTTCAAGGAATAAAAACCCCAACAATGAAAATCTTCCTTGTTATGAGATGACTGAGTTTGTACACGAGTAGATAAAAATTGTAGACCTTTACATAACCATCAAACTGCCCCTAGAGGTAACCTCCCCAAAAAGAATCTCAGCTTGCCTAGAGGTAACCCTAGAAGGGTTTGGGTCACATCAAACCAGCCCTAAGGGTTGTTGCAAATTGCGGCTTGCCTGGAAATGGCCCAAACAAGGGTTGCCGTGTGGTGTAGGTGCCCTAATAGGGATGTCGAAACCTAGAGCAAGCCTTAAACAGTGCTCAGGTGGGATGGAACCAGCCCTGTAGAGTGTGGGCAATAGAAGAGGCCTACCAGGAAAGGCACTTAACTTTGGAAGATTTTCATTGTTCATCTCATTTTCCTTAGGAAAGGCACTTAACTTTGGACGTGTTAAGGAAATTGTGAGAAAATGAACGTAGATAAAGTGAGAAGCAAATTTTAGGCAGTGCCTCAATGTCTAAACAGCTCAGTGAGGTCTTCAAGGCCTGAGAATTCTGGTTTGAAATGACGGTTAGGTCTAAGGAAATTGACATGCCTCAGGGAAAAGATGGTTCTGTTGCACAAGGCTGGCTCCAGGGAAATTCTCGTGCTGTTGTTGAAGAAGGTCCACTCCGCAGGAAAATGACGTTCTTGTTTCTGATGGTATTTCTAGAGAACGTATAAATAGTGGCATGGATATACAGGAACCCCCTTTCAATTGAGGGTGATATAGGGAACAAGGCAAGCATTCAAAGTGATTGTAAGAAAGGAATTGGAATTGAACATTATATTTTTGCCCATTAAAAGCAGAAATAGGCCAAAGGGGATGAGTGATTACATCCAGCAATAGTACAAATGCAGAGGAAAATGCAAATGCAACAATATCACACTTGGGTAAAAACTCAGGTTAAAATATGCTAGTTCGCATCCAATAAATTTAATGATTCACTATAGACTTGTATATGCCTCCCGATTTTGATTTTAGTGGGCATTATGTTTGGAGTGCATCTGTGAGACAAAAAAATGCTCTAGGAAATTTATGAAAGGTGTTTACATACAAATACCTTAGGAAAGGCACTTAACTTTGGACGTGTTAAGGAAATTGTGAGAAAATGAACGTAGATAAAGTGAGAAGCAAATTTTAGGCAGTGCCTTAATGTCTAAGCAGCTCAGTGAGGTCTTCAAGGCCTGAGAATTCTAGTTTGAAATGACGGTTAGGTCTAAGGAAATTGACATGCCTCAGGGAAAAGATGGTTCTGTTGCACAAGGCTGGCTTCAGGGAAATTCTGGTGCTGTTGTTGAAGGTCCACTCCGCAGGAAAATGACGTTCTTGTTTCTGATGGTATTTCTAGAGAACGTATAAATAGTGGCATGGATATACAGGAACCCCATTCAATTGAGGGTGATATAGGGAACAAGGCAAGCATTCAAAGTGATTGTAAGAAATATTTTTGTCCATTAAAAGCAGAAATAGGCCAAAGGGGATTAGTGATTACATCCAGCAATAGTACAAATGCAGAGGAAAATGCAAATGCAACAATATCACACTTGGGTGAAAACTCAGGTTAAAATATGCTAGTTCGCATGCAATCAATTTAATGATCCACTATAGACTTGTATATGCCTCCGATTTTGATTTACTTTCTATTTTTGGGCATTCATCTTCTTCACAAATTTGTTCATTTGAGATGGGGGCAGTTTCACATTGATGTTAGTAACTAACCTGTCTATACTCATTAGCACCATAGATGTTTTCCTTCAATTTTTTCTTGGCTCAAATATTGACTGGAGAGATTGAGAGATTGTTTCTGTGGTCAAATGATCACAGTTTGCCACATTTAAAGAAGCATTTCTCATAAATGCCAAAACTAGTTTTTAAGCATATTATCAAGATTCAGCCATATTGTAAGTTCCTGTATAGAATACGTCTTTTGTTTTTCGTACAATACAGATATAGTAGAGTCAATGTACTGTTGATCATAACATATCCATACCAGTGCAGTATGATACAGCTGAAGGATGCCATTTAGTATGACCAACCCAAAAACCCAAAAAAGGGTCCCAAAAAAGCTTAAAAGGTCCACCAAAAGACCCTAAAATCGGATGAATAAACCCATAAATACCCAGTTAGCACCATAGATTTTTCCTTCTATTTTTTCTTGGCTCAAATATTGACTGGATGAATTAGTTTGAGAGATGGTTTTTGTGGTCAATCGATCACAGTATGCCACATTTGAAGAAGTGCTTCTCATAAATGCCATAAGTAGTTTTTAAGATAGTAGCAAGATCCAGCCATGCTGTAAGTTCCTGTATGGAATATGTTGTATTTTTTGTCCAATACCGATATAGTATAGTCAATGTTCTGTTTATCAGAACATATCCAGACCAGAGCAGTTCGATACAACCGAAGGATGCCGTTCAGTATGACCAACCCAAAAACCTAAAGAAGGATGCCAAAAAACCTAGAAAGGCCCACCAAAAGACCCTAAAATTGCATGAATAAACCCATAAATAGTAATACCCAGAAAATCACTATTTCAAGCATTGCATATGTTTGTTCTGTTCCATTGTGCATTTTTGAGGTTCAAATTCATCCAACCTCCAAGGCTCAAGTCTGAAAATTTTTGTGATGTATACTAGCTTTTTTCTGATACTTATATTTTCTATATCAAGCAGTTCTCATACTCATATTCGTATTTTGATCTGAATTTGGTAACTATGGTTTTCTGAGATTGTTGATTTACCATAGAAAGCAAAGGGAGAATCCTACTAATCCTCTTTCTCTTTGGTCTTCTCACCTTTTATTTGCTTCATTGAGCTTTTTGGCAAGGCTCTTTGTGCTGATGCATCCAATTTGATATTGCTGAACTTCTCGAACCTGAGCCCTTGGCTAATTAGAAGTTGCAAGAGGCAAGAGGATGGAGGAAGCAAGTGTATGTTATATTTATGATATTTGTGAGAATGAAAGTGGTTTAATCAGGGGATTTAAAATCACCCATAGAGAACACCCACTGAGCCAGGGAAGGAATAGTGTCTGAAACCAGCCCTCCTAGGTCCTTTCGACAATAAGAATAACCTGAGGATGCCTTTTTAGAACTTAGTTTGGTCTGTAGATAAACACTTCCAATCATCCAATTTTAATTGTTGTAAATTGTTTTTAGGATACAGAGAATGATGAGGCATACAATAATGGGGCAGGCCAAAAATCTCAAGACGAATCACAGATCTGACTTCTGTGTATACTATATATCCATCAATAATCAATCAATTTACAATGCAGATTGTCTATTGGCATACAGTCCAAATAAAGGTGTTCATCCAAATTACAATCATCAACTTCCAAATTAAATGGAATCTACCACTACTAAGCAAATTCATATTTTACACTGAGCATAACAACTTTCTTGCAAGGGATTCTCACAACTCCATTGCACTCAAACAAATCTCAGTGCCCTCTGCCATACAAAGCTCCTCTGATCCTAATTGTCCTCTGCAATGGTTCTGTGAGCATTTCTGCAGTGCTATCATCCCTTTCCCTACTGCTGCTGCTTACTTATTTATGCAGATTTTAACTGAAGTGACAGTCATGGCATGTGGATCTTCATTGGCATGCAAGATGACCGTGATTTGGGATGCATGGAATACTTTGTTGATTTGGGATGTTTGGAAGATGGATGTACCACATCAACTTCCCACACTAAAAGAAATATGATCCCCTGCCTGGTTCATGGATGCTGAATACATGTGTAATATGCTTTGTTATGTTTTCTCTGTTGATCAAAATACTGCTCCAGAACTCAATATAGCAGCAACCACCTTACTTCCATCACATCAACATTAAGCTTCCATATCCAATCTTCCGTACACGTACTCAACTAACTGCACCAACAAACATTGGTTTAAACCTGCACCGCAACAGTTTGAAAAATCATATCACCGACTGCTGTTTCCCATGTGCTCAACTGTTGATTTTTAACATGTGCATGTAATTCTTTAAAAATTTGCGGACTGTAATATAAATAGAGCTTGAAAAGTAAACAGCAGTAAGACAAGTGCAGTAGTCACTTAAGCATCACACAATTGAACACAAAATGTTTTTCACGGGGAAACCTTTAAAAGACAAAAACCCCAAAGCATTAGTAATTCATCCCTTAAATGAGATGACTGAGTATGTAGATGAAGGAAGAAAATTGATTTCAGAATTTTGAGATGAATGTATAACAAATTTTCCAAAAAAACCAGGAAGCCCTAGAAGGCCTACTGCTCCCACTGTTTGTTGCTGAGTCCTGTAGCAGCCTTCTGCTGCAAACCCTAACCACCTGTAGCAGCCCTACTGCTGCTGCCCGAATTTTGTTTGTCTGCTGCCCATGACTGTTAGACTGCTTGAAGTTCTGTTAGAGCTGCCCGTGGCCTGTTTCTAGCTGCCCTTGACTTGTAGGATGCTTTCTGTGACCTGTTTGAGTTGCTGTAGTCAGTGGAGACTAGCAGCGAGTGTAGAGGAAGACTTTTGCTGCTACCCATGGCGTCCACAAAGGCCTAGACCACCACCATGGGCTGCTAGCAGAGTCTGTTGCTGCCCTAGACCACCACCGTGGGATGCTAGCAGAGTCTGCTGCTGCCCTAGACCAACTACATGTGCTGTTGTAGCACCCCTAGTCACCAGCGAGGGTAGTATGGCAGCTTGTTGTTGCTGCTGGTCACCACCAAGAGCCTGCTGTAACCCTAGCTCACCACCGTGGGATATTAAATTCACTGCTTCGAAGTGTAACCAGAATGGAGGGTTGTAAGCTTATTGTTGCACCCTTCTTCACCACCGTAAATGTGTATGGAGAAGCCCTAGTTGGCTAGGTCGCCACACTAGGACAAGAGAAAGATCCAAAGAAAAAAAAAGAACTCACCCACAATTTCTCCTTTAGCAGCAAAGATAAGAAAATCTCAGCCACTGCCTCAGTCCAAAGTGGAGCAGTCAAGTGATGAATTGTATTGAAATGATTTGCAATTGATCTTTATTTATAGTCCATCAAGCATTTGAGTTGGTCCCACATAAATAAGAGTTGACATTAGGGTTTGATCTTTTTCATCTTTGACCTTTTTGACTTTAACCTTTTGTGGTACATTCCCTGTGACAAAAATCACATAAACCAACACCGAGACACAATTTTTATACATGGAGACCTATTCCAACATAGAGGTGGAGGTGGAGGAAATCCCAGATGTCACTAGCAAATTACAAGTTAGGGTAGTCAATAAAAAATGGGAAGGCAATAGATGGATGGAGACGATGGAGGTGATGCCAAAACTAGCAAGCTATGTCCCTGAGGGGAAAAGACTAAATCCATACTAGGAGTAGGACACAGTCAATGAGTATACAAAGGAACTTCCCAGTGAAAACCACTAGATCAGTTATAATTTAGATTCCAAGTAAACCAAGATAAAGTATTTCCAACATATAATCCATATCAACTAAGTCTTACTACTCAAATAAGTAACAGAGCAACATCAAAATCCATATGCACAAACTATAATATCACCTGGGTCATATACCTGCATTGGATCTGGAAAATCACTGGGAAAACTACTGCTGCTACACATAGGCACTACATCAATCTCTGCTCTGGGTCATAAGAGTGGCTCACTCAGTCATCAAATCTGGGGTCATGAGGGTGAGTCATGGCATAAGACTAGTTAATTTGGATACTCTGGATCTGCTAAAAGTGTGAGAACATCAACTTCTGGCTCATCATCTGCTAATCTCATAGTAAAGGATTGGAAAAATTGCTTAGTACTACTCAGGAATAATAGTAGCCCAACTACTATATATATAACAACAGGGCCTTCATGCCCACTCAAAGTACATCTTCATAAATCAGGAGAATTACTAAATGCTTTAACTTGATCTCCTCATGCCACCAAGATCAGGTGCTAGGTCTCTCAACTAGGGGTAGCTAAGCCCTGGAGAAGGTCTCATAGCCCATAGATCAAGGAGAGGAGTGCATCATGTGCCCAGACCCGGTCTAGGGCTTATGGTGATGACCTAGTAACTGACCAGGTGCCTCAGCCCTAGCCCGCATCAAATGACTCGATGTCAAATACTTGGTAATTGACCAAGCGCCTCCATTCTCTCAGAGAATGGCCCTCGGCCCTAGGATTAGTCCCCCAGTCCCATACTGCTTAAAATTCTTGGTAACTGACCAAGTGCCTCCATTCAAAGAATGGCTCTCAGCTCTAGGTCGAGTCCCCCAGTCCTTGACTAGTTCAAATTCCCGGTAACTGACTAGGTTCCTCCATTCAGTGAATGTCCCTCAGCTCTAGGCTGAGTCCCCCAGTCCCAGACTGGTTCAAATTCCTAGTAACTGACTAGGTGCCTCCATTCAAAGAATGGCTTTCAGCCCTAGGCTGAGTTCCCTAGTTCCATACTGGGTCAAGTTCCCGATGACTGACCAGGTAGCTCCATTCTCCAAGAGAATGGCTGTCGATGCTGCTTAAGAAAAATCAACACTCCCTCTCAGTGAGAGAGGTATTCTCTACCATACCAAGCTTGACATGAAAGAACACAAACTTTGTTGATGTCAAAGGCTTGGTCAAAATATCTGTAATTTATTCATACGTACGGATGTATTGTAGCTTCAGGGTGCCTCTCTGTACTAACTCTTTATGAAGTGGTACTTCATTTCAATGTGTTTCTATCTATCATGAAACATCGGGTTTTTTGAAAGCTTAATGCAACTCTGGCTATCACAATGAAATTCCGTTGACTCAAGCTTTTCACCAAACAAATCAGAGAGAAGTTTCCTAAGACAAATTGCTTCTTTGCATGCATCACTAGTAGCAATATACTCAGCTCCAACTGTGTTCTGAGCTATGGAACCCTGTTTCCTGCTAGACCAAGAGATCATTGCCGATGCCATACTGAAGCAGTAACATGATGTGCTTTTTCGGTCTATTGTAGTGCCAGCCCAATCGAAGTTAGCATATTCGACTAACATTACTCCATTGCTGGAAGTTTACTTGAGCCCATAAGTGATAGTACCCCGCACATACCTGAGTACATGTTTAGCAGCTACCCAGTGTATGTGCTTCGGATCAGACATGAACTGATTCAGGGAGTTCACTGTGTAAGAGATATCTGGTCTCGTGTGCACTAGATACATGAAGGATCCAATGAGTTGTCGATACATAGTGGAATCCACATCTTGTGAATAGGTGGCTGAGTCACGCAACTTCTTCAAGTTTGTTGTCATGGGTACGCTTATGGACTTGCAGTTCTGCATTCCAAATCTTTGTAAGATATTGATTGCATACTTCCCTTGTGTTAGGAAGATCTCGCCTGGCTTTTGTTAGACCTCTAAGCCAAGAAAATGGTGCATCAGACCAAGATCCTTCATTTCAAATTTAGAGGTAAGCTCCCTCTTACACTGAGCTATCGACTGTTTCTCCCCAGTAAGGAACAAGTCATCCACATACAAGACTAGGATCAAGTGGTGGTTATGAACAACCTTAAAGTACAAATTGGAGTCAGCGGTACTTTTGGAGAACCCCAAGCTGTGAAGGTAGCCATCTTGCATACCAAATTCTTGGGGCCTATTTGAGTCCATACAATGCTTTCTTCAATTTACACACATGGGACTTATCCCCATGAGTCACAAAGCCTTCTGATTGTTCAATGTAGACTTCCTCATCAATTTTACCATTGAGGAAGGTTGTTTTTACATCCATCTAATGGAGTTTCCATCCAAACACAACAACAAGAGAGATGATAGTTTTGAGGGTGGTATATCTAGCGACATGAGCAAAAGTTTCATCATAGTCTATGCCTTCTTTTTTAGTGAAGCCACGAGCTACAAATATGGCTTTATACTTTTCAATGCTGCCATCAGTAGCATGCTTGATTTTGTAAATCCATCTAGACGTTACCATAGACTTCCCTGTCGATCTAGGAACAACTTCCCACACATCATTTTTCATGATTGAACTATATTCTTCGATCACAACATCATTACATCCCTGTAGGCTTGCTACTTCTTTGTATGTGAAGGGTTCTGCATTGATGAGCTTGATCATAAGGCCCGAGTACTTCTGATGCTTTATTCTTTCTCTGAAAGTTTTGGGAGGAGCTTTATGCTTCTCAGCTTCTTACATTGTTTCTTGGTACCATGCAGGTTTCCTTTTGGAAGGAGGAACCTCAAATAGTTCTTCAGCCAGTCTATCAGATTCTTCAGGCACATCTGGATTTTGAGGATCAAATTCTTCTTCCTCCCTATGAACTTTTGAATCTGGAATTTCAGAAGGAGATTCTTCTATATCGTTTGGAAGCTCTTCTGTTTGACAAAACACAACTTCCTCATGGATATCACGTCTCTACTGACTTCAATGTATCTTTGTCTAGGAACATAGATGCGGTAAAATTTCGAGCTTTCATTTTAACCAACAAATATGCCTTTCTTTTCGGAAGGCTCTAGCTTAGCCCTATTTTCTTTTGGTACGTGAATATACACAGCAGTGTCAAAAATCCTCATGTGGTCAACTGCAGGTTTCTTGCCCGAAAAAACTTCTTCTGGAGTATTTTTCCCCAAGATAGCACAAGGACTTATGTTTTGAATGTATACACCAGTACATGCAGCTCCAGCCCCCAGAGATCGGAATATCGAGGTCACTCATCATAGCTTTGGCAGCTTCACATATCGTTCTATTCTTCCTTTCTACAATCCCATTCTGCTGAGGGTTGTATGGCACTGTCAACTCCCTCTTAATTCCTGCTTCTCGGTGAAAATCATCAAACTCATTAGATTCATATTCTCACCTTTGTTATCTAACCTCAGGATATGAATGAGTCTTCTTGTCTGGTTTTCAATTAGAGCTTTGAACTCTTTGAATTTGTCAAAAGGTTCACTCTTGACTTTGAGAAAGTAGATCCAGGACTTACGAGAGTGATCATCTATGAACAAAACATAATACAAGCACCCACTCAAGGAGGGTGAAGACATAGGCCCACATATGTCAGAATGAATCAAGTCCAAGATTCCTTTAGATCTATTCTTGCTTATGAAGAAGGATTTCTTGGTGTTCTTACCTAGAGAACAACCTTTGCAAACACCATTATGTTTAAGAGAAATCTCAGGCATCTTTTGAAGAACAGGGAGAGATGTATAGTGAAGGTGTCCAAACCTTCAATCCCATAGTCCACATGAGTCGATTGTGTTGTGAACCAATGCTTGCGTGGAATTCATGGAATCTTTGTAAAGACCTACCTCTTGAGCTCCAATCGGTTCTGCTGAGCTTAGCTTCTCATTCTTTTCCCATAGTAGGAACTTCTTGTCCATGAAGAGAACCCTATAGCCCTTGTCTTCTAAGCCAACAACAGAGAGGAGGTTCTTCTTCAAACCAGGGACATATAGTATGTCTTCAATATGCAAAACAGTCCCTGAATCGAGCTGAAGTGAACCAACTCCTCCAATTTGTAGGTTGTGTCATCCCCAAGTTATACTTGAGTAGTGAACTTCTTCTTTCTATAGCTGGTAGGTGTTTCACAGAAACCTGTCATATGTCTAGAAGCACCACTATCTACTAACCAAGAGTTAACACTGTTGGTGATGGATCCTGAAAGAGAAGAGATCAAGGAGTACTCCCTTCTTGGTTCATCTTCTTTGGAAGACTTATCATTCTTCTTCTTCTTGGGTTCTTCTTCTATTGTAGAAGCTTGGAACATTCTTTTGAACATTCTCTTTGGTTTTCTGCAATCCTTGGCAAAATGTTCTATCTTATGACAATTAAAACATCCTAAATTTGGAGCATCTGAATGCTTACCTTGTGGTTTCTTTTCCTTCCTTTTCTGAGTGAAGGGCTTCTTGCACTTCCTTGTCTTGGATGTAAGAGCGAGGCTACCTTCCTTGGCGCCATTAGATCTTCTCTGAATTTTTCCCTCTTCTTCCAAACAATCATGCCAAAGTCTATCAAAGTTTGGCTGAGATTCACGTCCACTTACGATTGCCATAAAGGTTTCCGAAGAACTTAGAAGGCCATCGAATACAGTCTGTACAAGATCATCATCATCCATAGGTATACCGATAACAAAAGTTGGTCTCTTTCCTGAGCAATTTTTTTGAAGAAGGGGGGAACTCCTTCATCCTTATTCATCTTCAATGTATGAAGCCTCTTCTTTAGTACTCTCTTCTGGCTAGCTGCCTTCTTTTCATATAAATTTGTCAAGATGTCAAAGCATTCTTCAATGGTGTGATGGTGGGCATCAAGGTCTCCTTGACCCAGTCATAGATGACCCTCCTTGGCTTTGCTTGCTTCTTCTTGAAGGCAATTCTTGCAGCATTGGATGTAGGTTCTTTTGTGGCATTAAGAACCAAGACATCAAGGTCATTCTCTTCCAAGGTGCCCATGAGCCTAGATTTCCATGAGTTGTAGTTGGTTGACCCCTCAAGCCTTTCTTCCGGTATGTAGGTGTTGGAGGCCATCTCTGATTAACACGTCTGCTATCTCATTCTGCAAATGTCACAAGGTCTAGGAGGATTACAGTAATCTTCTCTCTTATTGCAATCTTCACATGCAAAACTCTGATACCATGTTGAATTTTAACATGTGCATGTAATTCTTTAAAAATTTGCAGACTGTAATATAGATAGAGCTTGAAAAGTAAACAACAGTAAGACAAGTGCAGTAGTCAACCAAGCATCACACAATTGAACACAAGATGTTTTTCATGGGAAAACCTTTAAAGGAAAAAAACCCCAAAGCATTAGTAATTCATCCCTTAAATGAGATGACTGAGTTTGTAGATGAAGGAAGAAAATTGATCTCGGAATTTTGAGATGAATGTATAAAAAAATTTCCAAAAAAAGCCAAGAAGCCCTAGAAGGCTTACTCCTGCCATTGTTTGCTGTCGAGTCTTATAGCAGCCTTCTGCTGCAAACCCTAACCACTTGTAGCAGCCCTACTGCTGCTGCCCGAATTTTGTTTGTTTGTTGCTTGTGACTGTTAGACTACCCAAATTTCTGTTAGAGTTTCTTGTGGCTTGTTTCAAGCTGCCTGCGACTTGTAGTATGCTTCCCGTGACCTGTTTGAGTTGTTGTAGTCAATGGAGACTAGCAGCGAGGGTAGGGACAGACTTCTGCTGCTACCCGTGGCCTCCACAAAGGTCTAGACCACCATCGTGGGTTGCTAGCAGAGTCTGTTGTTGCCTTAGATCACCTCTGTCTGCGGCTATAGCAGCCCTAGCCACCAGTGAGGGTAGTATGGAAGCTTGTTGCTGCTGCTGGTCACCATCGAGAGCCTGCTGTAACCCTAGCTCACCACCATGGGATATCAATTTCGTTGCTGCCAAGTGTAACCAGAATGGAGGGATGTAAGCTTATTGCTGCACCCTTCTTCACCACCGTGACTGTGTATGGAGAAGCCCTAGTTGGATAGGCATCCACACTAGGACACCAGAAAGATCCACATTTATTTCTAGTCCATCAAGCATTTGAGTTGGTCCCACATAAATAGGAGCTAACATTAGGGTTTGATCTTTTTCATCTTTGACCCTTTTGACTTTAATCTTTTGTGGTACAAAGGTCTTCTTGTATTTTGACTTGTGTCACTTGGTTTTTCTTTTGTTGGTCTCATGGACCAAGACTTAGGATTAGATGGTCCTCCAAGTATTTTGTGGTCAAAGAAAGTGGTCTCAAGGGTCCTTCATGCCCACTCAAAGAACATCTTCATAAATAGGGAGAATTACTAAATGCTTTGACTTGATCTCCTCATGCCACCAAGATCATGTGCTAGGCCTTCAACCAGGGGTAGCTAAGCCCTAGAGAAGGTCTTATAGCCCATAGAGCAAGGAGAGGAGTGCATCACGTGCCCATACCCGATCTAGGGCTTATGGTGACGACCTGGTAACTAATTGGGTGCCTCAGCCCTAGGCTACATCAAATGACTCAATGCCAAATACTTGGTAACTGACCAAGTGCATCCATTCTCTCAAAGAATGGCCCTCAACCCTAGGCTGAGTCCCCCAGTCCCACATTGGTTCAAATTCATGGTAACTGACCAGGTGCCTCCATTCAAATAATGGCTCTCAGCTCTAGGCTGAGTCCCCCAATCCCATAATGGTTCAGATTCCTGGTAACTAACCAAGTGCCTCCATTCTGTGAATGTCCCTCAGCTCTAGGTTGAGTCCCGTAGTCCCAGATTGGTTCAAATTCTTGGTAACTTACTCGGTGCCTCCATTCAAAGAATGGCTCTCAAACTTAGGCTGAGGTCCTTAGTTTCATACTAGGTCAAGTTCTTGGTAACTAACCTGGTGCCTCCATTCTCCAAGAGAATGGCTCTTGATGCTACTTAGGAAAAATCAACATCAACATCATTGTATTCTCCATTTGCCGTTTCTCTCACAGTTGCAGATATCTCCACTGGAAGCGAATTACTCTTCTCTCTGCTCATTCTTTTCACTTTTTTGTCTTTCTTCATTCTCCAATGCCCATAGCTGGATTTTGAACTGTTGGGTTGACCATTGGATTAGATCCATTGGTTCATATCCTTGCAGCAACAACATTAAATGCACCGCTGTAGGGTGCTTATTGAACGCCATATTATTCCCTATGGCTTGGATCTCTTCCTTTCTCTAAAGTTCCTTTTCTTCTTCTTTGATTACCTTTCTTATCACTTCTACCTCTTCCTTTATTTATCCAACATTTCTTTGTTTGTCCTTGTACCTCTTCCTTTATCCAGCATTTTTGTTTTGGCTTAAACACTCATCTTTCTTCTCCATCTTTAATCTGCACAATAAGACAGTTTAGAGCAAACTAATTTCTCTTTGACTCCCTGGGAGCAAATTTGTAACACCAAAATTGATTTTGAGATCTGTCATGATCCACCAACATTCTGTTAAGGTCATTAAACATGAGTCCAACGGAGAAACAATCTCTAGTTTTATTTATATACATCATCCCTAACCTAAGTATTTTAGTGAAATGCATTCAATAGATATTATGTGTTTTCAGGAACATAGCATCTTTGCATTCCTCATTAATTCTCTTATGTTGTAAGAACTTGTATTTTGGTTTTGAAATTTGAAAGCTTAACTTGCCCTTCCATAATAGTGTTGTGTTACACAATGTATTTCTCTTATTTTCCAACCCTTTTAAAATCTTGGGAAGTATTATTGGACTCTTCTATGTGGATTGAAAGAGAGTGTTGTGCAGACCCGAGAAACAAAATGTTGTGTAGACCGGAGCTGTCTGCATTGAATAATAGCATAGTTTTGACATTAAGTAAATTATAAACAAAAACGTGTGTTGATATATATTTCCAGTTCTAAGTCAGTTTGTTATTAGAGAAATATGCCCCAGTTGAAACTTTAGCACATCACTATAAAGCCAAGTCACCTAACATGAGGACATAGAAATACAAATATCTGACATTGGGCACAAAGACCCCAGAAACGGGACATGGGGACCAAGGATCAAATTTGAAGGGTGGGGCCATGTTTCAATTGTAAGGGTTATTATTGGTTTAACCCTTCTATATTGACAAGCTAATTCTTAAACAAATTGAATGTATGCATAGTGGGTTGAACAAAACCAATCCTATTTTTTTTTCTTTTATGGATAGATACAAGAGAATAGAATTATCCAATTCAAACAACTACCACATAAATCTAAAAACACCATGGCATTGGCTTCTTGAATATTTCAAACCTAAGTTGCAGGAAACTCCATTTGGAAGGCCATACCGGTACCAGAAGCTCGCTGAAACGTGGGTACTGGTATGAAACAACATGGAAACGCCAATAGCCGTATCGTACATCATTTCAAATTTTGGAAACGTCATATGGTACTACTGATGATGTTTCAATTGTTTTTTTGTTGTACCACACATTTCCAGTTTGTGTTTTGACTCATCGGCCTTTGAAATACAACTATTTTTTTTAATAAATTTTAATTTAGCTAATTGCGTTCTAGAAGCAACTAAAACCCTAAGATGAAGTCTTTATAACCCAATTGCTCTAATAAACTAATAAGCAGCTTGGAGTTGTCTCTTGTTGCTCTTGATATTAATGTTGGTAGTGGTGATGCAAGCAGAAGTGGAATTGGCTCTTCTTCAAATACACACTTTAGTCATGTAGAACAAGCATCTTGTTCTATTTTTGATGACGATGAGGATTATATGTAATTGATTATGTCTTTACTTTATGCTTTATTTCATTTCCAGCACATATAATCTCATGTATAAAGGCTAATTTCAAATGTAAAGCCTCATGTATAAAGGTTGTTTTTGGATATAAAGCCTCATTTTATAAAAGGCTAAGTNGAGGTATTATATATATATATATATATATATATATATATATATATATATATATGGCTTTTCCCTTGATGTACCCGTTTTGGGAGGGTCATGTTTCGGAAACGCAGAAACTTTTCCATGTTTCATGCAACTTAGTTTCAAAAGCATCCCTAATGCTTAAAATATATAATTTATGTTTGAATTAAACAATGGTGTGCTAATCTAACTAATAAATACAAACATTAGTAAA
Source organism: Pseudotsuga menziesii (assembly GCA_001517045.1). Lineage (NCBI taxonomy): Eukaryota > Viridiplantae > Streptophyta > Pinopsida > Pinales > Pinaceae > Pseudotsuga > Pseudotsuga menziesii. Next base: position 190,931 of record LPNX010001070.1, on the reverse strand, counting down.
AATCTATAGAACAATTTTCACTCTAAAACTTCAATAGGTTTACATGAACAACTTTAGGAAGCCTTTGTAGTCTAAACATCTACTAACAACAACCATAATATGGTTGGATAAATATAGCCTAAAATATTTCACAATTGGAACCTCAAGTAGATTCATCTCATTTTATGGGATGTAGTGAAGATACTCTCATTTGAACTCATTAGGAGTGATCATAATGGTCGAAGGGAATATTAATGGGGTTTTGATATCCAATTTTGAGATTGGTGCTTAGCTATTCATCAAAAAGTTATAGTTGTTGAAAAATATGAAACCATGTCATGGGAAATGTCTTTCTAATTGTAATATGATTAATTATCTCAATATCAACGTTGCACGACTCGGACTCGGCAAAGACTCGGCTGGCATGTGACTCGTCGACTCGAGACAGACTCGACAAGACTAGACAAATAGGGAAAAAACTTAAAATATTGTAAGTAGTAACACCAATGCAGTTGTTGTAATTGCAAATAAGAAGTCAAGTGGACAAGATAATAACTTATGTCACATTGTTTGGGTTCGAGTTAAGGTCGGCAGGGTTGAAGTTCCATTCAAATTTTGATTTTCCAAAAAAGTTTTTGATTAAATTCGACAATATAATATTTTTAAAATATAAATATTTTATAAATTAACTTATCAAATATAATTTTATATTACATTTATATATAAAAAACATTTAACATTTAATATAAAAATTGTGCAATATAGTTAATATATTATAAATTAAAATTAAAATAAAAGTTTATGTTATATTTATATAAAAAAACCATTATTTTGTAAATTAAAATTAAAATATATTTTTATATTATATTTATATAAAAAACCATTTAATATTTAATATAAAATAAAAATATAATTTTATATTATATTTATATAAAAAATCCATTTAATATTTAATATAATAAATTGTGAATTGTCATAATATAATTATATTATAATTGATATATAAAATATAATTTTTTTTATAAATTATAATAATTATTGTTGAAACTTAATATTTTATAAACCAAAATTAAAATATAATTTTATAATATATTTTACATCTTCACGATGTCGATTTACATGAACACCACACCAGTCCCGCAAATTTTCACAGGCAGAGTATCAGAACACCCGTCCTGCTCATTTCCACAGACAAAGTGTGCAGTCGATGACTAACTTATTTTGGAAATCGTATTTCCTTTAAATCACATACCCATCAACAATCAGAATACCCATCGACGATTCTGCAGATTGGCGTTAGACTGTATTTGATTTTCCCTTTGACCGCCGAGTCCGAGCGAGTAAGGCCGAGTTTAGGGAGAGTTCCACGAGTTTCCCGGGTTAAGGCGAGTTCTGCGAGTTCAAAACGAGTCTGTTGCGAGTACCCGATTCGAGGGTTGGCTCGTCCTTACTCGCAGGTACTCGCGAGTATGGGGCGAGTGGTGCTTCACTGCTCAATATAAATTAAATTCATAATTTTCATGGAAACTAGGTTCCAATGACACAAATTCATAAACAAGTTTCTACTTTGCCAAATATGATAACCCTACAACATTATTTTAATAATTTATTGCAACAAGTTACTAATATGATACACTAAGAGAAATTCTTGCAAAAGCAATAATCCAAAAAAACATTTAATTCAAAAAACATTTCAACGTACTTTTGTAGCTGTTCAACACTAACTATTTAGGAAAGCCTCTCGAGCATGTTTTACAATCAATGTAATGTTCATTGTTTTGAATATGATATTCAACATGGACATTAGTAGCCATAGGTGTACCAATGTATTCCCAACCTTTGAAATGCCAGCCACAAGCCTAAAAATCCATATTATCTATGGCCAAGGTAAAGAAATTGTGAAATGAACCAAACACACTTGTAAGTTCATGTATCAATATTATATTACACCAATTTGAAATTCATAAATACATTGTTTCAAGTTTCAAGTATTTATTCTGAAGAATCCATTGATAGGTTGTAAGAGTGACAGCCCTTCATTTTCAATGATATAAAATAATTTTCACTTCATCATTGACAACTAGTTTTTTATTTTAACTTTTCTTTGCAAAGGAAATAATTTAATTATCTTCTATGAAGGGATAAAGAGGTAAGGGCAATGAAGGCTTCAAATTTGATCCTTGACGAGGATATTGTTTCATTCACACACACACACACACATGCGTGCGCGCGCACACATACACACATGTATCTGTTTTTTTTAAACTAAAACATTTACTAATTACACAAGATTCTTTAAAATTTCCATTTTACCCTTTACCTGCACAATGAGAGACTCTGATAACTCTTTGTCAATGTTGACAAAGGCATTCAATAGTGAGTCCAACAAAGGTTTTATGACAACAATAAATATCCAAGTATATAACCAATACATCATTCATTCACCAATAACAAGCATACGAATATTCATAACTACAGTTTGCAGCAGTAGGCAATATGCTTATGACAGTGTGTACGCCAATATGTAAGAAAGTAATCACCTGATAGAATGGAGTAATCAATCAGTAACCAATCTCATTCGATTGTATATCAAGCCAATTTGAAATTGAACTTTGTCTTCTGGCAAATAAGGCAATTTTGATGTGTTATTTAGGATGTGCAAAACAGTACCAATTTTTTTGCTTTGATCAACAATGTTTTAATGCATCAAGTTTACTAACCCTTTGTTGATGTTTATGATGTTTATTATTACAGGTATTAGGTAGTTGTTCAAAGATGGCATTCTACAATAAGTGCAGACTTAGAGCAATAAGATAAATGGGGCTGCAAATAGCTTGTTACAATCCTTCAAAAGGGAATCCCTAAGGTTGTTATGACCTAGGGAAAGCCATGAAATGGAGGGTCGAGCTATGTAGCAGACCTAAGGAGGAAGGTCGAGGGTTAAAAGAGAGATACTAAGGGCAAGAAGGGAGTGAGAAAGTCTAGGAGGGGGGGAGTGAGAAAGTCTAGGGTTTTAGGACTGTTTTTAGGGCAAATTTTGAGGCTTTTTAGGATTTTTGTGTTTTCAAGGCAAACTATAATTGTTCAGTAGGGTTTCTAGGGTCTGAAATGGAGGGATGAAATTGTGGGAAGAGAGGGTCGAGATTTCATGAAAAAAAATTCGAAAAAATATTTTATTTTTTATTTTTTTAGAGTTTTTGACATAAAATTACAAACCTAATTAAATGGCCTAATTTACCATGAAATACAATATTTACACATGAAAATGCAAGATTAATTTGGAAAAAGATGACAACTTATGGTTTTATTGGTGATAACCTTAAACCCTATCCCGGGAGGAAGGTGACCAACCATCCTCTTAGAGGTATTTCTCCTTGCCTACTAGATTAGGGATTCTTGAAACAAAAACCAGGGTTCATTTCAAGAGCCTAAACTAGGGAAAAGTGGGATATCCAAGGATAAAAACCTCCTCTTAGGAATGTTTTTATTATGCTAAAGGTGTAACACCTCGGTTTTGACGCCAAGGGGGAGGGGAATGTGTGCCCTGTTTTTGACCCCATGGTATTGAAATTGTACATGATGTATATATTATGTGAATCATGGCAAGGAGCTCAAGGCCAAGGCCCTTCCATTGATTGATGTTTTGTGTATAGGTGATCAAGGTTGATACCTATGCTTATGGTGCTAAGTAAGACACAACACGTTTTGATATATCAGATAAATATACAATTAATAAAATACCACAACTCGCTGTGGGACTACAACGTGAAAGACATGGGGGCATGATTCCACAAGGGATAAGGTGGGGAGTTGGTCAAACCCCTGAGCCTTAAGGTGGGGCCAAATGTCAATGGGAGAACTGTTGAACCCTCAACTACCTTTTTTCCCCTACACTCAATCATAAATTTCTTCCAGAAGTTGGTTGAGGCAGTTAATAATGCCTTGGGCAGAGCAAGGCATGACAGTTTGATTGCTTGTCTGAGCAAGCCTGCAAGTCTGCAGCCTGGGAAGCCGCATTCTTGCTTCTGTGACAAGTAAGCATGTGGATGCGTGCCAGTCCATCCTTTCTCTCAGTTGTGAAAAGGTTTTGTTGTTGTTCTTCGTGGAAGGGGGATCATTATGATCATACACGCTCACTCATTCACGCGTGGTTCATTCCCGAGTCTGCTGTTGTGATTGTTCATGTTGGTGCAGCGTGATCCTGTGTTTGTTCACTATCTGGAGTGGTGGAACGGGTTGTTCTACAGTGTTTCTCCTGAACTACAGTGTGGTATGCAAACTTGTTTGTCTGTGTGTTACTAAGTGAAGCATGTGTTGTCGTGTTTCCTTGTGGATTGTTGTGATGTGCATCCCTGTTTTGGTTTAAAATACTTAGGAGTGGAAGAGGCCCATAATCAGTTGATAAACCTAGTGAATAGAGGAGCCTCATAGTTATATCAAGAGGTGTTGGAAAATCCTTTATGCACACCTTGAAGAGCACTGGAAGGGAAGGTGTGGCCTGAGGGAACTGTGTAGTAGTGAAGGGAATACTTCCTTGTGTTGGGTGTGTAGGTATTGTGGGATGCCAAGATGGATAAATCTGGTGTAGGTGTCCATAGCTCTGTGATTGAGTTCACTAGCTTAGCAATTCTACCTTTCCATTGCCTTCACATCCTCAGTAACCCAATTGTTAGCTGGTTTGGCTGATTCTTGGTGTGCATTTGACCTATGAGTGAGTCATTTCCTTAGCAGCCCGATAAACCCAATTGGAGGTTGGATTGGCCATGTTCTGATGAGTTCTGGCTATGTGTGAGCTTGTTGTTCCCTAGTTCCTTGTGGGAATCATGCCCAGCTCAGGGGTGGCAGTGATGTTGAGAGATTAATGAACACACTGACCTATGGTTGGGTGGAATGTTGCAACGACATAGCTAGTTGCAGGACAACTTTATCTTCAAGATAAGCATTCTTTGGTTATTCTAAATCTGCAATGTATTTGCTTATGCATTAGAGGAATTTTGAGGTCTAAAATGGGCCTCCTAAGGAAAATAATAAAATAATATTTATTAATTTTGGAGGAAACAAGAAAAAACTATTTTTTGTGTTCGTATTTTTGACATATCTCCCCGTGTTTTTACTCAAATTTCGATTGACAGAGCTCTTCGGATGCAGAATTTGATTCCACATCCAACGAGTACCCAAACTGCATACTTTTGACGGACTTCGCTACCCCAACAACAAGAAATACCTAAAAGAGATCTCCCGATCGAAATTTGAGTAAAAACACAGGGAGATATGTCGAAAAAACGAANGTCAATTCAACCATTATGGTTGACTCATTTTATTGGAATTCTATTGGTTCTTGAATTCCAACTCACAAGAACTTATTGTTGGCGCGTTTTCTTATAAGGTCCATTTTAGACACCAAATTTCCTATAATGAATGATTATATTCATGTTGAATGCTTATTTAGGGTTAAGTAGAAGTTTACTTCTATTATGTTTTCCTGTATTTTACTTCTGCATATGCCTTGTGTTTTTGCAATGCATTTTTCCTAAGTTCATGGAGGCTAGGAGCCTTTTACAGAGTGAGGAGGAATCCGACTTAGTGTTTCTGCCCCTTGAAAGCATCCTGGGCAAGGCGGAAGCCAAAAATGAGAAGTTGAACAGGGAATGATTGGTTTTATGCACCCCAGGTTTTGCCTGCAGAAGGCGGAAAGGCAGAAAGTGGAAAAGGGATAAAAGTCCTAAGGAAAAGATGGACTTCTGATTTCCTAAGTCTATTGTGAAGAGCAGAAGTTGGCAGAACAGGAAAAGGCCAAGGCGAAAAGTTGTTTCTTCCAAATTTTGAGTTCCGCAGTGGAAGGAGGAAGTGTGGAAGTCGAAAGGTGGAAAGTGGATAAAGGATTTTGTCGTTTGTTATGTTTTTTGATTTCCGAGTTCCGAGGTTGGAAGGGTGGAAAGCGGAAGAGTCGTTAAGTATTTTCTGCCCACATTCGATTTTTGATTCCCGAGTTTCGAGGTTGGAAGGGTGGAAAGTAGAAGTGCAGAAGGAAGAAGAGTCGTTAAGTATTTTTGGTGCACGTTATGATTCCAATTTCCAGGTTCCAAGGTCGGAAAGGAGGAGAGGCAAAAGGGCAGAAGGTTAATATTTCTGTCGTGTTTTGTGTTCCGATTTTCGAGTTCCATAGGGCGGAAGGCGGAAAGGACAGGTTTAGTGTGGAAAATGTGTTTTCGGTCGCAGAAGGGACCTGTCGAGGGAGAAACGACTGTTACAGTGATTTCTAAGCCTGAGAATGAATGTTGAAGAGTGTGTTAATGTCCATGCCTCGTGTTTCGAAAGGAGAACAAGGGTTCTTAAGAAAAAATTTAATTTATCTACATTATGGGGTATGGGGATGTTACATTGTGGTATCAGAGCTACTGGTTTCAACACTGGGCCTAAAGAGGCCAAGTTGAATAGTTAAAAGAGGAAAAAGTACCCTCTGAGACCAACATTGTAGTACTCTACATTGTGGTATCAGAGATAACGGTTGCAACATTGGGCCTAGATGGGCCAGGTGACAATAAGTAAATGGTTTTTACTTTTGAAATTGCTATGCAACTAACAAATGGTGTTTATTAACACATTTTTGCAAAGCCATAGTGTTGATTCGAAGAGTTGGTTTTTGGCTCAGCCATGAGAACCTACGACATGAATGACGCACAGGATCCCTATGAGCACGAGGAAGATACCATGGGGGAAAACATCCGCATTGGAAATGCCGATACAAAGTCTAACGGGAAAAGATTTCAAGATACTCCCCCAGATTTTGCAGCCACCATGAGAAGCCTAAGGGTGGATATGCAAAGCTGCAGAGAAGATAATGAGATAATTATTAAGGCTCAGGAAGAGCAAAATCATTTGAATGCAGCCATGCTGCAGAGTTTAGCATACATCCAAAGAAATATGAACTCTGGGCATCAGACAACAAAGCTAGAAGGAAGTAGGAGTAGCTAAAGAAGAATAAAAATGTCTTCTAGTGGATCATCTTACTTTGAAGGATCCACTGGGGATTCCAGCTCTTCTTCTCACAGGAATAAGAGAAAGAGGTGCGACCAAAACAATTCACCTAATGAATTCAAGAAGGCTAAGCCTCCTACCTTTGATGGTGAGGTAAATAATGGTCAAGAAGCTGAAGCTTGGCTTCTTGGGATGAGAAAATATTTCCAAGTCCAAGACTACTCTAGAAATATGAAGGATAGGATAGAAATTTTCAATTTGACTGGGAGAGAATCCATATGGTGGGAGCAATTCAAGCAAGTGAAGAAGATCAGTGAAAGGAAGATTGTGTGGAAGCAATTACAAAAGTATTTCAGGCAGAAGTACCTCTCTGACATGTACTATGATGATAAGATTAAAGAATTCCATGAGCTTGGATTGGGATAGATGACCATGGAAGAGTATGCAAACAAATTCTTGGAATTGTTGAGGTATGTTAGGTACATCAGGGATGATAAAGTGAAAATCTAACGTTTTCTAAGTGGACTACCTTAGTCATACAAAGATAGAATTGAGTTTGATGAACCTCAAACTTTAGAAGAGGCTATCAGGAATGCTAAGTATTGTTATGATCATAACAAAGACAAACCTGATATCCATAAGGTTTGGGAGGACATGGAGAATGAGAGGGTTGACCAGAGGAAGAAAGGTTTCAAACCTTCTCACTATCTAAATCAGCAAAAGCAGCCATCACAAGCTGTGACTAAGCCAGCCAGAGTGATGGGAGAAAATCCAAGAGACCCAAAAGAGATCAGAGAACCACTCCAATGTTGGAGATGTGGAGGACCCCATATGCGCAAGAATTGTCCACTTGAGAATGGGTATGTGAGGCAATATCACAACATATAGGAAGCTAAAAAAGTGGGTCAAGTAGCAAGGACTTTCCTAGAATTTATGCAGCACTAGAGGACTATCAGGCATATCATTAGTTACCTGTGGTTGAAGTTGCAAGTAAGATTGTTGAGCAACCTGTTTATGTTTTGATTGACCCTAGATATACTCATAGTTATATTACTCCTAGACTAGTGGATATTTTTGCTTTTAAGAAGTTAAAGCATAGAAAATCATGGTTAGTGCACCTAGCCGCTGGGACTAAGAGAAATGTTCGTGAAGTGGTAGAGAAATGTCCATTGGTTATGGATGGATTGGTCACTTATGCAGAAATGAATGTTCTACCACTTGGTTCCTATGATGTTCTTATTGGAATGGATTGGTTGGAATCTCACAGAGTCAAGCTTGACTGGTACAATAATACTTTTGAATGTATGGATGGAGAAGGAAACCTAAGGGTTGTAAGAGGCATTTTTGTTAGGTAGATTTCAACAATACAACTAAAGAAGTTATGTAGGAAAGGTTGCAGATTGTATGCAACTCATGTTTTGGAGCCAACAACGAATGAAACTCCTAGGTTGGAGGACTTTCATGTATTACAGGAATTCAAGGATGTTTTTCTTGAAGAGATTCCAGCACTTCCTAAAAAAAAGGACATTGATTTCACAATTGAACTTGTGTAAGCAGCAACACTAATGTCTAAGACACCCTACATGATGAGCACAACAGAATTGCTAGAGTTGAAGATGCAGCTGCAAAAGTTGTTGGAAAATAAGTATATCATGCCAAGTGTGTCTCCTTGGTGAGCACCAGTTCTTCTTGTGAAGAAGAAAGATGGTACACTCAGGTTGTGTATTGATTACAGAAAATTGAACAAAGTCATTGTGAAGAAAAAATATATTTTACCTCGAATTGATGACCTTTTTTATCAAATGAGAAAATGTGACTTCTATAAGGATAGAATTCATTATTTGGGTCACATCGTCTCAGAAGAGGGAATATCTGTAGACCCTGAGAAGATTGAGGCCATTATGAATTGGCCTACTCCAAGAAATGTGAGAGATGTGAGGCCTTTTATGGGACTTGCAGGATACTATAGGAGATTAATTGAATTATTCTCCAAGGTTGCACATTCCATCACTTCTTTGCAAAAGAAGGGGATAAAGTTTGAATGGACACCAAGGTGTGAAGAAAGCTTCCAGTAGTTGAAGAATCTTCTCACAAGTGTACCAGTTCTAAAAATTTCAGACCTAGAAAAAGATTTTGTGGTGTGTACTGATGCATGTGGTCAAGGACTTGGAGGCGTTCTTATGCAAGACAACCACGTGGTATGTTATGAGTCAAGAAATTTGAAGGATCATGTGAAGAACTCTGCTACTCATGATTTAGAGCTTGCATCCGTAGTACATGCTCTCAATATGTGGAGGCATTAATTAATGGGAAAAAAATTTGAGAGCTTCATAGTTGGTGGTGGGTTTAGGTAGGACACCCAAACGGACACACATTGTTGCGATTGGGCCCGGACACTTAATTAATTTATTTCCGGTAAAACCAATAGAATGTGGCTTAACGCTTAGATCGACAAAAGAGAAACGATTTATTGATTGATTGAGAAGTAAGGAGGGATGATGAGTCTTCTCCAAACAAGAGCCGAACGCTTCGTCAAACAAAAACATTGATCAATTGATTATAAGGATAGACCATTGTGTTATGAAATACTTGTTTGATCAGCCAAATCTAAATGCTAGACAAGCTAGATGGCTGGAGTTTTTATGTGAGTTTGATTTTGAAATCAAACACATCAAAGGAAAAGAGAACAAAGTGGCTGATGCACTCAGTAGGAAGGTGCATGAAATGCATGTGGCATCTCTTAGTATTTGCCAATAAGATTTGAGGCAGCAGATTGTTGATCATACTGTTGAAGATGAAATATATGTGTAGATTAAGGATAAGTTGCAGCAGCAAAATCCTGAGAAGAGGTATAAGGGATATAAATTGGAAGAATATGGACTTCTTACCTATACGAACATAATTTATATTCCAAATGTAGTAGACTTGAGGAGAATTTTTATGGATGAGATCCATCAAGCTCCATATTTTGGTCACCCAAGATATCATAATACAATTGCTATAGCCAGAAAACAACATTTTTAGCCAGATATGAAGAAGGACATGGATGAATATATTTCTATGTTCATGAAATGTCAACAGGTGAAGGTTGAACATCAACACCCAGCAGGTTTGTTGCAACCTTTTCTAGTTCCTGAATAGAAATGGGAAGTTGTTTCCATGGATTTTATTATAGGATTTCCAATGACTTGGATACAACATGATTCCATCATGGTTGTGGTGGACAAGTTGAAAAAGGAATCCCATTTTATATCGGTCAAGTCCACGTATAAGACTGATGCCATTGCAAAAATATTCATGAAGGATATTTTTAGATTGCATGGATTGCCTAAGGCAATAGTTTCTAACAGGGACCCCAAGTTTACTTCCAATTTTTGGAAGGGTCTGTTTGCAGATTTGGGTACAAAATTGAACTTCAGCATTTCCTACCATCCTCAGACTGATGGTCAGACATAAAGAGTGAATCAAGTGCTTGAAGACATGCTCTGCATGTATGTGATGAACAAACCAACAAAGTGGGAGGATTATCTACACTTGGTAGAATTTGTCTATAATAATGGACAACAAGCATCCTTGGGGATGAGTCCATATGAAGCTTTGTATGGAAGAAGGTGTAAGACACCCATGACTTGGGATAATATAGTGAACAAGATTGTGCTTGGTCTAGAATTTATGAAGGAGATGGAGCAAGAGATTGCAAATATCAAGCAGAATATGAAAGCAGCTCAGGAAAAACATAAAAGCTATGCAGATAAGCATAGAGTGCATAGAGAGTTCAGTGTTTGGGATCATGTCTACCTTAGAGTAAGTGAAAGGAAGAACTCCTTGAATCTTGGAAGTTGTGCCAAGCTGTCACCTAGATACTGTGGGTCATTTGAATTGCTTGAAAGAATAGGGCCAGTTGCATATAGACTTGCATTTCCTACTAGCACTAGAGCTCATAATGTTTTTCATGTTTCTTTTCTTAAGACATGTGTACATGATCCTAACCATGTGATAAATTGGGATGTGATTCAAGTGGAACCCGAGGGAGAGTTCCAAACCGAGCCATTGTGCATCCTCGACAGGAAGGCCACAGTGCTCCAGAATTGAGCTGTTGGACAAGTGAAGGTGCAGTGGGAGCACTATGGTCTTGAGGAGGCTATGTGCGAGCTGGAGGATGCCATGTGATTGGAACACCCATATTTTTTTCAATTTTGAAAAGCACCAAGGATAGTGCTAATGAAGGGGGAGGGGAATGTAACACCCCGGTTTTGACCCCAAGGGGGAGGGGAATGTGTGCCTCGGTTTTGGCCCCGTGGTATTGAAATTGTACATGATGTATATATTATGTGAATCATGGAAAGGAGCTCAAGGCCAAGGCCCTGCCATTGATTGATGTTTTATGCATAGGTGATCAAGGTTGATACCTATGGTTATGGTGCTAAGTAAGGAACAACACATTTTGATATATCATGTAAATATACAATTAATAAAATACCACAACTAGCTATGGAACTGTAACGTGAAAGAGACGGGGGCACGATTCCATAAGGGATAGGGTGGGGAGTTAGTCAAACCCATGAGCCTTAGGGTGAGGAAAAATTTCAATGGGAGAACCCTTGAACCCTCATCTACCTTTTTGTCCCCTGCACTTAATCATCAATTTCTTCCAGAAGTTGGTTGAGGTAGTTAATGCCTTGGGTAGAGCAAGGCATGGCAGTCTGATTGCTTGTTTGAGCAAGCCTACAAGTCTGTAGTTTGGGAAGGAACATTATTTCTTCTGTATCAAGTAAGCACGTGGATGCATTCCAGTTCGTCCTTTCTCCCAGTCACGAGAAGGTTTTGTTGTTGTTCTTCGTGGAAGGGGGGTCATTCTGATAATTTCGATCTCACACACTCACTCATTCACACGTGGTTCATTCCCGAGTTAATAGTCATGATTGTTCATGGTGGTGCAACGTGAGCCTGTGTTTGTTCACTGTCTAGAGTGGTAGAATGGGTTGTTCTACAATGTTTATCTTGAACTACAGTGTGGTATACAAACCTATTTGTCTATGTGTTATAAAGTGAATCCTGTGTTGTTGTGTTTCCTTGTGGATTGTTGTGACGCGCATCCCTGTTTTGGTCTAAAAGACTTAGGAGTGGAAGAGGCCCATAATTGGCTAATAAACCTAGTGAAGAGAGGAACCTCACAGACATATCATGAGGGGCTGGAAAATCCTTTATGCACACCATGAAGAGCACTGGAAGGGAAGGTATGGCCCAAACGAACTGTGTAGCATAGAAGGGAATACTTCCTTGTGTTGGGTGTGTAGGTATTGTGGGATGCCAAACTAGATAGATCTGGTGTAGGTGTCCATTGCTCTGTGGTTGAGCTCACTAGATTATCAATTCTACCTTTCCATTGACTAAGCAGCATGAGAAACCTAACTGTTAGTTGCTTTGGCTGAGTCTTGGTGTGTATTTGAGTCTTGTTGTGTTCTATAGTTTGATAAAACCAACTGGAGGTTGGATTGTCCATGTCATGATGAGTTTGGGGTATGGTTGAGCCTTTTGTTCCCTAGTTCCTTGTGGGAATCACGCCCAGCTTGGGGGTGGAAGTGATGTTGAGAAATTAATGAACACACTGGCCTATACTTGGGTGGAACATTGTAGCGACATAGCTATTTGAAGGACAAATTCATCTTCAATATAAGTATTCTTTGGTTATTCTAAATCCGCAATGTATTTGCTTATGAATGATTATATTAATGTTGAATGCTTATTGATGGTTAAGTGGAAGTTTAATTCTGTTATGTTTTCCTGCATTTTAATTTTGTATATGCCTTGTGTTTTTGCAATTAATTTTCCCTAAGTTCGTGGAGGCTAGGAGCCTGTTACAGAGTCACGAGGCAGCTGACTTAGTGTTTCCACCCCTTGAAAGCCGCCTGGGAAAGCCAGAAGGCGAAAGTCGGAAATGAGAAGTTGAACAGGGCAGAATGATTGGTTTTCCACATCCCGGGTTCCTCCTGCGGAAGGCGGAAAGGAAGAAATCGGTAAAAGGGCTAAAATTCATAAGGAAAATATGGACTTCTGATTTTCGAAGCCCACTATGAAGAGCAGAAGTTAGAAGAACAAGAAAAGGCCAAGGCAAAAGGTTTTTTATTTTATTTCGGAGTTTCGCAGCGGAAGGCGGAAGTGCAGAAGTCGGAAGGGGGAAAGTGGATAAAGGATTCCGTCGTTTGTTATGTTTATGATTTTTGAGTTCCGAGGTTGAAAGGGTGGAAAGCAGAAGTGTGGAAAGGAGAAGGCGGAAGAGCCGTTAATTATTTCTAGCGCACATTCGATTTTCGATTCCCGAGTTCTGAGGTTGGAAGGGCGGAAAGGGAAAATGCGGAAGGCGGAAGGTGGAAGAGGTGTTAAGTATTTCCGGTGCATGTTATGATTCTGATTTTTGGGTTCTGAGGTCAGAAAGGAGGAAAGGAGGAAGTACGGAAGGTTAATTTTTATGTCGTGTTCTATGTTCTGATTTCCTAGTTCTGTAGGGCGGAAGGCGGAAGGCGAAAGGATAGGTTTAGTGCAGAAAAGGTGTTTACGGTCACGGAAGGGACCTGTCGAGGGTGAAACAACTATTATAGTGATTTCTAATCCTGAGAATGAATGCTGAAGAGTGTGTTAACGTCCAATGCCTTGGGTTTTGAAAGGAGAACATGGGGTATGGGGATGTTACAAAAGGGATATAAAGTAGATTAAATTCCCTATTCAAATAAAATTCAGCCCTAGGGCTACCATTCAATCATTCAAGAAGAAAAATTTACCTACCATTCACCAAGAAAGACTAAAAAATGGAGTAGTCTTACTTGAGCATGATTTCTATCCATTTTAGCATCCACAAAGCATGAAAAAACCAAAGAGAGTATCCAACTTCATCCCACAAGAGCAAGCTAAATTTTTTCCAAGAGGTGCACATCACTCCAAGAGACTATCTTGGGTAAAAAAGTAACATAATGAAGTTTTGTCCCATAAGTTATGTTTTGAAAATGAAGTGAGGATATCTATTTATATGTTCTCACACTCATTTTTACAGATAAACTAGTTCGACATGCCTTAAAATGCCAGTTTGAAGTTATAAAATGTCTCCTTAAAATTATAACATAAAATAATATAAAATAATCAAATATGTGCGTAACTTGGTGGATTTTCCCCAAAGTTTACTAAAAAATGAAAAATAGCTAAAAATGAACAAATTAGTCTTAACTGAAGGATGGAATAAGCAGAGGAGATGTCATGCCCCATCTAACCCCAATATTGTTGATAATCCCTTAACACCCACTCCAAATCAAGTAGTATGGTTTGGATGAAGAGAATATGTCATCACTAGAAAATGCCCAAGGAAGGAGGGTGTTCTACTGACAGAGGACGAGGAAGGGTGTAAAAGGCGACCTAGAATGGAGGAAAAAGTCTCAAAGCTAGAATACTATCACTAGTGTAGAAAACAAGGAGGGGGGGGGGGGTATGTGACCGAGTGACCTACCTCAGACACCAATGCTAGGGTTAAAAATCCCAGCAAAGGGAATTCAACAATGCCATTAAGCCATAGTTCTCCTAAAGGAAGAATCAAAAGGTCTGGCCATAACCACCCCTCAAAAGGTGTTGATAATACCATGTCCTGGCCCTGAAGAAAAAATGTGACCCCTCCTTGGGAAAAAATCTGAATTTGCATTGGTATTGGTACCACGCAATACTGGCTCCAACTACAGGACGTCTTCTCTTCTCGAGAGTGCTCAATAAGACATGAATCTTCTGGGTACATATAAATCTACACACATCAAATATTGCAGGGAATCAAAATCATAATGAAGCAACCACTTATGTCTTTCCTTTCTCAGTATAATGACTTGCAAGTAACTAAACAAGAGGAACAATAAATGCAATGCAAGGGTAACATTATATGCCTAACTCAAATGAAATTAAACCTACCTATGCTAAAAGATCAGAAAGGTTAAGTGAAATCATACCACCAATGTACCTATATGAGTAGGTTGTTCATACCTGATCTTTTATCTCTGTCTTTGGAGACAATCCATGATAAGATCATATCCATAATAAGTTGAATACCTACCAATATTTGCATTAGGATGGTGAATGCATGTTCAAAAACTATAGGAACTTGGAAGCCTTGATATTGATGCTAAGTAGAAGGATTGCTTCCATAAGCTCCATTTATCCATGCTTCTATTGGGATAATTTATGGACCATATTCATCATACACTGGCATTGAGAACTTTTTTCCCTATATCTAGTCACCTAATTTTGAACTTGGGAGACCATTTGTAAGGGTGGACCTTGCAAATATTCATATGCCAGCTGCAATTGGTCCCCTACCCCAAATTGAAAATTTCTTTGGATACATAAGTATATTGCTCATCTTTGTAATGATCATGTTAGTATCCTTAATAATATTTAAAATTTTGAAATTATCAACCACATAATTCATAGCTTCACTTTTCAATCAAAAAGATAATAAATATCGTAGCAATGCAAAGTGAATAACATACCTTTCCACATACATGTAGGGGTTCTAATGAGATGGATAATTGGAAACTTACCAATACTGTATATAAAGGATGAACAACTCATGCAAGATTTTCTAAGAGATGTTGCAGAGAATAGTAAGGATGACCTACTAGAAGGGATGACAAACTAGTCGGCTCTATATTTGTATGACATACCACACTTCTCGTGGTTCTAGGAAGGAAAGGATAAACTAAGTCGTATGACACCTCGTAAGGGATGTGTTTTCCTAAATCTTCACACTCTGTATCATATTGAGGCATATGGGTATAACAATCATTTGTAATTCCTAGAGGTGCTTCATCTTCAAGTGTAGTGGAAAGAGGATTGATCCATTCTTCATCATCAGTAAAAGGTATAAGCATAGCCCCTTCAAGGGTTTCATCATATTGTTTGAGATATATATAATCATTTGGCCAATATTGATACATGTTGACTTCTTCTCCCATGTATATGCTATTGGAGGGATAAAAAATAACATTGTTTGGTCTTGAGGAATCATATATGTGTGGCCCAAGGAAAATCTAGTAATCATTATCTTCAAGGAAATTGTTATTCTCTTCCAAGAGAACCAAAATATCTTGGGGAGTTGTACCAAGAGAAACCAACATTTCCTTATACTCTTCATCCTCTTCTATGAAGGTGTTTTGGTCTTCTTTTTCGAGAGTTACATTGCCTTTATCTTCAGGAGTAACTTTGCTCTTGGACATACTGATGTCATCGATGAGACCTTGAAGCACTATTTATTCAAGAAAGTTTTCCGAGACTTGTTTTTTGTCAAGATATTCTTCCTTAACAACTACTTCAGACCTTTCTTACATTTCTTTAAGCGGATCAATGTATTGCTTTTTCTTGAATATATCCTTTATTTCTTTGATATAAGTCATCCATATATGTTGTTTTGGACACTAACATCTACAAAATATTTCAATCAATTATGGAAGAGAAAATATCTTAGCTTTTAACGAGTTTGTGAACCAAACACGAGCTTTTCCTTCTAGGTAAAGAGCGGACAATCTCACATAAACACCTTCCAACTGAACTTCCTCTGGGAATAAAAACAAAGATTAGAGGAAATTTCAACTCAAAATGGGCCTCCTAAAATGAACTAATAAAATAATAGTTAAAATAATAAAATAATATTTATTAATTTTGGAGGAAGAAAACAAAAAAACTACTTTTTTGTTTGTATTTTTGACATATCTCCCTGTGTTTTTACTCAAATTTCGATCGGGAGAGCCCGTTGGATGCGGAATTAAATTCCACATCCAACAAGTACCCACTTGGCATACTTTTGATGGACCCCTCTACCCAAAAAACAAGAAATACCTGAAAAATGTAATGATGATGTCATCATTCCATTTTTTCAGGAATTTCTTGTTTTTGGGGTAGCGGGGTCCATCAAAAGTATGCCAAGTGGGTACTCGTTGGATGAAGAATTTAATTCCACATCCAACGAGCTCTCTCGATCGAAATTTGAGTAAAAACACAAGGAGATATGTCAAAAATACAAACAAAAAAAATAGTTTCTTTTATGATACCTATCCCCAAATTTATATTAAAAAAGTGTTTAAGACCTATACGGTATTTCAAATTTAAAGCAATTTCATTGGCTAACACATGATGACATGGAATTTGAATAAAAGTTAAAAGGCCCATTTTGAGTTGAAATTTCCTCTAATGAAAATTGTGACCAGGCCTTCGGCATAATCCTCATTTTGATCACTGAAGGGATTCCATAGTTCGTGTGGTAGTTCATTTAAATAACCTTGGAACTTTGATAGGTCGAGCAGAGCGAAATATACTTCCATTTCTGCAATAGTTGGATTATCAGGATCTTTAAACTCAAACATAGTATCCTCATTGAATTCTTTATTAGGACCATCTTGTTTCTAGCTGTTTCCAAAGGTCTCATACCATATATGGTTGATCATGAACTTCCTTACATGTTCCTCCATATCACGATCCCATTCCTCACTGAATGCATTTATCAATTGTCCGAGTGAAGAATTTTTTTTATGAGGAAAACCTTCATACCAATTTCATATATCCCAATTGTCCTCTAAGTTGAGAGATAGTAGAAAATACTTCATTTTAATATCCTCATGTATGCTATTGTTTCCTTGGATAAATTGTAAGAACACCCATATATGTGTTGCTCTGTGATACTTATATTCATGAAATAACGGAAAAATTTCGTTCCCATCGTCTTCAATAGCATGCTAATGTGGATAGTCCGAAATGTGTGAAAAATCCAATATATCCATCCACAATTCATAAGAATATTCCATATCATTTGGATTCCTTGTTTTTATAGAGAAATTTTGTTATGTTTCTTTAGTTGGATTCATCAAGAGAGACCTTCCAAGTTAACTCAACGAATCTCACCAAAGTACCAAAACAAGGGCATACCTGAGATAATAGTGATTGATGGGTTGGGTTCTTCGTGGAGTCACTAGATAAGCCTGTATATTATCCCTTACAAGAAAATATATGAATTAATATCATTAAGAACATACCCGAAGACTTACCAAGTGCCATTTTTCCAAGGGTGTGAATGACTCCGAATAAAACACTTCAAACTTTGAAACATCCTCGACAATGGCGCCAAAAATGTTACCGGGAAAACTAGCAGGGTGGCCCAGTAAGCATGTGCAAGGAGATATAACCTAATGTCACCTCAATCATGTTCCTTTAACTTCTTTGGAGAGTGTCTCACCTCTGAGGGGAGAACCCTTTTTGTTAAATCTAAACACACTTATACACGAAACTAGATATTTCTATGCAATGTTATTAGTGACCAATGCCTAAAGTCAACTATCTTGAGAATGAAAAAGACATACAATGTAAATCAATCCAATGTGCCAATGTCGACAAAGGAATTCAACAGTGAGCCCAAAAATGGTTTTATGACAATAGTAAATATCCAAGTATATAACCGATATGTAATTCATTCACCAATAAAAAGCATATGAATATTCATAACCATAGTTTGCAGCGGTAGGCAATTTTCTTAGGACAGTGTGTATGGAAATATGTAGCAAAGTAATCACACGATAGAATGGAGTAATCAAATTGTAACCAATCTCATTCAATTGTATATCAAGCCAACTTGAAATTGAACTTTGTCTTCTAGCAAATAAGGCAATTCCAATATGTGTTATTTAGGATGTGCAAAACAATACCAAATTTCGTGCTTTCATCAACAGTGTTGTAATGCATCATTTACTAACCCTCTTTTGATTTTTATGATATTTATTATCGTAGGTATAGGTAGTTTTTCAAAGAGGATAGTTTGCAATAAATGCAAACTTAGAGTAGTAAGATAAATGCAACTGCAAATTTTTTGTTATAACTCTTCAAAAGGGCAGCCCTAAGGCCCCTATAGCCTAGGGGTAGGCCTTGACATGAGGCCCGAAATCCTAAAGAGGTAGGTCGAGGTTTGTAGCAGACCTAAGGAAAAAGGCTGAAGGTGAAAATAGAGAGGCCAAGGGTGAAAAGAGAGAGGCCAAGGGTTGGAAGGGAGTGGGAAAGTCTAGGAGGGGAGAAAATGTTAGGGTTTTAGGATTGTTTTTAGGGTAGATTTTAAGGGTTTTTAGGATTTTTAGGTTTTCAATCCCCCCTATAAATTTTCCCTAGGGTTTTCAGGTTCTAAAATAGAGGGCCAAAATTGTATGAGAGAGGGCTGGAATTTTAGGAAGGAAAAAAATTTAATTTAATTTTTATTTTCAATTTTTAGGGTTGTTGACATAAAATTGTAGACCTAATTAAATGGCCGAATTTAACATGAAAATGCAAGATTAATTTGGCAAAACATGACAACGTAGGGTTTTAATGGTGATGCCCTTAAACCCTATCCCTAGAGGAAGGGGACTAACCTTTCTTTTGAAGGTCTTTCTCCTTGCCTACTAGATTAAGGCTTCTTGAAACAACATCTAGGATTAAATTGGGAAAAGTTGGATTTCCTAGGATAAACTTTGTAAAATCCTTCTCTTAAGAGCATTTTTACTATACTATGGGGATATAAAGTAAATAAAAGGCCCTATTAAAAGAGAATGCAACCCTAGGGCTACCATTCAATCATTCAAGAAGCAAAATTTACCTACCATTCATGAAGCAAGACTAAAAAAATGGAGTAGACTTACTTGAGCTGGAGTTCTTACAACCATTCTAGCATCCACAAAGCATGAACAAACCAAAGACATTCTAACTTCATCCACAAGAGTAAGAGAAAAATCCTCCAAGAGGTGTGCATCACTCCAAGAGACTATCTTGGGTAAAAAAGTAACCTAATGAAGTTTTGTCCCATTAATTATGTTTTGAAAATGAAGTGAGGAGATCTATTTATATGTTCTCACTCTCACTTTTACAAATAAACCAGGACGACATGCCTTAAAATGTCAATTTGAAATGATAAGATGTCAACTTAAAATTATAACACAATATAATATAAAATAATCAAATATATGGGTAACTTGGTGCATTTTCCCCATATTTTACCCAAAATGACTAAAATTGATAAAAGTGAACAAATTACTTTGAATTGAAGGCTGGAGTAAGAATAGGAGGGATGCCATGCCCCATCTAACCCCAACAATGTTGATAATCCCTCAAAGCTCCCCCACAAATCAAGGAGTACGTCCTGGATGAAGATATGATGTCATCACTAGAAAATGCCCATGGAAGGAAGACACTATGCTAACAGATGACTAGGAAGGGTGTACAAGGCGATCTGGAAGGAAGGAAAAATCCTTAGCTAGAACATTATTACCAGTGTAGAAAACAATGATGGGGGTATGTGACCAAGTGACCTGCCCCTATGAGCTTGGATACCAACATTAGAGTTAAGAAGCCCAACAAAGTGCAGTCGAGAATGCCATTAAACCATAGTACTCTTAAAGGAAGAATCAAAGGGTCCGACCAAACCACCCCTCAAAAGGTGTTGATAATATCCCATCCTAGCACTAAAGAAAAAATGTGACCCCTCTTCTTGGTAAAACATATGAAGGTGTGTTGGTACCAGTACCATGTAATAGGTAAACACCTATCGGTTGTTGAATAACACGAGCCTGACCTTGATGGGCCCAAGAAGACCTGAACCCACACCTCATGACAGAGGGTTAGATTTGGATGGAAATATTTGACCAGTTGGGCTACCCATCAAGGATTATTTTTAATGATATATCATGTAAATTTTTAAATCTTATTTGTTGTTTCCACTTGTACAATTTTTGTATCTAAATAATTGCTCTATGTCTCATGCATACGCTCCTATGATTCTATTTGTAATTAGTGAACTTAATTAGTTTTAAAATCTTAGCAGTATGACAATCATTTATGGTGAAAGTCAACTTTATAGGAAGGAGGATACATATTTGTAATTAGTGAACTTAACTAGTTTTAAAATCTTAGCAGTATGACAATCATTTATGGTGAAAGTCAACTTATAGGAAGGAGGATACATAGCTAAAAAAGAAACTGAAACTATGATTAGTCCCTTTGCTAATCTATTTATGACATTCGTTGATGATATTCGAATGATATTTTGAACCATTGAGGGTGTTTTTGGTATTGGATGAGAAACATATGACATGAGAGAAGAAGATTCAGCTCTGAAAATATATTGATTTGAAATTTGGTACAAGCTTGAATCAATAATGATCATATTGGTCAAGAGACTACAATTAATTCCATGTAAGCTTCCCTTGTTTTATTTTGTTTTCCCGCAAATAAATAAAAAAATAATAGAAAAAATGTGAATCACAAAAAACTAAATAACTTTGAAAACAAGAGCAAGATGAATGACAAAAAAACAGAAATAGATTCTTTGTGTTTTCCATCTTGATGACTGGAACACAAGTCCTTGTAAGATTCCATTTCTTTATTTTGTTTCCTGCAAATAAAGCCAAAAGAATAGAAACAAAACGTGAATCATAAAAGAGTAAAGAACTTGGAAAAAACAAGAACAAGATGAATGACATAAATCAAGAAATAGATTCTCTGTGTTTTCTATCTTGATGATTGGCACACAATTATTTATGATTTTGAGTTTTCCCATATTTATAGGCTAAAAGGACTCTGTATGAATATTGAAGTTCCTCTTTTTTCTTTGTCTCAAATGTTTTCAATATGTCAAAAATCTGGATAGGTCTCAACTAAGTTTGATGTTTCATTCCACATACAAATAATTCCTAGAATGATATTTGCACGAGACAAAGTTAGAAATTTCAGATGTGGTAAATCATGGGCATCAATTGATGTTGCAATTACATCATACTTTCCCATTTATTTTATTTAAAATTAACTCCATTGTTTAATTTGAAAGGTGAAACAAGTTCGTACATAGATTAGTGTTGGAAATAGTTTAGGAGTTCAATAATGACAAAGGAATAACCAAGTACATGATGGAAACACAAACTCAGTGTAAGGTAAAGAAATAACAAAGGAAGCAATGGCATGACATGCATAAAGATGTTGCATATGTGATGGGGATGGAAAGACATGAGAGGATCCAACGAGGGGATCAAGTCAGGAGAAGTTCGATTGATATTGATTGATTAATCCTCTGATCAATCAACACAGATTCGTGGAGTTGCAATAAACTTATTTAGAAGAGGTTGGACAACTAAGATCCTATCAAGAAAATACATCCATGGCAGGGAAAGAATCTGCAAAGGAAATGTGCATGGAAGATAACATTCCAGAGCGCCAAATTGAAGTTTCGTGTTTGATAACTTATCAATGGATGAGGATGATTCCACAAAGAGATCAATGGTTCACAGGAGTTGCAGAAAGAGATTTGTGGAAGCCCATTTTGAAAAAGTTGGGAGGCACATCAGCAATGTGGAAGGAATCCGCAATGGGGAAGGAAGCCACAATCTGCAAATTGTGAAAGGAATAAGTTTTCAGTTGTGGAAAGGTCGTTGCAGAAAGATAATCGCAGAAGCAATTCTCAAGAAATGTTTAAATGCTTACCCAAAATCCGTAATTGCGGAAGGAATAAGTTTTCTATTACGGAAAGGTCATTGTGGAAATATAATTGCGGAAGCAATCTTTGAGGAAAGTTGAAATACATACCCGCAATACGCATTCTGCAATTGAGGAAGGAAGAAGTTTTCGATTGCGGAAAGGACGTTGCTGAAATATAATTGCGGAAGCAATTTTTGAGAAGAGTCAAAGTGCTCATCCACAATTTGCAACTCGCAGTTGCAGAAGGAATGAGTTCCCACAAAATTGCGGAAAGGTTGTTGTTGAAAGACAATTGTGGAAAGGTAAATGAAAAAAAGTCAATGCGGAAAAGATTTGTTGTGGAAAGGACGTTGCAAAAAGGATATTGTAGAAGGTCACGACTGATAATTAAACAGATTTAAAAATGATAAACATGAAAGTAATCTCGAATTGGTTTATTTCTATTTGAAGAGTCATGATGAAGATAGGTGACTGCTGAATGAAGAGATATGTTTGAGGGTATATAAAAAATGGTTTAATCCTTCAAATAAGTGTCTTTGTACATTCAATTGACAGATCGATTGATTGATAGTCAGAGATCAAATTAACATATTAGTGTGGCAGGGTGGTGCTAGGGTAGGATACATGCCTACAAGGGGGTCCTAGCCTCCTTCCAGTGGTAGCTTGTAAATAGGGTGTCGTAGCATCCTTTCAGTATAATTTGATAAACCAAGGGGTCGTATCCTCCTTCCAGTGGTAGCTGGTAAAATAGGGTGTCGTATCATCCTTTCAGTAGTAGCTGATAAACAAGGGGTCATAGCCTCCTTCCAGTAGTTGCTGGTAAATACGATGTAGTACCATCATTGTCTGTAGTAGCAGGAATAAACTAGTTGGAAATATAATTTTGCAGTAATAGGAAGTATTGGTGGTTTACCCAATTGGGATTCCACGATAAATTTGTGTTATGTGTGTTCTTATTGATCATGTGTGTTAATGAATAAATTAAAAGTGGTTTAAATTGTTAAAAGTTATCAAAACTTTTTCATTCCCCCCTCTCAGTATTTTCCAATATTCCAACAATTGGTATCAGATCAGGTCCTTCACTACAACTTAATCACTGGAAGGAATATCCTATTAAAAACCATTATGGATAAACAAGGAGTGGCTTCCAATAGAGATCCAACACTTAATATAGGAGAATATGCAGTATGGAAAATAAGAATGAGAGTGTACTTACAGTCATTAGGATATGGTGTATGGAATGCAGTAATCTCTGATTACATCCCACCAAAGAGAGTAAGGACTACATCTCAGAAAGAATCCAAGAAAAATAACTCAAGGGCAATAGAGGCCATACTTGATGGATTACCTTAATCTATCAAAGAAAATATAGGACCATGTCTCTCAGCTAAGTAACTCTGGGTTAAATTGGAGAAGCTTTATTCAATTGAAGACATAGCAGAAGCAATCCTTACTATTCCAAAAGATGAAGATGAAGAAACAAGTAAATATGAAGTTTTGAATGATGAATCAGATGGAGAGGTGGACCTTGAGGCTGAAATCTTATATTCTCTTGAGGAAATAAAAAAATGTAGAAGAAAGAACAAATAATTGAAAGGAAAACTGTTAAAATACCAAGAAGAACAGAAATCAAAAGAAGAGGAAGTCAAGACCCTCCAAGAAGAACTCCACAATTCAAGACAACATGCAATGGATAGCATGAAAGAGGTTGAGACCTTAAAATAAGAAGTTGCTAACTTCAAAGGAGAAATGAAGAAGTTAAAATATCATCTCAATGTTAGTGAAAAGTTCAAGAAAATTATTGAAGCACTTAATAAAGTCCTCAGCTTATAAATATTCCCTAGGGATAAAACAAGTCTTGGACATGATCAAGAACATACCATTAAAGGATCAATCTCCATCATGCAAGAATATTTTGAAGATGGTAAATGTCGGGATTATTCTTCCAAAGATACACCCATACAACAAAATAATTACAGGAAGATTAATTCTAGTTATCAGAATTCTGTTTATTCTCCTAAAAATAAAATTTTCAGAAGACATGCCAATGAATTCTATGGATATTGTCATCGTTGTCACGAGTTTGGTCACAAGGCTGCTGAATGTAGAATCAAAGAAGGAGATCCAAGTCTTAAAAGAAAAAATGGCACTAACATATCAAATAGAAAAAGACTTATTATATGTTTCATATGTCACAATACTGGACACTTTGCAAAACATTGCAAGAACAATACATGAGGACTGTCTAAAGAAACACAAGAGAAGAGATATAAGATAAAATCCAGAGGACAAAGAAACATAAGATCAGTAAACAAGGTACCTCAAGGAAATATGTGGAGAAGAAATTCAAATTACAAAGACTTGAAAGAAATACATATTTCAAATATGAGTGAAGCTTCCAAAGATGATGATGAGAAAAATAATGCTATAGATAAAAATGACATCCATTCTGTGGGAAATCAAGATGAAGATGTAAATCAATACACCAATGGAGTTAAAGATGATAATGGTAGATGCATTTTCTAAAAGGTATTCTCATGACCTTGAAGAGAACCCTGAAATTAACATTAGAAAGGATCATATACTTGGGGGGTGTTAATCTAAAAAAGGTGCAATTGGTACTTGAAAAATATAAGTTGGTAAGAATAAAGGAATGTCTTGAGATTTCCATCAAAACAAGAAGAAGAGTCATAAGAAATACTTGGTAAAAGCTATCTTCCTCATAGATAAGAATAAGTGTAGAAATGACAAACTAAAGACTTTGCTAAAGACCATCCATGTAATAAAGTGAAGCAACATGAAAGTATTAAAGTGCATGATTCATGAATACCATGAAGCCTGTAACTGAGGTAGCATAAGTTATTTTTATGGCATTAAAGACTCCTTAAAATAAGAACAATGTCATATGAGTCAAATTGATTATGAAAAAAACACAACAACAACACATCAGGGGGAGATATGTTGACATGGGGAGCTGTCAGAAGAGAACCTTTGACATTGTTGTCAAAGGGGGAGAATGTTTAGATATTTCCATCAATGCCAAAGGGGGAGAATGTTGGAAATAGTTTCCATTGATGTCAAAGGAGTTCAGTAATGACAAAGGAATAACCAAGGACATGATGGTAACACAAAATCAATGTAAGGTAAAGGAATAACAAAGGAATCGATGACATGGCATGCATAATGATGTGGCATATGTGATGAGGATGGAAAGACATGAGATGATCCAACGAGGGAATCAAGTAAGGATAATTCTGATTGAGATTGATTGATCAATCCTCTGATCAATCAACGCAAAGTCATGGAGTTGCAACCAACTTATTTATCAGAGGTTGGACGTCTAAGATCGTATCAAGAAAATAGATCGACGACAGGGAAAGAATCTACAAAGGAAATGTGCATGGAAGATAACATTCCGAAGCACCAGAGTGAAGTTCTGTGTTTCATAATTGATCAAAGGGCGAGGAGGATTCCACAAATCGAATGGCGGTTCACAGGAGTTGCGGAAAGAAATGTATGGAATCCCATTTCGAAAAAGTTGGGAGGCACATCCACAATATGCAATCCACAATGTGGAAGGAAGCCACAATCTGCAATCCACAAATTGTGGAAGGAAGAAGTTTTTGATTGCAGAAAGGTCGTTGCGGAAAGATAATTGCAGAAGCAATTCTCAAGAAAAGTCGAAATGCTCACCTGCAATACACAATCTAAAATTGCGGAAGGAAGAAGTTCCCAATTGCGGAAAGGTCATTGTAGAAAGATAATTGCGGAATAAATCTTCGAGGAAAGTCAAAATGCATACCTGCAATCAGAAATCCATAATTGTAGAAGGAATAAGTTTCTAATTGCGGAAAGGATGTTGTGGAACAATAATTGCCGAAGCAATTTTTGAGAAGATTCAAAGTGCACATCCTCAATTTGCAGCTCGCAATTTCAGAAGGAATGAGTTCTTGCAAAATTATGGAAAGGTTTTACGGAAAGACAATTGGGAAATATAATTGCGGAAAGGTAATTGCGGAAAGATGATTGCGGAAAGGTAAATACAGAAAAGATATGTTGCTAATTAAAGGGTAAATGATACTGTGGAATGTCACGAATGATAAATTAAATAGAGTTAAAAATGACAAACCCAGAAGTAATTTCGAATTAGTTTATTTGTCTATGACAAGTCATGATGAATATAGGTGACTGTTGAATGAAGAGATATGTTTGAGGGTATATAAAGAATGGTTTGATCCTTCAAATAAGTGTCTCTGTACATTCAATTGACAGATCGATTGATTGATAGTCAGAGATTAAATTAACATATTAGGGTGGCAGGGTGGTGCTAGGGCAGGATACATGCATACAAGGGGGTCGTAGAATCCTTCTAGTGGTAGCTGGTAAATAGGGTGTCGTAGCATCCTTTCAATAGAAGCTGATAAACCAGGGGGTCTTAGCCTCCTTCTAGTGGTAGCTTGTAAATAGGGTTTCCCAACATCCTTCAGTAGTAGATGATAAACAAGGGGGTCATATCCTCCTTCCAATAGTTGCTGGTAAATATGGTGTAGTACCATCCTTGTCTAGACTCTGTAGTAGCAGGAAGAGACTATTTCTTAATATAATTTTGCAGTAATAGGAAGTATTGGTGGTTTCCCCAATCGGGCTTCCATGATAAATTTGTGTTCTGTGTTTTCATGTTGATCATTCGTGTTAATGAATAACTTAAAAGTGGTTTAGATTGTTAAAATTTATCAATATTCATTCACCCCCCCTCTCAGTATTGTCTGATATTCCAACAATTAGACTTCTAAATGGGTCATTAGTTTAATTTGAATGGCGCAATAGGTTCATACAGGAATGAATACCATGCTTAAAAATATATATATATTGTTTCATAATTTGCATCGAGGAAAGTTAGTGCATGGTTTTTCACTTGTTAGCATCTCTAGTTTCTCAAGCTAAATGTTGGACTTGTTACCACTTAAACTAGCACACATATGCGAATCAAGGCTATGTAGACCTAGTGCTCGTGATGATAAGCTTGAGAGAGAGTTAAACCCAATTTCACCACAGTCTAACCTAACCTCTCAACACTTTGGATTACTCCAAACCTATGGGGAAACCCAAATCAATGAAAGATGCTTGCAACCACCAACAAGCCATAAATACCTTATGCAAAACCTTAATAGCTATGATCAGTTCCTTATCGGATTCAAACAATATCAAATCAAGAAAGAATAATCATACAATAATGGATTTACTCACTTTATCACAAATCCCAGATAATATCATTCCTTTCGAGTAAATTTCACATATCCCAAGGAAATGTCACACTTCTCAAGGTATCCACTCCAAAAAGTGCATCCTCAAGGGAAAGAGGACAATTGTACTTGGGCAAAGCTAGATGGTAATATAGAAATACCACATACCCTCTAATTCACCTGTTATAATAGTTTCATGGACCCCAATGTGCTTCCTAAAAAAAGGGCACCCTCTACGGTTTGTGGATATAATCCTAGGAAAAATATTTAGGGTGGACTAGAATTCTAAATCATGACTATTTTTGGATTTTTAAATTTATTTGTATTTTTAGGGAATTTTCCAATTGTAAGATATTTCTATTCATAACATAAAATAAAAAACATGTAAAATTTGATAAAAAGAAGATTGATTGATAGGGTATTAGATCATTGTCTCAATTCATAGGGCTATGAAAGATTGAGGCTAACATCCCTTTTCTTAGATGGTATTCAATACTTGTAACTAGGGTTAAGATAGAAACCTCAAGGATTAGGTAATGAAACCCTAAATAGGGAAAATAAAGAAGACCAAGGACCAACAAGACAATGGAGAGCTCCTTGATAGGAAGGTATCCTCAAGCAATTCAATAATTTTTTAGCAAACAAACCCTAACTCGGTCCAAGGCACTTCAAGAGCAAACCATGTGTTTTTTTTGTAAATTCAAGAACTATTCTATTGAAGTAAAGTAATGATACAATCAAAAGTATATATCAGAGAGTCTGTTGTGCAAGCAGAAAATAGAAAAAAAGAGAAAACCATCCTTCCCTTGAAGGGAATTCAGACCTTTACAGTCTAAGAGATCCTCCCCGTGAGAGGGAAAGTAGATCATAAAAGTATGGAAATTATAGAGTTTACAAGTATTAACTTGATATAACACTATGATAGTGAGCATGGGTATTTGAATCCCTAGAAGCTCTGTAAAAAAAGAGAATGCATAATTCATAAAAACCTGGGCTAAGTTTCTGTGTAAGGCTCCTCCTCAATTGGTGTCCTGAAGTCGAAACCAAGCCGCATGCTTGGATGGCTTTGTAGTGACTGGACCGTAGTTGTTTCCTAGGCTCCCATCCTTGTTGTTGGAGTCATAGTCACTACTGGAGGGAGCTCCTTTAACACGGAGAGGCTCAGTTTTTCGGTGTTGATGTATTTGCAACTTTGAAATGTATTCACTTGTATATTATACCCCAATGTCGCTATTGGGAGTATCAGTGATGTAATTGTGTCATGTCATACCTCAATGATCCTATAGAGAGAATCAATAAAGTAAACAAGTCATGTAAAGTCATTGAGGGTAACTCTCCTTATTGTTCAAGGGTTAAAGTACCCACAGTTGTGGGGCATTAGGTTTATTAGACTCTCCTAGAGAAGTCGGACCTGGTGAGTTAATGTCAAGTCGGGAATTAGTATAAATAGAGAGTGAGCCTCTTTATTTATCACATAGACACACACACACTCAGTTGTAGTGCATAAATGAGAGAGAGAGAAGAAGCTAGGACAAGAGAGAGAGAGAGAGAGAGAGAGAGAGAGTACTGTTGTTGGGAGATCATCTTTGTATCTTTGGGTTTTACTTTTGATGTTGATTCTATATCTGAGGAAGTTACGAGGTTTTCTCCTTTATGGTTTCCCCAAGGAAAATATTTGTGTTCATTGTCTCTTGTGATTGATTGCTGTGCTTATTATTCTCTTAGATAAGATCTTAAGATCATATAGCTTAAATGTTAAAAATCTAACATGGTATTAGAGCTAACCCGAGAAGAAGAAACTGTGCAGCTGCTGAAGCTAGGTATTCCTGCTTTTTGGATCTCTCTCCAAATATTTTCATCAAAAAGGAGGTTAGGATGGCTCTCCTCTCTAGGAAGCATATTTCTATCGAAGCAAAATATGATTCTGAGCATTTTTCAGTTTTTGACCCGACACTGCTGCGGGAAATTAGGGATTTCCACAGAAGAGGAATTTTTGAGTGAGCCCAGGCCTGGATTGATCTCCTCCCAAAAATTGAAGTTTAGAGATCAATATCAAAGTTTTTGGTTGGGTAGAACTCTGGGAAAGACAAACCCTAAATATGCTCCTCAACCAGAAAACCAGCTCTGCAAAAATTCATCCCGAGATCCAGTTTCGACATCTTAACCTGGTAAGATCTAAATATTTTGCATTTCCATTTGAGGTTCTCTGTTAAGATGTCTCATCATACCAGGATTGATGAAAATATTGAGGGAGATGATAACTTTCGAGCCCGGAAGAAAATGAATTGGACTCCTACATACGTGGAGAATTTCCAGTTCCAGAGGGAGATGAGGCTAAGGACTTACAAAAAAATAAATTGGTCATGGCTAAGAGGATTTTTCCTGATTCAATCAAGGATCATCTCATACCTCAGGTGTTCTCCCTAAAGACACCTAAAGAGATGTTTGATGCCTTGACCAAGTTATTTGAAGGGAAAAACATAAACCAGAAGATGACTTTGAGAAATCAATTGAAGAATGTAAAGATCTAGAATGCGGAAACCATCTAGTCTTACTTTACAAGGGTCTCTCAGATCAAGGAACAAATTGAAGCTGTAGATGAAGAAGTAGAGAATGCAGAAATTGTGATGACCACCTTGAATGGTCTCCCTAGGGCATGGGACTCTTTCATTCAAGGGATTTGTGCCAGAAATAAGCTAGTCAAGTTTAGCATATTGTGGGAGGAGTGCTCACAAGAAGAAGCTCAAATATTAGCTCGAGAAGAAAAGATGGGAAGTGAAGATCAAGATCTCATAGTACAATCCAAGAAAAGTAGAACCGATCATCACAGAGGTAAGCACTCTCGCCAGAAGAATAACACTAGAAAATCTAACAAAGATTTCTCTAAGTTCATTTGCTATACATGTGATGAAAGAGGACACCTTACAAGATATTGTCCTAGAAACAAATAAGACCTCACAAGAGGAAGGGAAACAAGAAAATACATCATGATCATGCTGCAGAAAATGATGAGCCTTCCAAGAAGAGAATCAAACAAGACAATGATGGTTATTCAAGTGATGAATAATATGTGTTCATCTCTGCCCTCACGGGAACTGTCACACACGGAAGTAATGATTGGGTTATTGACAGTGGGGATTCCAAACACATGATGGGATTTAAGGAATCCTTTGTGAAACTATCAGAACATGAATCACCCCACAAGGTGAAACTTGGGGATGACTACCAGTATCCAATAAAAGGTAGTGGAGAATGCTCCTACAAATTAGACTTTGGAAAGTCTATGAAAATGAAGGATGTCCTATTTGTACCAGGACTAAAGAAGAACCTTCTCTCCATCTCTGCATTAGGCATAAGAGTTGAATTTATAGATGGCCAAAAGGAAAGACTATTGATGATGTAGTAGTAAATGGAGAACAAGAGGGAGGACTATACAGATTAAAGGGCCAACCAGAACAAGCTTTGGTTCATGACTCAGTAGAACCAAATGAACTTTGGCATAGAAGGCTTGCACATGTGCACTACCACTTGCAAGCAAAGTTGTTGAAGGTCTTCCAGAAGTGTAGGAAAAACATGAAGGAGTATGCAAGGGATGTGCGAAAGGAAAGAACACAAAGAAGACATTTCCAAGTAGTGAAAGCAAGGCTAAAGGAATCTTGGAAATCATTCACTCCGATGTATGCGGTCTGATGTCATTCAGTTCATTAAGTGGGTATGTATACTATGTTTCTTTCATTAATTATTTTTCTAGGAAGACATGGATACACTTCATGAAGAACAAAGATGAAATATTCAGCAAGTTCAAGGAATTCAAAGCCTTGATCGAAAACCACATAGAGAAGAAGATTAAGATTTTTCGATCAGACAATGATGGATAATTCACATCAAATGAATTCAAGGAATTATGCAGATATTTAGGGATTAAGAGGGAGTTGACCACTCCATATAATCCACAATAGAATGGGGTTGCAGAGGAAGAATAAAACAATCATGGAGGTAGAAAAGGAAATGCTCCATGATC
Source organism: Pseudotsuga menziesii (assembly GCA_001517045.1). Lineage (NCBI taxonomy): Eukaryota > Viridiplantae > Streptophyta > Pinopsida > Pinales > Pinaceae > Pseudotsuga > Pseudotsuga menziesii. The sequence goes on along the minus strand of LPNX010001070.1, from coordinate 159,206 downwards.
AAGATCTTCCTATGCATCTATGGGCAGAAGCTTCTAGGACAGCTATTATGTATAGAACCGTACTCCACATAGAGTACTCAAGAACAAGACACCTGAAGAAGTGTTTTTTCAGAAAGAAACCAAAAGTTAGTCATCTCAGAATATTTGGTTGTCCAATGTACATACACATTCCAAAAGAAAAGAGGACAAAGTTAGATCCTTCAAGAAAGAAGGGTATATTTGTGGGATACTCTAAAATCTCGAAGGCTTACATAATATACTTCCCAGGATTCAAGAAGATTGACATCAGCAGAGATGTAACATTTGATGAAGACACAGCTTACAACAAATCCAGGAAGAGACCAGTTGAAGATCCTGAAGAAACTGAAATACCCAGGATCCAAGATACAACCATGGATGAAGCAATTCCAGAAGAAGATCAAGAAATAGAAGAACCTCACGAACCTGTAGATCCACCTTAGGAGGAGAATCTTCACAAGAGTAAACTTGTATGGGTACGAGAGGCTATCCAAGGTGCAGAGAGATATGGGGCTCCATAATAAATGCACACAGAAAGGAAGAGAAATAGGTCCTACTACGGATATGTAGCCCTATTATGTGACATCATCGATAAATAACCTTCCAGCTATGAAGAAGCATCAAAAAAGAAAGAATGGAAGGATTCTATGATCGAGGAGTATTAGTCAATCATGAAGAATGATGTTTGGGATGTTGTACCAACACTAGAGGGGAAGTCAGTTGTGACTTCCAAATGGATCTATAAGATCAAGCATGCTGCAGATGGTAGCATAGAGAAATATAAAGAAATATTTGTGGCTCGTGGCTTCCCCCAGAAAGAAGGGATAGATTATCAAGAGACTTTTGCACATGTAGCCAGATATACTTCCATCAGATCAATACTTGATTTAGTTGCAGTAATGAAATGGAAAGTATACCAGATGGATGTCAAGACAACTTTCTTGAATGGTGTAGTGGAAGAGGAAGTACATGTGGAGCAACCACTTGGGTTTGAGACACATGATAGGAAGAATCACGTGTGTAAATTGAAGAAAGTCCTGTATGGTTTGAAATAGGCACCTAGGATGTGGTACGACAGCATTGACAACTTCCTCAATAGTTTGGGCTTTACCAAAAGTAAAGAATATTCCAACCTTTACTAAAAGGTTGAAGAAGGGAACCCAGTGATGCTCCTACTGTATGTAGATGACCTGTTTTTAATAGGTACATATGGGTTGATTGCTGACACAAAGAGGAAGCTGGCTGCTGAGTTCGAGATGAGGGACTTAGGTATGATACATTAATTTCTAGGCATGGAGGTGTGGCAGAATGCAGATGGAATCTCCCTATGACAAGGGAAGTATGCAGTCGAGATCCTAAAGAGATTTAGGATAATAGGCTGCAAGGCCATGACCACACCTATGGCATCGAATCTGAAGCTATTGAGTGATGCTTCATCAGAGTCAGTTGATGCTATGATGTATCGTTATATGATTAGGTTCTTGATGTACCTGGCAAATACGAGACCGGATATTTGCTTTGCTGTGAAAACATTGAGCCAGTTCCTAAGAGATCTGAGATATGTTCACCTGATTGTTACAAAGCATATTCTGAGGTACCTAAAGGGTACAGTTGATTATGGGCTCAAGTATGAGGAAAATCAGAAGATTAACCTGGAAGTTTATGTGGATTTGGATTGGACAGGCAGTGCCACTGATAGGAAGAGCACTTCAAGGTGTTGCTTCAATATGGGATTAGGTGTGATCTCCTGGTTTAGCAGGAAGCAATCCTGTGTGGCACTAAGTACAGTCGAAGCAGAGTATGTTGCAACTTGTTCGACTAGTTGTGAGGCAATGTGGTTGAGAAAGCTACTGTCTGACTTATTTGATCTCCAGCTGGATGCTACTTGTATATATTGTGACAACTATACTTGTGTGAAGTTGTCGGAGAACCCAGTGTTCCATGACAAGTCGAAGCATATTGAGATCAAATATCACTATATCAGGGATATGGTGCAGAGAGGAGTAGCGAAGCTCCAATATGTTGCGACGGATGAGAAGATAGTTGATGTGTTGACCAAACGATTAGCTAGAGTGAATTTTGAATACTTCATGGAGAATCTTGGTGTTCTCCATATCGAGGTTCCCTCCAAAGGGAATTGATGTGTCTGTTAGCCTTTCTGACATGGTGGAAGGCTGGGCTCCACATGGTCAGATGTAAGTGCAGAGATATTTTGATGTGATTGTGGGATCTGTTCCCACATGATAAGTGTAGAGACATTCTGATGTGATTGTGGGATGTGTTCCCACATGATCAGTGTAGATTCATTCTGATGTGAATGTGGGATGTGTTCCCACATAATCAGTGTAGGGCATTTTGATGTGATTGTGGGATTTGTTCCCACATGATTAGTGCAGAGACATTTTGATGTGATTGTGGGATGTGTTCCCACATTATCAGTGTAGAGCCATTTTGATGTGATTATGGGATGTGTTCCCACATGATCAGATATAAGTGCAGATCCATTCTGATGTGATTGCGGGATGTGTTCCCACATGATAAGATGTAAGTGCAGTGCCTTTTTGACAAGATGAGGACGGATGTAAGTGTAGAGCCTTTCTGACAAGATGAGTTCGGATGTAAGTGCAGAGCCTTTCTGACAAGATGAGGTCATATGTAAGTGCAGATCCTTTCTGACAAAATGAGGTCAAATGTGAGTGCTGGGCCTTTTTGACATGGGTTTTGGATGTGTTCCTCCCATGGTCAAATGTAAGTGCTGGGCATGCCTTTCTAACATGGTTCTTGGATGTGTTCCTCCCATGGTTAGATGTAAGTGTTGGGCGAGATTTTCTGACATGGTTCATCCCATGGTCAAATATAAGTGATGAAGATGATCAAGACCTACATGGAGGCTAGGCCTACAACCTGTTGAAAAAGGGTTGGCTCTGTATAACTTCCTGTGACAAGTAGAATTGAGAGATAGCACCATTTTTTTGAGATAGCAGAAGCAATGATGATGATCTAGTGATGATCCATAGTTGATGATGATCTAGTGATGATCTAGACTTGATGATGATCCAGTGATGATCCAAACTTGATGATAATCTAGTGATGATCCAAACTTGATGATGATGACTTGATGATGAGGACTTGATAATGATCCAATGATGACCTAGAGAAGAAGACTTGTGCTGATAAATTGTGTCGAGAGAATACCTTCCTAGTTAAGAGGGAGTATTGATGTATTTGTAACTTCAGAATGTATTCACTTGTATATTATACCCCAATGTCCCTATTGGGAGTATCGGTGTTGTAATTGTGTCATGTCATACCCTGATGATCCTATCGTGAGAATCAATAAAGTAAACAAGGCATGTAAATTCATTAAGGGTAACCCTCCTTATTGTTCAAGGGTTAAAGTCCCCACAGTTGCAGGTCGCTAGGGTTATTAGTCTCTCCTAGAGAAGTCGGCCCTGGTGAGTTAATGTCAAGTTGAGAATTAGTATAAATAGAGAGTGAGCGTCTCTATTTATCACACAGACACAGACACTCAGTTCATTGTAACGTATAACTGAGAGAGAGAGAAGATGTCAGGACAAGAGAGAGAGAGACTACTGCTATCAGTAGATCATATTTGTATCTTTATGTTTTACTTTTGGTGTTGATTCTATCTCTGAGGAAGTTGCAGAGTTGTCACCTTTATGGTTTCCCCAAGGAAAATGTTTGTGTTCATTGTCTCTTGTGATTGATTGATGTGCTTGTTATTCTCTTAGATAATATCCTATGATCATATAGCTTAAATGTTAAAAATCTAACATCCGGTAGTTCGTCGCGAGGTTGGTTTTTCCAATCTTGGTGCTGGTCTATTTTCTCTAGGGAGGGGGTGATGGATGCTCAATGTCCATAGGTGCAACTGGTGGGTTAGCGGGGGGAACAAAAATTGGACTATACGAGGGAGCTAGAGGAGTGTGTTGGGGGGTGGTGGAGTGAAAGAGTATACATACAAGGAGATTTTTCATGACCCAGTAATTACGTCTGCACTCAGTGGTCCTGTTAGCCGCAGTAAGAGAGCCTTTAAGTTCGTCCTCCTAGTAATCGAAAAAGAGGTGGAGGGGATTAGAGATTTCCAATTCATATCCTTTCGAATTGGCGTAGGTGCTAAATAAGGTGGATTACTGATTAGAAGTGCCACAACCTGCATGAACCCATCTAGGAGTCGCCCTATATCTGCACAACATGGTGTAGTATGTAAGCAAAGTGAGGAGATGCGGCACCAAGGAGATGACAGGGGAACTAGGAGCAGAAGGCCGAGGTCGATGGGGATTTATAGTTCCCTCTGGAAGTGCAGGGTGACCAAAATTCTCAAGCATTAACATAAGCAGGCAGGTGGAGAAATGAGTGAATACCTAGAAGCTCTTAACATTAACCTGACAACATGTTTCCAAAGGAACATTAAATACTGCAATGAATTTGCAGACATATGGAGAGTACCATGTGAAGGTGGGAGGGACACATTCTGTCACAAAAAAATTTGAGACTAAAATCCCACAGATGTAATGTTTGACATTCGACAGAAACGTGTTTGTTTTTCGACAACACCATTTTTTTTTCATCGGTGGGAATTTGTTGGTTATTTGACTAATTTACCAACCCCATCAACATTTCGACAGAGCTTCATCCTATTCTGGAGAAGCATTATATCAATATTTTTGTCGAATTTTCGACATCCCTAGTCGTTGATTTTTCGACCCCTATCTGAAACCCTTTCAGAATTTCAACTTCCTCACATCTTATATAGGGTAAGTTCTTACATCCTTTGGGTGTTGAATGTGTGATGGACCAGTGTCAAATTTTCAACATCCCAAATGAAATTATCGTTATATGTAAGCCATCAGAAGCATGGAATTATCGTCGGATATCAATGCTGGGAGTCGGATAGCTGACGGACGGTTACTGTTGAAACTGTAGCAACATCGTCGGATTGGAAGGATATCCGATGACAACTGCCTCTCCTTGGAGGTCGGATAACCGACGATTAAGTATAAATTAATAAAACATAAGCCTTTCAAATATATTGGACTCTCTCCAAATGTTCCCAATCAATGGAAACTAGACCAGGTTTCCAAACACTAGGCCATAAAGAATAGTATTTTTGATGATGTTGTCAAAGAGATTGTTCTTTGCTAGGAAATCTTGAAATGAAAATATAAACATTGGTGCTCAAGCTTTGAAATAAATTCATACCCCTTGTTTATTTGGTGTTGGGAAGTGGGTCTCATGTTGAATCTAGGGCTTGTGAATTTGACACCCATACATGTATTTTTTATTTATTTTGTGCAACTAGGACATAATTTAGATCAATCATCATCAACATAGGCATTCTCCTTGATGTGTGCTTATAATTCATCAATGAAAATTGAAAATAATCATCATAAGCAAACATGTTGCAATCTCCATCATGAGATCATGAGCATGTACAATATCACTAGACATTTAACATGCATGGCAAATCTTCCTGGCAAGCCTCTCCCATCCAAGATTGGATAGGGCTTGCATAAAGTTTAAAAATAATCAACATGAGGGTGCCAAACTGCAAAATTATCAACAATATCTCCAAGATAGAGATTTAGGCTCCTCCATCATCACAATATTCTTAGCTTGTCTCGAAGAAAAATGTTTAAACATGGAAATGGAATTTTTCCTCAAGTTACATTGCTGGAAATGACTGATTTTTTTATCTTGTTGTTCAACAACATTTCCATAATGCAAACAAAAATTTATGTGTGCAAAAATAGATGAAATTTCCAAAATTTTAGATGGTGAAGATGGCTGGGAGAATCAATGAATTTTGTTGTTGTTGTACTGTCTCATTTCTAGCCTAAAAAATGGCTCAAGAGCTGATCCTTAACCCACACATGCATCCAAAAATATAGGGTTTCTTGGCTGGAATTATTTTGCAATCACATCAAACTGAAACTGCCCAAAATACTAAGAGAAATATTGACAAGAAGGTGAAGAAAACATCTGAAAGTGACCATCCAATTCATGAGAAAATGTTTTCAATAGTTTGGTAGAAATTCATGAAATTCAGGTGTCCTTTAGTTTTGATTTTTTTCTTCTCCAAGTTCTCTTAAATCCACGCACTCAAAACTACGGTATAAAGTTTGGAAAAATTATGGCCAAATATGATAGCACTATAGGTATTTGCATTAGACTATTAATTGATTTAAAAATAAAGAGAACCATATGCTATGACCACAAAGGGAAGGAACCTGGACAAAATACCATCATTGAAGATATCTAGAATATGAAATGCGAGAGAATCCATACCATGTGAATGAACCTTCTCTTCTTCTTTCTTTCAGAACTAGATGCACTAACTTTAAAATTGATAACAAGATTGTTTGAGCAATATTTGAAGATTGTAAGGTTCTAACAGAAATAATAAAGCCTTGATCAGAAATACTTGGATCAGGAACAAAACTACTCAAATCTTAAACAAATGCCTTCTGTGAATGAACCCTCTAATATGCACTTTTTGTGTGTTGAAACTTCTGTTTGATCACCTTTGTTTCTTCATATGTCCAGTCTCACATTACCATCAAAAACTACTTTTACTTACACATTCATACCACCCAACCTGCTTGGGAAATAAACAAAAACACATTAAATAAGATGACAAGACCCTCATACATGAAGAGATAAAACTTTTAGTAACATCTCAGCTTCGGGAACCCTTACGTTAGAAATTTGACAGGAAATGAAGCATATATTTCCACCAATGAATACCTGGATATTATGCCATTGTGATTTTTTCCATTTAACAGGATCAAGGTCACTCATTCCTATAATGGTACACATATACCTGCACAAGAAAAAATACAAAATCAAAGTTTCAATATCAAGAAACAAAGAAAAAATAGATTTCCTAGCATAAATCAAAATGATAAATAGTAGAGAAAAACACATACAAGTGAAAAGTAGTGATCTAGTGAATTAATGTTGTTTTCTCTGTTGATGAAACTACTATGACTATTTCTTAGTAAATTGGATTTGGTTGGATCAAAATCCATTAGATATTCACCTTCACCTATGTGTTTGGAGCTTATTGGACTGTAACTAGTCAATATCCATCTTGATAATAAAAAACATGTAAACCCTAGAGAAGAATACACCATTTCCGATGATGGTTATTATGTCCTTTGTTGTAACACTAAGGTTTCTACCCTAGTAGAAGACATGGAGAGTAGATTTAACACCTTGTATTTTTTTTGGATCTTTATTCTTATGGTATGTAAGGCTAGGAAAATATCATAGAGTTCTTGTATTCTTGATGCTACATGGAAGTCTTGATGCTTATGATGAATGTAAGAGTGGAAGAATTAGGGTTTGAGGATTCAAACCCTAGGACAAGAAAGTATATTTGGAGGCCAACACTAGATTTTTCTTTTCACATATGTATACGATTTAACATGGCTAGGGTGTGGAAACCATGATGAAGACAACCATGCTAATGTGGAGAGCTTGTGTGACACAATATTATTGTTGAAACCAAGGAGGAACTGTTAATCTTGGTGCTTGGTAGTTGGATATTTTTGGTGGTGGCTGGGGTTTTCATGATTTCCCTAGCGAGGGTTTTGAAGAGGTTGAAAAATTGTACCATATTTGTGATAAAGTTGTGGAATGTACATGTACTTAATTATGAAAAACACATATATGAATTTTTCATCTATCCAATACCAATGTAATTGCTTATTTGATTTTCATCTTTCATTGTCTTCTTGATTAAGTAATTTTCAAAACTTATTGTTCATGCTAATTTGACATATTAAGGGTTGAAATTCTTGAGTGATTTGACAAACACCTTAAATATAATAAGGCATGCTTAATATTGTAAATATATGTTGTAATCTCATGGATCACAGAGGGTTACCAATAAAACACATTAAACTATACAGACATAATAGAGACAAGAGACAAGAACATAGATGTAGAACAACAGATTATATTATATTATGAGGGTCCATACAAACACAGAACTGAACCAAGTTCTCATCTGGCTCAATAGCCTAATATATATGATTTACAAACAGTTACATATAACTACCTGTCGATTCAGTCAACTGACACGACCTTATGCGGCCGACCTAATCTATAATTAGTCGGCTACTTGACTTAGTCAGCTCATCGATTAGCTCCTCCAACATCTCCCCCAGGAACAAAATATTTCTTCGTTCTGAAGAAATAGGGGAGGTACTCAAAATATTTATTGTCTAAGATAGTTATTTTCTTGTTTGTCTTTCATGGGCTATGAAGTTGGATGGTTGGTCACTTCTGTATGTATACTTCAATGATTGCTTTTGATGTAACGTCCGATTGATGTTGAAATTCTGTCCAACTTTGAAGTACTTTCTGGATGTCGATGGTTAGTGTTGTAATACTTGATAAAGTAAACATCTTCTCCTGAATGGAAAGGTCTGCTATTCTTTCCATGTCGGGTCTCATGAACTGGTCCTTTTCTTCTGCTGTCTCCAGTAGTCTTTTCATCTGCGGGAATATGGTATCTAATTTCTCCAAGCTTGGGAATTCTTACTGTACCCACTAGTGCGCTTGTCTCTCGAGTCTTTGTAGTTTGGCTGTCTCCAACATGATTTGATCTTGAATTGTATTTCTCAGTGCTTCTTCAGTGCTTTTTCTATTTTCCAATTCTTGAATCTATCCTCGAGTCGGTCGGGTCTGTTGAAATACTTGCCTGTAATAAGTGGGCCAGTCCCGGAGTACCCCTTTGGTAATCACAGACTCTTCCATGTTGTCTTGTAGCACTTTGTAAGCTTCTAAGAATGATATGTACTGTTGCATCAATAATCTAGATGTCTCTTCTTTTTGCTCTTCTTTTGTATTTTGCATATGTACTTGTAGGGTTGACACCACACTCTCAAACAGTTGATATGCCTTTTCAAGTGGTTTGTCATTGTCGGCTTCCATCGGTCCTGGTATTATAGATTGTGCTAGGTTTCTGCATTTTAACAGGAATTCGAATTTTTCCTTTTTAGTGTTGTCAAGCTCCTTGCGTTTGGTCTGGCTTCTTGTTTTTGCTTCAATGGCCAGAGTTTCTAAGAGTTTTCCTAACTTTCCGTCTTTTACCTTGGTTGCGTTGACTGCAGTGGTCGACCCAAGTTGGCTAATGTGGACCATTGTCGACCGTGACTCTTTTTGGTGGTCCTTCTTCTTTTTGTATCTATTCCTTTTGTGTTTATGCAGTTCTTCCTGCTGCTGTGACCGTGTGTCTACAAGGGTTAGACTCCCCTACGATTGATTTTCTTGTGATGGGTTTCTAGTTGCTGATATGCAATGGTTGTTGTAACTTCTGGTTGGATTCCTTGGGTGAGCTCTGCAGCTGAATGTGTGTCTGGGGGATTTTGTGCAGAGGGTTCAGGTGCAGGAGGTTCAGGTGTAGGTTTTGGATTTGGAAGTTGTGGTGGAGATGGTGAATGGTTGGGTGTAATTGCTGTGGTAGGGATATGGTCACTTAGTGTCGGGTCCTGGACTTGTGGTTGTGAAGCCTCAGGGTTGTCAGAGAATAGGTTGTCGATTACCCGGTTGATTTCTTCCAGGTTCTCTTCTTCCACATCTCTTTCTGGTTCATTGGCTAATGGAGGGGGTGGGATGTCGGCAGGGATAAAGGATGAGGTTCAACTTGCGACAACTTGAGCTGTCTTGTCAGGGTTCTTCATGAATGTTGACTTTATAATTCCCACAGACCTTGGATTCTGGGGTATCTGTCCAGTTTGTGAAGGAATGAGCTGCCTTGATCCACTAGCTTCGATCAGAGGACATCTGGTGGTGATCTTCTAGACAAAGGTGAGTAGTTTAGGCAATTTTTCAATGTATGCTTGGAAACCACTGTCCTGGTCGAACCTCTCTTTCAAGTTTTTCGGCATAGCATTTTTTCATATGTCGACTGGGCTTATAGTGGGTAGCTATGGAATTTATTCCTGTGTGATCTAGGTCGGAGATGGGGGTGGAGGTGTAGAAACTAAATCGACAATGTTTTCAGCCGTTGAAGTGTTTGTTCTTTTTACCTTTTTCGGCCTACCTTGCTGTGCTCCCGACTCGACAAAGCGTTTGAACTGTGTCTCGACCGAAAATTTGTTCGCTACAACATCTTCTATGATGTCGACGGCGGTAGCTGCTAGTTCTTCTTCATCTTCTGATCTGAAAGGATTAGCTTGCGCTTCCCCTTCCCTTTTGTTTTCGTTGCCTTTTTTCTTACGGCTGCTATTTCTTTTGCTATCTTTTTGATTTTGTCTTTGGTTATTGCATATTCAGGATTTTCAGGCTCAATGTCTTCCTCTAGTTCTTCCTCTCCTTCCTGCTGTTGAACTGGGTTGATACTTTCTTCAGCTAGTTTGGTTACCTGCTGCTCTGTCGATGTACTTCCCCTTTAGGCCATTGGTGGTATGATTGTTGTTTGTAATCTAATGGTGTCCTCTATTGGTGTTTCTTTCGAAACAAAGGTGCATATGTGTAGTCAGAGTTCATAGTCTTCTTCCTTCTCCTACTCTGTTAGTGGTTCTTCAATTGCTAGATTTCCTTCCTTGGCCTTTGCTAGTATGGATAATTTTGTGTTGGATTGTCGATCTAGCTCACAAAAGATCTCTTCGATTGTTGGGTAATAGTCGAGAGGCTTTGCTTTTTCTTTTGCTCCCTACATATACCAAACCACAGTGTGGTCGAGTTCTAGTTAGATGTGTGCTATTTTCGACAGACTTCGTTGGATGTTTTGAGGCACCCTCCATTTGGTCGTCTGGATTTTTCAGGTGTTGGAGCCAATTTTACAATAGTACTTTTCCATTTGCTAGTTCTTTCAGTGTTCCAGTCTGCGCAAATGGCTTGAACCTCGACATGTAGAATTTTTTCGGTTCTTGGAATTTCTTGTCCCTGACTGGGCACAAGTGGCACATCACCATATAGATTATTAGAGATGGGAACCTTATAATCCCGCCCGACTCCTGACATTTTTCACAGATAGTTTTGAGCATGTCGGTGACATACCGAGCCCATCTGTATACTTATCCTGTTTTTACTATTGTGTCTACTGCTTCCAACATATCCAGCTTCAGGTCACTCCCTCGACCTGTAGGTGTGAGCCTTGTTGCTATGATTTTGGCCACGATTTGTGGCATCCGGGCTTGTATCTGGCTAATCAATAGCCGTTTTGAATTCTTCCCGGAGGGCATTCCAGTTAAACGTTCTACGAGTCCTTTTATGCTGACAGGGACTGAGTCGCCTTGGTTGGAAAGACCAGTCAGTTTGTATATGACTTCTCCAGAGATTTTGATTGGTCTGTTGAAGTAAAATTTCCCGTTGTGGTATGGGATGATAATGAATTTTACTGTTGTTTCCTTCATTCCTCCAAAACTCACCATGAACAGTGTGTTCATGTAGTTCATAATGGAGTTGTGGTTTATCTTCTCTGCTGCTTGTGTTGGTTTCTTGTTGACATAGGCCCATTCCTTGATTTTGGCCCATGTTTTTTTCCATGAGGTTTCTTGTACCTTAGCTTTCTTGATATTTCTTAACCTTCTCATCAATGGGGTTTTAGTAGATTGTAGTTCCTTTGTCTTTGCAGCTACGGCTCTGGTTTGTTTTGGTGCCATCTCGTCGGTTTCATGGTCGACTTTTCTTATAGTTTCTTGGTTCTCAACTTTCTGATAGTTGAATTTCTCTATCTCTTCAAAATACTGTAAATGATCCTTTTTTGGTCCGGTATTTATAGGTGGAGCAGTTGACGTTTCTGTCGATGGGTGTATTAATGGTGGAAGTGATGGTCCAGTGTAGTCTCTAGGGTTTGCATTAATGATGATTTGATTTTGGCACTCCTTCTGACCATAGTCATGAAGGCGTGATTTGACCTTCGGGGTCGTTGGTCGATGTCAATCATGTGAGCGGTCGATGGAGGTGTGTCGATGGGTTTGATGTTGGCTATCGAAGCATTGGTTTCCTGTCATCCTGGGTTATGGGTGTTGGTTCTGTTTTGTTGTTTTTAATCTTTTTAGATTTTTATAGTTTTTGTCTGACAGTTATGGTCATTTTTTTTTAGAACTTGTTTTAATTTTTGTACCGTTTTAGTTGGACACCATTAACAAGTTTCCAAAATACTATTTCGTGTAACGTCCTTAGTCGGACTGATCCATTGGTATGAATTTCTTTGACAACGTAAGGTCCCATCCATTATGTGTGTAAATTTTTGGGTTTTCCTTTTACTCGACTGTTGTATTGTAAGGTGAGATCCCCTACTGATAGATTCTTGTTTTTCATATTGCGATCATGCCAAGCCTTCTGCTGTTGTTTTTGGATTTCTTGGTGTTGTAGAGCAATCAGTCGGTGTTCTTATAGCTTTCTTAATTGCATCAGTTGGTCCTTCCTTCGTTGTTCGACATCGACATGTAAAATATCTGCTATGGTAGGTGTTTGCTGTCGAAAATGAAGTGGAACAACTGCTTCTTATCCATAGACTAGTCGAAACGGTGTTTGGTCGGTCGAACGCTTGTATGCTATTCTGTAAGCCCATAGTAATGTAGGTAACTTTTCATCCCAATCATCCTTGTCGATATTACAAATTTTAGTTAGGCCCTTTGTTAATGTTTTGTTAAATTCCTCGATTTCTCCATTCGACTGGGGGTGATAAGCTGTACTATGTCGGCGGTCAATTTTGAACTGGTCTGTTAGTGTTTTTATGGTTTTATTAATAAAGTGTGAACCTTGGTCACTTATTAGGGTTACTGGACATCCAAATATGGTAATTATATTTTCATAGATAAATTTAGCAGCTATCTCAGTGGAACATGTGTCGACTGGTTCTGCTTCTACCCACTTGGTTACATATTCTACTGTAGTTATTATGTATCTTGCACCTATTCTTTTTATGGTATGGGGACTGGTCCTATGAAGTCAATGGCCCAGATTTCAAATGTCAAACTTGGGTTTATTGATATCAAGGGAATTTCTGTACTAGGTAGAGGTCAACCTAGTCATTGACATCTATTGCATTGGGTCACAAACTTTTGCAATCTTTGTATAGTGTCAGCCCCCATAGCCTTGACTGTTGGATTTTCTTGGTAGTTGTGTTCGCTTGAAAATGTCCTCCCGCTGGTCCATAGTGTGCTTCATACATGATATTATCTCTTTCATGTTCTAATATGCATATTCTGAGGATGTATTCAAGGACCATTTTATATAAAAATCCATTTATGAGGCTATATGGTGCAGCTTTCATGGCTAAGATTTGTTTCTTTTTCATGCTCATGCCCTCTGGTGCTTGTCCATTTTCTAAGAATTGATCTATTTCCTCTCATTCTGCTGGGACTACTTCTATTCGAAATAAATGTGCATCCGACAGGTCATCTTTGACTCCTATTAGTTCCTCTCCTGTGTCGATGCATGACAAGTGGTCGGGTTCGACATTCAATTTTCCTGGTCTAACAACGACTTCAAATTCAAATTCTTAGAATAGAAGCAGCCATCGACAAATTATCCCATGGTGTAAGGGTTTATTTACAAGGTATTTTAATGCTTGGTGGTCAGTATAAAAGATGAAAGGGTTGGCTAGTGTGTAATGTCGATACTTTTGTAGTGCAAAGACCATTCCTAATGCTTCTCTCTCTGTTGTCGAATAGTTCCTTTTTGCTTTATTTAATTTTCTGCTGCTGTAAACTATGGGGTAGTCCATTCCATCAACCCATGGTTGTGTTAAGATTGCTCCTATTGCTAGGCCTGATGCGTCGATGTGTACATGAAATTTGGTCGACCAATTAGGGAACCTTAGAATGGGTGCTTCGACTAGCTTCCTTTTTAGTGTTTCAAATGATATGTTGCATTCCTCTGTCCAGTCGAACTCCTGATATTCTCTTAATAGTTCTTCCAATGGATAGGTTATATCTAAATAGTATCTTATGAATTTCCTGTAATATCCTATATGAAAAAGTAGTACCCTGACTTGTTTTGGGTTCACCGATGGTTTTAAGTTGAGGATAATTTTTATTTTTGCAAAGTTGACCTTGATTCCTTCTTTACAGACAATGTGTCCTAATAGTATCCCTATAGGGGTTAGAAATATGCATTTCCTTATGTTCAGAGATAGCTGGATTTGTGAGCATCGTTCCAACACGAGCCTTAGCCATTTGGAGTGATATTTCAGCATAGAGTATATTGTCTAATCATTGAAATATACCGCCTTTGTTTTGTAAATATATTCTTGAATTTTTTTTACCACAATTCTCGAAAATACTGGAGGTGCATTCTTTAGTCCAAAAGGCATAACTCTGTAAGAAAATGAGGCAAATTCACATAAGAATGTTGTCTTTTTCTGGTCTTCTTTAGCTATTGGTACTTGGTTATAACCTAAGAATCCATATGTAAACGAGTAGCATTCATGTCCTGTGACTTCATTTAAGATTTCATTTGCATAAGGTGTTGGAAATGGGTCTGTTAATGTGACTTTGTTTAATTCTTTGAAGTTGACACAGATCCTTATCTTTGTCGGGTCGTGTTTCTTTGGTTGAACGACCATTGGGCTTTCCCATTCTGATTGGTCAATAGGGTAGATAATTCCTTCTACAAGCATGTTATCAATCTCTTTCTTGACTATCTCTTTGTATTTATGAGCTAATTTATATGGCCTCTTCTTTACAGGTCAGACATCAGGTTTGATGTTGATCTTCATTTCACCCATTTCATGGACTAGACCTTTGATATCTTTGTAGTCTCTAGCGAATACATCCTGGAATTATTTTAATAAGTTTACTATTTCTGCTGTTTGTTCTTCACTCCAGTAGTCTCCAATTTTTGCCATTTTTGGTTGATCATCATTTGAGATGTCGAATTATTTAGTTTTCACTTTATCATATAACCATTCTAGTGCTTTGAATTCATTGATTGGTCGACTCCCTTCTTTAAACTGTGAAAATGTAGCAGGAAAGTCTACTGCAGTCATTCGATCGATGTCTTCTTTGTCGACTGTCTCATCTTTAAGTACTGTGCAAATTGGTTTTGTTGTTTCTGAATGGTATGATTTCCATTGAAATATTTTCCATTTTGGATTTTCATTTTCCATTTGTAGTCTTGTTGACTGAGGTGTTGTCTTGGTTTGTATTTTATTGCATGTTATTGTCAGTCGGTCATAATTTTGTGTTAGGGTGTTGTTCCCGGTCGGTTCTATAAAAGCCTTGATTTGTTTTGCAGTTTTGACTAACTTTTCGTTTTGTGGTATAAAGCTGAAGTCTTTGATAAAATTCTCTCTAAGTTCATGCCATAGGAATGTTTCACCCCGTGCTTCTTCCATTTTCTACCATTTTTTTGGTAATTCGGATAGCGTCGATGGAAACAGGTGTGGCCATGTACATTCGTCTTTATACCCAAGTCTTTTCCACTCTTTTTCGCATGTTCTTATGTGCTCTTCTGGGTATTGCCCTTGGATGAACATACGTATTTGGGCTTGATTGGTTATCCTTTTTCCTCTGAATATTTCTATAAAGGAAGTCAAAGATGTTGTCCATGTCTGCAATCTTGATTGATGGGTATCCCACCATCTAGTATGTTGTCCTATGAAGGTTTCTACTAAGCTTTGTAGTCGGCCCTGTTCACCAATGTTTTTGGATACTTGTTCTATATGCATAACTGGTGATTCTCTTTCTTTGTATCTTGAGATTTATTTGATAGTTACATTTGTTGGTTTTAGGGTAGGGTATTCCCTGTTTTTCTTTTTAAATGTTTTTGGGATGATGGAAACCAAGAAAAATTGTTGGACTGGTTTCTTTTGCACTATTTGAATGGTCCATCAACCTCTTTCTTGTGTTTCGTAGTTTTTGACTTCCCAATCATACAATTCTGCATCCGAGTTGTATCCTACTGAATCTTGATTGCCTAAGTGAAGTTCGCCATAGACATAGGGTTCTGTGTAGTCTTCATTATTTTGTATTTGATATAATTGTCAGATGTTGAATTCTTCATCAATAGGTTCTATCCAAGGTTCTCCTTGGGATGGATGGATAGGTACTATGACTTTTTGTCCATTCCCTTTTAGTTTGATACTTTCTTTGTCTAAAGATATCGATGCTTTCATTTTTCTTCCCCAAGGTTGACCTACTAATGCTGGGAAGGAACTGTATCCTTCCTTAGGGTCAATAATTTCAAAGTCGAATTTGGTCGATATTCCTTTTATTGTCATATGGAAATTTCTCCACACTTCGAAAGGTTCGATCAGACCTTGGTCGGCTAATTTCAGGTATATTCCTGACTCGTATAGTCGAGGTCTGCCCAATTGTTCCCAAGTGTCGCAAGTCATAATGTTTACTTGTGAGTTGAATTCGAGTACAACTTGTCGTACATGGTACCCTTCAATTTCTAGGTCGATAAGTGGGTCGGCATCAATTTTATCCTTCTGGTTTATACTGCAGATGTTTTTTTGTTTGTTTTCTATATTATTGTTGTGTTTCATATTATACAATAATTCAATGAACTGAGATACCGCTTTATCCTCTTGTACTAAATGTATTAATTCTTTAATTGTGCTTCGTCGACTATCAACAACTTCTTCTTGAGCAAATTATTTAAATATATTCGTTGCATTTTTATACAATTGTTTTTGTTTACCTAGGTTAGGATAATCATTCTTTTATTTTATTTTTCTTATGTGTGGATTATCACTCCCAATTTTTGTCCCTTGTCAGGTTACTATATGCAAATTCTTTGTATTGATTACATCATGTTTTTGAATGCACGACAAGACATTAACATTTTTATTTTTATTGATTTTATCAAGCATAGTAGGGAAATCCTCTAATGAGTGATCCTCGAATCCACAACTAGTACACAATTTTAAATCCGTTCTGTCCTTGTATGGGCAGTCTGCATATCGATGACCTTCTTTATAGCATGTGAAACAATGGATGGGTCGACATGGTCGGTTGTCGCGATTCCTAGAGAATCGACCTCGAACTTCATATCCTCCCCGACGGTTGTCGAACTGGCACTCATATCGATGGCCTTCATACCTTTGATTATTTTGTTCGTTTTGAGCATTGCTTTGCTCGTTGTTATCATTGTTTTGTGCAACTGCGTTTGTTTGGTAGACTGCTTGGTATTTTTGTCGGTTCTTTAAGTTTAGGTGGCAGTCGGCCATGGCATGACTTTTTACTTCAAAGATTGCACACCAAGATGCTTTGCCATTTTTCATGTTATACAAGAAATCCTTCGTTGTGTGTTCTCCATGTTCTTGGCAGATGTCGTAGAAGCACTTTGTCTGAACAAATCAAATGTCCTGTCGGCTAATGTCTTGTCGACAGTTATCTTTTGTGTGTCCGATCGTTGAGAATTTTTTGCACCAGACATCTTGATTCTGAAGGTTCATCTCTTTCAATTATTTATGCATGATTTCTAGTTGTTTTTCCAGTCTAGTATTCATGGGATATGCTGAGAAATATTCATCCATATCCACTTGTAGAGCTTTAGTAAGTGCATCTTTGTATGTTCTAAACATATCCAGGCTTATGTGCCGCCTAATTTTTTGTGATAGATCTGGAAGGAACCACTAAATTAATATTTGTTCATCAATTACATAATCCAGTTGGCTAAGGAGGTCTTTCCAACATTTGTCATACTCTCGGACATAATCTGCTGGCTTTTTCGATGTTGTTTTCAAATTTTTAGCTTCCTGATGTTTTGCATCTGGATTTTTAAATAACGACAAGAATTGCACTTTAATTTCTGCTTTAGATGCTTGAGGGGTTCTCTCAGTAAAGGTCATGTACCATGTTAGTGCTCTTTTCCTCAAGGAACCAACGAACTGTGCCATCTGTCAATCTTCAACTGTAACCTAATTTGCCTCCCATGTCGAATCACAAATGAACCAATGTCATCTAGGATCTTCATCACCCTTGTATAGAGGGATATGCACTGATCCATGACCCATGTCGGACTCATTGTCACTATCTCCTCTAGGAGGTGGTGGTGGTGGGGGTGGTGGTGGGGGTAGTGGGATGTTTTGCTTGTCTATTTGTGCAGAGCTATTGTTGTCTAAACTTTTGTTCCCATCGGTTGTTTTGTTTGTCATTTCTTCTCTAACAATCATCCGGTTTGGGTTGAATTGTCTTGTCGATGTCAAACTGCAATTATTTGTCTACAGGTTCGACTGTTTTGTATTCTCCAAAGCTGTATTTGGCAGGGGGGGTGCTACTTCACGTGTCAGGTAAAGTAAGTGGATACTTTGGTTGGAAGGGTACGCCTGAAGCATGACCCATTTTCCTTCCTATGGTCAAAGGATCACTAGATGATTATCATCATTTACCTTGTTGTTTAGTCGGCTCCATGTACCAAACTCACCAGCTCTTAGTCTTAGGTCTTCTTCGACAATGGATTGTATCCTAGTACTTGGATTCATTGGAGACAGAGGTCTTATTTCTTGGGGAACTTCTATTTGGAGAGCTTCACGGTTCTCTATCCATAAGTCTTCTTCCATGGGTGATGCCTCTTCATCCACGCCTTCTTCCTATCAGTCATGACTCGACTTTGGAGGATTTATTTCTTGGTCTGCCACCCTAGTACTCATTCCTCTTTGTAGTTCTATAGCCCTTTCTCTTCTTTCTTCCCTTCTTTTCAGCCTCTTCTCTCTTTCTATTCTTTGTAAATTCGTCGTACCTTTGTGTGTCACTGTCCATTCGATTTCCTTTTTAGGTTGACTTTTCATTGCTGGTGATGGTATCTCCTTTTAGTCGACTAGAATCCTCTTCACTTTACCCCGACATACAACCAAATACCCCCCCATAGCCTACCGGCACTTTAGAAAGCTCGGATAGTTTTGTTTACCTGCTTAGGGAATATTTCCACTCCCTTTTGGTAATAAATTTATCCCACTTTTTCTATTTCTTCGCCCAACTAGAATTTGGTTGTGGTTCGTGTAGTGACGGGTGAGGTTCGACAATATGACCCACTCCTTTTTCTATCAGGAATTTGAACAGTAGGGTCGGTAGAGAGCACAAGAAATGCTCGATAAGGTCTGTATAGAATTTCTTCTTAATGGTTTCCACCAAAGTTCTTTCTTCTATAGCTTGCTCCTCACAGAATTCATCGACGATCTTTTCAAACCACTCTGACAGGTTTGTTCTCCCCCCTCGAATCAGTTTCTCTAGCAGCTCTTGGTCCTTAGTCGCTTCTGGATTTTTAATTCATATTTTTTTTCAAAAGCTGGGGTACCGATTCTATGAAATTCTCATGAGTTTCAGTGAAGAATCTCTCCTTTGCCTACGCAGTCGTCAATCTGTTTCTCCTCGCGTAATTATGCAAATAATTTTCTATCTTACGCTCCCACCAGTTCTTAATCTCATGTTTTGATATCATCTGCTTATAGTCATCTCAGATATGTATTGCCAACGACGGAACCAATTTTGTAATCTCACGGATCACAGAGGGTTACCAATAATACACATTAAAGTATACATACATAATAGATACAAGAGACAAGAACATAGATGTAGAACAATAGATTATATTATATTATGAGGGTCCATACAAACACATAATTGAACCAAGTTTTCATCTGGCTCAACAGCCTAATATATATGATTTACAAAAAGTTACATATAACTACCTGTCGGTTCGGTCAACCGACATGAACTTATGTGGCCGACCTAATCTCTAATTAGTTGGCTACTCGACTTAGTCGGCTCATCGACTAGAACCTCCAACAATATAAAATAATTAAAGTGATTTCAAATATGGTTTATATTTATAAAAGTGTGCCTAAAATAAATGAAAATTTTTGGCATACATTTGATATCCTTATTATTGCAATTCGTAGTGGATTGGGGTCGATCTAAATTGAAATATCGTCCAAAGTTTTCTAGTATAATTTTTATTAAAGATCATCCGATTGTTGAATATTCATAAGAAATGAATTTGGGAAACCTTTGGTGAGAAGTGAAATTTCAAAATCACATTAAAAGTTACAATTCCAAAATTTATACAAGTTAGCATGAATTGGCACTAAGAAATGTTCCTCCTATGGGTACAATGGCCTTTGTTAAACCTACCTCCTTGTGCTAGGAAAACATGCCCATGTCAATTCATGCTTCTTTATCCAGAATGTGCATCTTTCCAATGCAAGTAATTTCCATTTTGTATGCTTTTTTCTTTCCTATTTTGGCCACAAAATATCACTATCACATCACATCCACAAAATTCCACCACAAGATTGTGTGCAAGAAATGCCATAAAATTATAGCATACTTCTTCGAGGTTGGTGATGGAACCAAGCACATATAATGAGGAGGAGAATGGGAGATTACTGACCACATTGGTACATATCAGAGTAGCATTGGGTATATGAGAGGGAATTTGACATATAATTAGAGAAACGACTTACATATGGGAACTTGGAAACCAAGACACCATGGAAGAGGGAGTGTAGGACTAACACCCTATTGGAGACCAAACCATATTAAAGGAGGGTAATTGATCCCAAGATCTTGAATTAGAGTGAATCTCACTTTCAGGGTTGGACTAAACCCTAGTTTGACATGCACATCCTTGGATTGTAGAGTGCTCCATGTGGGTTCTCCATGTTGGTTACTTGTAGGGAAACTTGTCCTTATTTATGTTATCCTCCCTCGCCTAGTTGCATATATAAGGGAGGAGAAATATCTAATATTCATTCATCATTTGTACCCTTCATGGTACTTGTCTTGGAGACTTAGGGTTCAGGTGGAAACCTTAGGAGAAGACAAGGGATGATAAATGTCTTAGATGTTATTGGAGAGCTTGCTCATTTGTGATGTTAGGATTTTTATTGTGATGACTAAGGTTTGTTGTAACACCCCAGTTTTGACCCTATTTGCATTAAATGCATATGATGTATATATTGTAATTAATCATGGTGTGGAGCTAAAGGAAAAATCCCCACCATCGATTTAGCACTTTATGTTTTGGTGATTAAAAATCATTGGCGATGGTATTTTGTGGTAGCCGACACATTATAATTTTGGACATCATGTAAATATGAAATTTAATTAAAAACCCACAACCAACAATGTCAATGTAATAAATAATGAGATGGGGGCATGATTTCCTAAGGATAATGCGGGGGATATTCAAATCTTTGGACCAATGGGGAAAATCCAAATGTCAAAGGGAGAACCCATTAAAAATGTCAACTACCTTTCTTGTCTTATTCACCCAATCATTAGATTCTGCGAGAAATTGGTTGGGTTAGTTATTACATGGAATGGGAAAGGTATGGAAGTCCAAATTCAAATTTGGGGAAGCACCCATTTTTGGGAAACTGATTCTTGACTTATGGGGCAAGTTATTGCCCAAAAATTGTGCCCATTCCCGGAGGCATTCACGTTGTTGTCTTCCCCGCATTTTTGGAGCTCCTGGAATTCTCCATTCCTATTTTTTGTAGTGTTCTTCATTTTTCCCATGGATAGGAAGTGTTTTTGTTAATGTTTAGTGGTTGGGATCACTCCTGGGTATTTTTGTGTCATTTCCACATCTCCACAGTTGGGGAATTTCATGTTTTCAGTGTTGCACAACCAATGGCGGGACAAAGCCACAAATTTATGGACTGAGGGAGCCGTTTTTTCCCATGTGGAGCCATAGAATGATTCTAGAAAGCAAATTTCTATCAGGGGGATTTTTTACCCAATTTTCGTTTACGTTTTTGGTTGAAAAACGTTTTTCCTCAAACCTAGATATTGCATTTTGCTGTGTGTGCATGTTTTGTTTTGGTATGAACTACATTGGGAGGGGAAATGTGGTCTGAATAGATGGATAAATATAGTGTGAGAAGGAACCTAAAAGACAGTTAAGGGGATGGATTTATTCTTTGCACACCCTGAATAGAACTGGAAGGGAAGGTATAGCACGAGGTACTGTGAAGCATAGAAGAGAATGCTTCCTAGTGTTGGGTGTGTAGATGTTTTAGAATCCAGGATAGATCTGGTGTAGGTGTCCATATCTCTATGGTTAAGCTCACTAGCTTAGCAATCATCCTTTCCAGTTCCTTTGCATCCCGATAAACCCAACTCTATTTGGCTTGGCTGAATTTTGATATACCTTTGGCTTCGCGTGAGCCTGCTAGTGTTCCCTTATTCCTTGTGGGAATCATGCCTAGCTCGAGGGTGGCAGTGTTGGTGAGAGATTGATGAGCACACTAGCCTATGGTTGGGTGGAATGTTGCAAGGACATAGCTGGTTGCAGGACAAGCTTCTTTCAAGATAAGTATTCTTGTCTATTATATCTCTGAAATTGTATATGTGTTTATGAATTAAATGAAAATGTTAAATGCCGTGAATGAATGAATTTTTCTTTCGCTGTATGTTAATAATTTATGCATCTGTGTATGTTTAAGTTCAATGCATTTTTATATTTACGTTCATGGGACTTGATTTCCTGGATTAGAAACACTATGGTTGCATTCTCTCTCTGGTGGACGGGAGGGGACGTGACATTTTTGTTATACATGTAAACCCTAGAGAATAATACACCATTGTTGATGATGGTTATTATGTCTCTTGTTGTAACACTAAGGTTTCTACCCTAGTAGAAGACATAGAGAGTATATTTAACACCTTGTATGTTTTTTGGATCATTATTCTTATGGAATGCAAGGCTAGGAAAATATAATAGAGTTCTTGTATTATTGATGCTACATGGAAGTATTGATGCTTATGATGATGTAAGAGTCAAAGAATTTGGGTTTGAGGATTAAAACCCTAGGACAGGAAAGTATATTTGGAGGCCAACACTAGATTTTTCTTTCCACATACATATACGATTTAACATGTCTAGGTTGTGAAAACCCTGAGGAAGACAACCATGCTTCCTAAAACCTATTTAAAAACTTAGGAAAATTACACTAATTTCCTGTAAGAAAATACACTCCCTTGGGAAATATCAATACCCTAAGGTTTGATTAACAATTTGAAGATTTTGATGAGAGTGAGATGCTCTCGCATCAACATGAAGCAGTAAAACATCCAAGTGGAAGGCCAATTTAAGTAGAGAAGAGATGTATTGTTATGAGATGATATAAAGTTGCGTCTCAAACAAACTCCAATTGATGATAGAAGAGACTCTTGACGGGGGAGGTGAGGCATGCATAATATCCTCAACCAACAAACTTTAATCATTGAATTTATAATTTATGGCACCTTCTAGCTTATCCAAATCAATACCCATAACCGTTTCAGGAACCTTACAACCACGCATAACCAATTCCCCTTCTTTAGGGTGGAATTTTGTCATAATTCCTATCCAATTCATAACATGGACATATGCATTCTTTCCCCCCTTCAACGTAATAAAATCCAATCAAATATTCAATCACATATTCTAATATCTTGCTTCATAGAACCCTATAACAACCGAAATCACCTTAAATCTCTCCATCCTCCATGGGATCATTCCCAAACTTTGGAAGATGAACATTGTTATGTGTACCGGTTTCATTCCATGGGATTTGTTCCACATCATCCATAACATCTTCATTATCTACTTCAATGGTATCTTTGTGAAATACTGGAATAACACAAAGAGTAGCCCATCTAGATGGAGCAAAGGATATTCCTTAATATAGGTATGTAGTCATTTATCCAAAGCATATTTATACATAACGACATTACTCGCAATTTGTTGCCTCATGCAAGTAAGTTGTCCCTAAGGATATTTTAGAAACAAACATCTACTAACAACCCACTTCAGACATTCATATCTTAGAAGAGACGCTGCACTAACATAGGTTAGTCAATTACGGTAATCTATGGAAGAAATGGAGAAACAAATGAAGAAGTTGGAACTGTATTTCCAGGATCTGAAGTATGGATTGAACCAGGATGAAGTTGGTATTATAAGTTCCCAGGGGTCTAGTTTAAATAACCATGGATTCACAATGAAATTCCATGGACATAAAGCTATAACATATGATGCAATGGTAGAACCCTTCATTCATATTGTAGCATAATCAAGAGTTACAATGAGACAGTTATGGAAGACTATTGTAACATTACTACAAGAACAATGTGGTGGTAAAGTAATGGAAGGGTTTGGATGATTAATACAAACCTTCCAAAGTTATGTCTAAGTGTGCATCAAACAATAGGGTGAATGAAAAAACATTCATTGAAATTTTATCACAAATTTTAATATAAATGTAGATTTCACATGAAAATCAACATGCATGCACACATCTCAGATGTTACTCTTTGGACTATACCTCTTTTTGTCATCAAGCATGATCATTTTCACTCATTGAAGAACAATTTTCAAATAAGGGTACTTAATAATGTTTAACAAATCCTTCATATGGTAGATGTGAATCTTCAAGGATGAACACTCCTCCTTGATAGGATAGGAAACTCCTTATATGGCATCAAATCCTCTAAATACTAGATGTAAAACTTTCTCGAATTACCAAGTTTCTTGCCCCAAAAACTACCCATCATTTAACATAGTGAATAAAAGGGATTTCTTTTCAATGTTTCAAAGTAATGTTCCTACAGGAAATTTCTTCACATATTGTCTAGAACTGAAGATGATTGTGCACTTGTTTAAAAACAAACTAAAACATTTTGGACTTTAATGGAACTATTTGTTTACCGACCTTTTTATTTTAATGTATGCTAATAACTATTGAATTGTACTTGGGACTCATATTATGTTTTTTCCATGGATATAAGTAATTGTTGATGGCCCATAACTCATGATGCACACAACATGCTTGTTGTTGTTGTAACCCTTACTTTTGATGGTTGTAAGTGGTTGTTAGTTTTCCCATGAATGTTGTTGTGTGTTGTAGATGATTTTCCATTTTACCTAATATGTTTTTTGATAGTTTTCATCACTAATAGGTTGCACATACCTGTTGTTTATGGCTTCTTAATCTTGAAATATCAAGGGCTTAAAAGTGCCCAGATCTCATGGAGGACCCTTTAAGAGTCATAATAACAACTATTGTTAGAGGATGTTATTCTCCAAATGATACACCAAAACCATACTTATTGTTTAATATTTGTATAGGGATGTTTTTCTCTCTCCCATAATTTATCATACTAATGGCATTGTGACTATCAAGTCAATTCCTTATTTGCATAGTGGCAATCCTACAACACTACACTGGAATGTCTTATGACTGACTCATGAATCTTCCCATGGTTATTAAATATCCATCTATAAACCACAATTGTGGTTTCATCATTTCTCCCATTCAAGAAGAAGTAAGTAGATATGACTTCTTTCCCTACATTAAGTCCACGTGCACATAATGACTAGCTTTGGTACTTCCTAACTTTTCACTCTTCCTTTTGACAACAAAAGTGAAACATGAAACACTATACTTACTTTCAGGATCTTGCATAGCTTATGGATTTTATCGAACTGTATAAGTACTTTGTTCCCAAAGTAAATATTTTGAGACCTACGAATGGAGGGGAGAGAGATGAATGGTTGAAGGAATCCAATGGAGGATGAATTGATGACATGTTCTGCCTACCCAACGGTCCTTTTATAATGAATATTATCCCCAACTTATGGTTGATTTGTAGTCTTCTATTTTTTCACCCATACTGATAAAAGAAACACAGTTTTATGTCGATTTAGTATGTATCTTCATGTCACAAGTTTTGCCTTGCTGATGAATATGGAACCCTAGAAGGTAGTGTTGATTTGGAAATATGATTTTACAATGTTTCATCCCATCTTTAAGACAACATTGGAGAGTAAGTTATGGTATAACATTAACATATTAATTTTCAACCCTAAGGAAACCCTAATTTTCAACCCTTATTTGGTGACTCTTGCTTATGATTCCAACCATTCACTCAACTGCAATAATAGATATTAGTCCCTGAGATAGCCCACCTAATTACTTAAGAATTAGTTGCAAGGAAACTCAAATGATTTCTTGTTGATATTTATGTATGGATATGAGGAAGGTAAATAAAGGTTAAATTTTAACAATGAGGTTCAAGGACAAGTTACGGGTCTATATAATTGTGTCATGGACCAAGAGGATGAAGTACAAAGATATGGATCAAATTGATGATTTAATGGCAACATATGTAAATTAAAATACTAAATGTATCAATCATTACATTTTTTTGGGTAGGGGAAAAAACTTAGTAGTATAAAACCTATTTCAGGAGAGAGGGTCATCATATTTCCCTAGAAAAAAATTGTTGTATATCTCAGAATTTGTACAAAATTCCAATCCAATGGAATTCAAAAAAAATCCAAAATCATCTCTGTAAGAGAAACTTTAACTAACTCATCACTGAAGTAGAGAGAATGTTAAATCCAAGACTCATGAAAGTAAGAAGTAATTTGTGATATGTGTGAATATAAGTTAGTTCATGTGTTCAATTCAAATCTTATCAAGTTATCAACATCTTTCATAACCATAATCTCTCAATCCCATTACATATGTATCATGTCATCTCTAAAAGACCCTTTCACCTCAGGAGAAAGTTTGAAAAAAGATCTATTGATTTGAACAATTTGATTTCTCATTAGAAAATTGTTCATGACAAAAGTGGAAATGGTTTCAAGATTAAAGAAGAAGTTTGTGAAGTGGAAAGTTCTATTGGTCAAGAAATCAAGTATTTGGGAGGAACGATTGCAGAGAAAAAATTTGATATTAACAAACTACATGGTCCTTTAAACAAATTTCAAGGGTTAGTAGTTGCAATGGAGAAGGAATGTGATTGGTTGGAGAAGGAGGCCACATGATTAAGGGTCCATGTGTGGGAAACATCAATGATTCATTTGAAATGGTCACTGTATCTTGTTGCATGCTCTCAATTTCCTCTCAAAAAACGAATACCTGCATAATGGAAGGAATGATTGCAAACTTTTCCATTCTATCCAAAAGGTCTAGAACCAATTGATTTTCATTGAGATAGAGACCTAGGTGGTCCCAATTAGACAATAATGCTAAGAGGGTCGATATGCACCTTTATCATAGTACAATGGGCCCCATTCTAGCAACCTAAAAATTGTTGGAGGTGTTCTATTCCTAGATGCACCTTGTGAGGATATACTTCAATATTCATAATTAACTTGGTACATATCAATGCAATATATGTTATAAACCTGCATATAAAATACCTTACACATAACAAAATCATATACCTTTTAGTCAGTATATAACAACATCATGCCATGAAAACTGGTGGGATGACAAAACACCACCAAATAAAGTATTATAACATTCCTTCCAATCCATAAAAGCACTTCAAAATAACATACAAGTGATTTGAAACTCAATAGCCATGGGTAGTACATTTCATAATAAGGTTTCCTGCCAAGAAATCCAAGCATGTAGATATTGTTGAGTCGCATGTTTCAATCTAGGAATATATTTTCCTAACAAGATTATATAAGTGTTTTAAGGTACTGTTATACAAAATATTTTGAACAAAATGATACTAGAACCCATAACTCCTCCAAACCATTAAAATTTTGAATTTTTTCTAAGACCATGAAATAGAAATAGACCATGAAATTCTAAAAAAAATCAACTCCAAGTTCACAATTCCTTACAAATGTCCTTGCTTTTCATTTGCTAAGGATAAATCGTACATCCATATCTATGTGTTTTGTCCAAACTATATTTAGCACCACTAGCATAATGGGAGATGGCTGTCCCTATAGTAACTTGTTCTAAACAATTGAACATCAACCATATAGTTCTATAGAAATACAATAGATACAGTTCCATAGATACTATGCAAAATTAGTTCCCCATGACCTAATTTGGTCTTACAAAGTACTAATGAGTCCCAATGTTAAAAAATTGGTGTGCATTCATGTAGAATCACCCATTTGGACTCACCTAGTGTATAAGACTTGCCCCATACCAATGTTTCATAGTATCTTGACCAATATTTTGTCAAAACTCTCATTTCCTAGAGAACCCTTCATAACTAAGGTACAATTACAGTATATAAATCCTACCCAAGATACAATTCCAGTAATGGTCTTCCTCAAGTAGTGCTACTGATGAAGAAGGATATCATAGGGTTTCCTAATGATTGGATTTGGGCATAAATAAAAACACCAAAATTTAAAGAACCAAACATAGTTTTGTGTTCATGTTGTGATTCCTTCCTAGGTCGATATGATCAATACGCGGAAACCATATCTCAACATGATATTTAAAAAATACAAGTTGAAGGTGATTGGAGAAATCTAAAAATACTACGATGAATGATCTTTCCACTGATTATGATGCATGAGGATCAATACTATGTTTGAATACCTTGTTTAGTAGGCTATGCTATGAAGGGTTTATGATGCATGCAGATTCGAAAAATGCTTGAAGACCTTGTTCATTAGGTTGCATTATGGAGGATCAATGGCTCGGTTCCTATTGTTTCCAAATCTTCATTCCTATTTTATCATTGAGCATTGTATTATGAGGAATCACCACATATTTTGAGGCATGATGGAACATGTAGGTTGCTGTCACATTTTAGATCCTTCACCTACACAATTCCATGCATATTTGTTCACTTGAGGGACATCTCACCTAATCCCTACAACCAATTACATATGCGGAGGCATGCCACATCACTAGGATCTAAAGTTGGATGGGAACTTTGAATTCTTACACCACATATGATGTTGCATTGCTAAATTGCATGGGTTGAGCTATTCGATGGGTGTAGTGCTTGAGGAGAGGAGGCTCCTTTTACCACCATTTGTTCACATTTGGAGGAATTCTTTGCATATTGAATAGGTTATTTCACACACTTGTATTCATAAGTGATTATGATGCTTTCAATATTTAGTATTTACTACATTAGAAATTGTTATGTTTATTACTTCATGTTTTGTTGATGCATTTATGGTCATCATTTTCTAAATCAGAATTTTTTATTGCTAAGAAGGATGGTCTGTGTGAACGCTTTGGTATTGTTGATTCTCGGTAGAAGGTTAACTATGAAAATTTTATTGGTTAGTTTGTATACAATGATTCCCCATCTACAATTGTGGTTTTAGACAACATGGTTTTGGAGACACAAGAGAGCTAGATTGATTGGTATCATACTGCACATGGAAATAGAGGA
This sequence comes from Pseudotsuga menziesii, assembly GCA_001517045.1. NCBI lineage: Eukaryota > Viridiplantae > Streptophyta > Pinopsida > Pinales > Pinaceae > Pseudotsuga > Pseudotsuga menziesii. The sequence goes on along the minus strand of LPNX010001070.1, from coordinate 130,089 downwards.
TCGCCTGCATTTTCTGTTACAAACAGATAAAACAAAAGGTGCTAGTAATTTGTTGAATGTCAAATCACTGAATCCTAACTCTGCATCAATATCCCATCCATAAAGTATGTTTAAATCTTCTAAAAAGTCCATCTCTCCTTCTCCATTGGAAATCCTACTAATAATGGTTCATTTAGAAGCATTTGCCAAAGGTATCCCACAAATGAAACCGATGGAACCTGATATTAAGAGTGGTGGATTGGGTGAACCATGGAATAAGGGAACTAATAAAAATGAAAAGATGGAAGTAAGAAGTAGTAGACACTCAAGGTAATAACATGAAGATGGAAATTCGACGATTGGTCGTTGCACATATTCCCAAAGTGCTCAACGCTTGGCCCTTGTTTGGAGGTGGCTTGATGGTTTTGCATGTGGGTCCATTCTATTGGAACATGGTTTGGGGTTTTTTAATGCATATTTTGGAGGAGCATGCCAAAAATCCCTATCATAGCTAGCACTATATATCATTCGTGATAGAAGGAAATCTAGGTAAGGAAAGCATGAACGACAATACATTAGGGGTATGAACAACTTGCATGGATATAATTCATGGGAGAGAGAGGGGCTTGCTTGCCACCAATATAAATATCGAAGTTGCTAAAGCTTTCCTAGAGAGATATTGATTGATGTACAAAACATATACCGAGAGGGGTGTCCCAATATGTGCTGCAAAGAGGTGCTACACAGAGGGGTCGTAGTGAATGAACCTATCAGAAGATCAATTGAACTGGCCTCTAGTTTAAGGAGCATATAAATGACATACTAAGCAGAATTCCCACAACCCTATCTCAACATGCCCAAAAAATAACATCATGCCCAAAAATCCCTATCACAGCATGCCCAAAAAAATGAGGTGATGCTTACCCATTGATCCATGCGCTCCAAACATGAACCGTGATCTCTGAATGTGAACCTTTAGCTCCAAAATGAAACCGTGAGCTCTAAATGTGAAACATGAGCTCGAAATGTCAACCTTTGGCTCCAAATCGAAACCATGAGATCCAATTGTGAATTGTGAGCTCCAAATCGAAACCATGAACAATGAGCTAGAAATCCAAATGATAACCCTGAGTTGCAAATGAAAATTTCAACTGTGAGCCAGTCCAAATTGTCAACTGGGAGCTACTCCAAAATTTCGAAATGATACACCAGAGCCACAAAATTGCATAAAAATGTCTGAAATTGCATATAAATGTCCAAAACCTGAGCCGCGACAATGTGCACAAAGACAATGATAAATACAATGTGCACAAATAAGAAAATTGGTTCCAAAATTTATATTTCATTATACAATTTTTAACATAGGTCATACAAAATATATGTATTGCCATATAATAAAATACTATATGTATATTATTATATGTATTGCCATATAATAAAATATTATTATAGTATATTTTATTATATGTATTGGCATAATAGTATTTTTTATTAGGTATAGTATTTTTAACTTTGTATATGTATTTTTTATTATATGTATTTTTCACTTAGGTATAGTATTTTTTATTATATGATGATGATGATGAAGATGGCGATGACCATGTAGATATAATATGAAATTATGAAGATGATGATGATGGCGTTGATGATGATGATGATGACACTGATGATGTTGATGACGACAATGATGCTGATGATGTAGTAGTAGTTGTTGTTATTGATGATGATGACGATGTCGATGATGATGATGTTCATGAGGATGACGACGATCCCTAATCCTTACAATCTCACCTAATCCCTACAATGAAATGATGAAGATGATGACGATGATGACAATGATACCAAATTGTTAACATAAATGATGATGATGACGACGATGATGATGATGAAGATGGAGACGACCATGTTGATATCATATGAAATGATGAAGATGATGACGATGGCAACGATGATGGTGATGATGACGCTGATGATGTTGTTGATGACGATGTTGATGCTGTTGATGATGTTGATGATGATGATGATGATGTTGATGAGGATGACGATGATCCCTAATCCCTACAATCTCACCTAATCCATACAATGAAATGATGAAGAATAAGAATATGATGATGATGATACCAAATTGTTAACATACATGATGACGACCACGCCGACGATGACGATAATGGAAATGACAATGTTGATATCATATGAAATGATGAAGATGATGACGATGAAGATGATGATGATGAGGATGAGTATGATGATGATGGTGATGATGATGATGATGACGACGATGATGTTGATGATGATGTTGTTGATGTTGATGATGATGTTGATGATGATGTTGATGTTGATGATGACGACGACGACGATGATGATGATGGTGATGACCATGTTGATATAATATGAAACAACAAAAATGATGACAACAATGATGATGATGATGATGATGATGATGATGTTGATGATGTTGTTGATGACGACAATGATGCTGATGATGATGTTGTTGATGAGGATGTTGATGAGGATGAAGACGATCCCTAATCCCTACAATAAAATGATGAAGATGATGATGACAACAACGATGATGATGATGATTATGATGATGGCGATGATGATGATGAAGATGGTGATGACCATACTGATATAATATGAAATGATGAAGATGATGACGATGATGATTATGATATAATTTGAAATGATGAAGATGATGACGACGATGATGTTGCTGATGACGACGATGATGATGATGATATCATATAAAATTATGACCATGTTGATTGTTAACCCAAAAAAACCCTCACTCATCTCTACATGGCCTACACCACCCAAGAACACCCATACATGACCTTCATTTCACATCATTGGACCCCCACACCCTTAAAAAGGCTTAAGAATGAGCAAAAGGGCTTAAAAACCCTAAAAAAGAGCCTAAATAAGTTCTCCCAGGGGATAAAGCCTCCAAAAAGGGGCTAAAACCCCTAAAAGGAGCTAAGAACCCCAAAAGGAGCTAAAGTTAGGGAAAAAGGGGATAAAAGCCCAAAAAAGGGGCTAAAGCCCCAACCAAGGGCTTAAAACCCTAAAAATCCCCCCAAAAGCTATAAATAGAGGGGTGGGGGTCACTCTCAAAACACTTCTCCCTTGCATACTATTATGTTTCCCATGGATGCCTTGAGACCCTTTGTCTCTCAAGCCACCCAAATCCCCCTCTCATCCATTCATTCTCCCATTGAGCCATATCTCCTCCATTGCCAAGAGAGAGAGAGAGGTGCTTCTTCCAGCCAGGGTATGGTGGCCCATTGCACCAAAGAGAAGGTATACAGTGTATTTTATTTTATCTAATCCATTGCTTGTTTGCAGGTTTTCATTTTCTCTTTGCAGGTTTTCTAAGATTTTTTTGTAGGTTATTGGAGCAGAACCATAACATTGTTTACAAAGGGGTTCTCCATTTTATTTTTCATTACTGTCCAACCTCATTTCTGCTTTTCTTTTCTGCATTTCCATCCAGGAACCTATCCTTCCATCCTATAGATGAAAGGTAGCCATTCCTACCCTGTAGCAAGGGATAAATCCCTACTACAGAAATGGCGACCATACCAGGTCGATCCCATAGGATCCTTGGGTCTGTTTTTTAAAAAAATTTCAAGTTTTAGTTTAGTTTTTTCCCTAGGTTAAATTTTTTGTCAAATCTAGTTTAAATCGTGTTTATTTACAGTTTATGTTACTGCTGAAGCCTCCATAAGGAAAATCCGAGTCCATTTGGCCACAATACAGGTTAATGTTGGCCGAATTTGACTCAGGATAATAAAAAAATCCCAATCCGGAGCAAGTCACACTTATCGGGCCTAAACAGGGGACCAGGTCGCTCATTTAGGCCTCACAGGTGTGACCAAGTCGTCATTTTCCCCCCGAAAGGTGTGACTTCCTTCAAAAAGACAGACTGCCTCTGTCTGAAAAATTTGAGCGACCCCCTTGCTTGTTTCTAGAAAAAATTAGCGACCTCCTCACCACATTTGATCTGAAACGTGTGTTCTGTCACTCAGAAGTTGGTTTTTAATTACTAAGGACTATCAGTGTGGCTCAACGGCCTCTGTCTAGCACAATTGTTTCATTTCTGTTTCTGTTTATGTTAATCACAATCTCATGTGCATAACAAAGTGTAAGTTAAAATTTTTTAATGGGTTAATGAATATATCTTAACTCAAACTAACCTAAAATCAATAATATTGCTTACCCTTCCTCCTCTACCCAGTCATCACCCTTCGGGGTATTCTGGGATAAGACGAAGGGCACATCTCATACAGTAATAGGCCCTTCACCGAATATTGTTCAAAACCACTAAAAACGGGTGACTTGGAAGGTAGAGGGGGTAGAGAAGGAGGGCTTCTCACGGCGCCAAGCGTCCTCCCTGTTGACCAACCTTGCATCTAGGAGGTGACCTATGGATCTATGGATGGGCCTAGTCCCATTGTGTTGAGATCCCAGTACCTTCTCCTGGTTTTAGAAGAATATAGGTGTAAGGTAGTCACCTAGTTAGGCTATCACAATTTAGGGTAAAAAATGGTATTTGTCTACAAAATTTCTGTTTATTTACTACTTTTAACCACAATATGATGAACTCTGCGGAATATTCATAAACCCTTTGTAGCCACCAGATAACAGAAAAACAAAAAATACATACACACCATACCACGTAAATCAACCCAACTCAGTTCATAACGCTGAGAGAGCCACTAAAATTTACAAATTTACACTAAGTAAAAAATCTGCAGTCTTTGAGGAAATAAGTCCCTGACTACCTCAACCATGGAAAGTACTCAGGATTAGCCCAGAAACTCATTGTGAGGAGTGCCATGGGAACCCTGAAGTAGCTGGCCGCTGAGAGGAATTGCCAAGCAAAACGGGCAACGACCCCCACCGATTGATTAGAACTATCTTCTCGGCTATCTTCAGAACTATATAAAATCCTTGGAAATTAAAATATTTTTTGAAAAATATCGCCAAACATTTTATAGTTGATGTTTCAAGAATTGGTAAGAGTCGCCAACATTTACACACTTTTAAATAAGTATGGTTCCTTAAAATCATCCCTGATGCCGGGTTGCCAATAATGCCACGGCTAGAGCTACTGTCACTTATAGCATCATGGATTATTTGGCCCAAACACCAACTGCCATGTCCGCTCTTGAGGTACTCAAAATGTGCCCAATGCAACGGAAATCCTTACTAGCCGCCCTTGGGGCCGTAGACCCCTTCGACTCCAAGTTGATTGCATTCGACATGGAGAATGGAGAACCGTGCATGCCATCAAAAATTTCCTTTCAAATCCCAGTGTCTATCCAGAATATGGTTGTGCACCGGTGCATAGTGGATGAGGGGGAATCTATGTGTGTTATATCTACCCTAGTCTGGCAGAAACTTGGATCCCCAATTATGAAACCATCCTCTACAACTCTGCGAGCTTATGTTGGCCATCCCACTAAAGCCCAAGGAATCTTCCCCCATGTCCCCATCACATTAGCCAGGAAGATAGTTCTGATTGACATAGAGGTTGTGAACGTTCAATTAGACTATAACCTTCTCCTCAAAAGAAGTTATATGTACGCCATGACAGCTATCGCATCAACTGTCTTCCGTCTCATGATGTTCCCCCATGAAGGGAAGATCGTGATGGTTGATCGACTAAATTATCATGATTCGCAAGGGTTAACGACACTCACCAACGTTATCCCTACCATCAAAACCATTGATTTGCAAGGGATGACTACACACGCTAATGTCGTCCTTGCGGTCAACACCATGCTAGACAACATACCAGCCTCCCCATTGTTGAATGTGGGCCCTGGGTTGTTTGCCGATACCACCATGACAACTTCTTTCCACTTAGTGTCACCACCTCCAACACCAAAAGAGACTGTGTACTTGTGCATGCTCTCACCCAGCATCGCTGCACCCAAAAAACAACCGCAACCGTAGTCCCAACCGCAACCACAACACCGTCCGTAGCTGCAACATCAACAGTAGCTGCAACATCATCCGCAGCCGCAGCATTATGCGTAGCTGCAACCACAACCTCACCCCCACATACAACCATCAGGGAGTTATCTGGGCTCCTCTCCAGTCCATACAATTCCCTTCCTTTTTCCCCCGCCTAGTGTCATGAGCAAGCTAGTAATGGCCACCCTAAGCCTACCCAACTTTACATTGGGAATTCACGTGTGGTATCTTGATCCAATAGCTCAACCACCAATGCCCCAGGTATTCTTAACCCTTGTACAAACCATTGCGGTTGAGTCCCATCCTCCACCCGGCCTGTCAAAACCAACCATCGCACCCACACCACCCCACCCAAAAAAGGGCTAGGGGAAAGAATGCGAAAGCTACCGCAGAATCATGAAAAATCATGCCTTGCATCATCTACGAAGAACAGGGCCATCCAACTTAGAACTGCCCTGATATTCTAATGATCTGTGTGCATTTAGATGCCATGGATACAACTGAAAACCTCCCCGTGGTTGAACTTCCAACCGCTCCAATAGTGAGAAACAAGGCATTGAGAGAAAACCATGCTTGCGCCCTTTACGGTCTGTATGGACACTATTCTCACAACTGTCAAGAATTGCCCAAATTTTGAATCACTTTATCCTACCTTTGTCAACATTCCCTTGAATCTGAGATCACCCTGATCGAAGAAGTTCACCCCCCACCTCCTTCTTCGGACACCATGTCCATTTACATGATGTCCACTTCAACTGACACTATCGTCTCCACCTCCAATGACGGTCCATCAGACCTGTCTCTTCGTTTCTTTCACAATTACAAGTAGATACTTGAATCCCTAACTGACCTAGAATACCCATGGGAGGACATGCACCATCACTCGTTCTTCCTCCCCGAATAACTTGTGTCGCAGTCTGACCAGTTTTTCGTGGAAACCAAGGATTTCATTCATGGGAAAGTTAACTGGTTCAAAAACCCCATTCCGGCACTAGACGCCTTCGAAGAAGGAAATATGGCCAACATCTCTCCAACCATCAAATTCAACATCTCAACCAATTTCAAGGTTGTTAAAGAAATCATGCTGGGGGCATCCTACTCCTCGGAAGAAGTAGCTGCTTATAAAGCTCTCTTCCAAGAATTCCGTGATATCTTTTCCTGGTCTTACACTGAAATTCACGGGTTGGATCAATCCATCATGGAACGCCACATTGACACTTGGCCTGATGTGGCCCCCATACGCCAAAAGAAACGACCCATCCATCCTTCCAAAGTGGCCGCAGTTAAAGCCGAGATAGAGAAGCTGCGCACTGCCGACTTCATTTACCCCATTGCCTACACCACTTGGGTTTCTAATCCTGTTCCCATGAATAAAAAATAGGGTACCATCCACATTTGCAAAGACTTTCACGATCTCAATGGAGCGTGTCCCAAAGACAACTTCCCAACACCCTTCATCGATCAGATTATCGATGCGTGCACCGGACATGAGGCCTTTTCCTTCATGGATGGATTTTTCGGATATAACCAAATCCATATCTGGAAACAAGACCATTATAAGATGGCATTCACAACCCTCTGGGGCACATTCGCATATTGAGTCATGCCCTTTGGCCTGAAAAATGATGGATCCACCTTCCAGCGCACCATGACATGCTGCTTCCGTGACCTTGTTCACATTATGTTGGTTTGTCTTGACAACCTCATTGCGCAGTTGTAAAAGCAAGCACAACATATAAATGACCTGCGGCAAGTCTTCCTATGATGTCGCAAGTACGAAGTCCGCTTGAACCCTTTCAAGTGCATTTTCTGTGTCCCAACGGGCGGTCTCCTAGGGTTCATCATGTCACACAAAGGAAAGACCGCTGATCCCCTGAAAGTCCAAACGACTTTCCCTCTAACATCACCCCTTTGAGTGACGATAGTACAACTTGTAATATAGTCTTTGTCATTTTTTGTTTTACACATTTTTCAAAAAGAGAGTCTTATGTATCGTTTCCCCTCATTGCTCTAGATGGATCATACCTCAGACCAGTATATGGGATTTGCTGATGGAGCAAGCATATGGTCTCCGAACCTTGCCTCGGCTGCATGGGTCATCTAATCCCCATCGCATGAGTTGATCCATATCGACGGCATATGCTTGGGCAGTGCGACCAATAACTAGGCTGAGTACGATGGTGTCAATGGCCTCTTAGTCGCCGCTCTCCAGCTAGGCGTTCACCATCTTGATGTCTTCTTAGACTCCTAGCTGCTTGTTTCTCAGTTGAACAATTACTATCGGGTACGTGATCCCTGCCTCTTTAGAAATTTCCTCCACACTAAACAGATGGTTAGAGCATTTGAGTCCATCACATTCACACATGTTCCCAGAAACCTCAATAGTGGAGCAGATCAAATGGCTAATGACATTCTAAACTGGCACATTCATAATCGCATATAGGAAACATACGACCATAACATCATGCATAATCATATCCAAAAATACACACACAAGTGTAATAATACATCATCTAGGCATGGCATTCCACATCATCATAAAAAGACTCACATATATAAAACAATAAAAGCACATCCACGTGCATAAAAAAAAAATATATAAATAGATAAGTTGCATGTCCAAAATATGTCCAGTACAAAATGAGAAGCCACATATGTTTTCTCAGCAGGATATACATAGTGACACAAAAACACCTAAGTGCACCAACACACTAGGGGCAGCCCCGCTAGGCTGCTAATATGACTCAGACTCATCATCTGACTTAGCGTCATCATCTTCCTCAGAAGACTCATCCTCTGCAAGAAGATCGCCTCTCGCTGCCCGATGAATGTGCTCATAGGCCATAGTCATCCTCATCACAGAAGTCCACTCTAGAGGAAAAATATGAATAGAAGTAATCACATCATTGCTCAGATGCTGCCAGCCATCATCAGAGACCCTAGCAGCAAGCCGCTCCAGATGAGGCAGTAGTCCATCCATCTCCCACCGTCGCCTGCGAGGGTTCCCACCAGGAACTAGCACAGGAGCCATAGCAACCACCCGCCTCTGATGACCGGTTGGCAGGAGGGGAGCAATATCTACATACACAAACAAGGACACCATCAGTCCACACATATCAACATACAACCATCAACCAGCTCAACTACACTATGTATAAAGATGAACATAAAAACACCACGCATAGTGTTAGAAAACAGGACCACAGAGCAATAACATATATACAATTAAATCAATAAACAAGATGCAAAACACATTAAAACATTACAGAGAGACACAGATATAACGTGGTTCACCCAAACAATGGGCTACGTCCATAAAGAAATTGCCAGTCTTTTTATTACAGTCCAGAATGATGAAGGGATACACCCTACAGCAAAAACACTGCACTTCCTCTTCACGCTCTCATAGTCTCTCTTCCAATACAATACAATACCATACACAGTCGTGTTACAATGCTTTCTTTTATAGGAGAAAATACAATGAGAAAATTCTAGGGTTAACCCAATACCATGGGTTCACAATACTGTTGGCCAGCACACATCCCAAAAACATTTCTTGGGGGCACTGCCCCCAAACCCCCATCTCTTGGGGGCGCTACCCCTGAACCCCCATTTTTGGGGCGTTTCCCCGAACCCCAAGGTAGGGGGAATGAGTGTACAATACTCCTGGGTTACAATAACAATTGAATAATATCTCTGGATCTGGAATATTAGGCTCCACAACCAACAATCTCCCACTTGGAGACTCATCATAGCAACTCCACCGCTACTGCACTTGCTGGACTATGCTTTGGACCTTGGACTTGGAAAATTTCTTATTTTCACCTTCATGCTTGAAGGGAAATAGAAACCGAGCAGGAAATCAGTTTCTCTCTGGTTACTCCCTTTGTCAACATGTCTGCAGGATTCTAGCTAGTATGTATCTTTTCCAGTTTTAACATTTCTTCATCTAGAGCAGATCTTATGAAGTGGTACTTGAGTTGTATATGTTTAGTCCTTGAATGAAAGGCTAAGTTCTTTGCAAGATGAATGGCACTCTAGCTGTCATTGTATAGCCTACTATTCTCTTGCTTCTTACCCAATTATTCCATGAACCTATGCAACCAAATCATCTCCTTACTAGCCTCTGTAGTAGCAACATACTCTTCTTCCATTGTTGAAAGTGCAACAACCTGTTGCAGTTTTGAAATCCAACTTACTGCTGTTCCACCTACAGTAAACACATATCCTGTGGTGCTCCTCTTGCTGTCTTTATCACCAGCCATATTTGCATCAACATATCCCTGTAGAATAGTGTCTGAACCTCCAAAACATAATGCATGAGAAGTGGTACCTATCAAATACCTGAGAATCCACTATACTACTTTCCAATGCTCTTTACCTAGATTATTCATATACCTGCTCACAACTCCCACTGCATGTGCAATATCTGGTCTTGTGCATACCATGGCATACATCAAGCTTCCAACAACTGATGAATAGGGAATCTTGGACATGTAATCTATCTCTTCCTATGTCTCTGGACACATATCCTTGCTTAGTTTGAAATGGCTAGCCAAAGGTGTACTGACTGGTTTTGCATTCTGCATTCTAAACCTCTGCAACACCTTTTATTTGTACTCACCTTGAGACAATGTCAATTTGTGATTTTTCCTATCTCTTGTTATTCTCATACTAAGGATTTTCTTTGCGGCACCCAAATCCTTCATCACAAATGATTTAGCTAGTTTTATTTTGAGCACATTCATATCCTGCATGTTAGACCCTGCAACAAGCATGTCATCCACATACAATAACAAGATAATTTATCTTCCGTTATCTAGCCTCTTGAAATAAACACAGTGGTCAGAATGACATCTATCATAACCTTGTTCTATCATAAACTTATCAAATTTTAAATACCACTGCCTTGGAGCTTGCTTCAAGCCATACAAGCTCTTGTTCAACCTGCAAACCAAATTCTCCTTCCCCTTGACCACATGCCCTTGTGGCTACTACATATAATTCTCTTCCTCCAAATCCCCATGGAGAAAGGCCATTTTTACATCTAACTATTCAAGATACAAATCTTCTACCACCACTAGACTTAAAATAGTTCTAATTGAAGTCATTTTAACAACAGGAGAAAATATTTCATCAAAGTCTATACCTTTCTTTTATGCAAACCCCTTTACAACAAGTCTAGCCTTGTACTGCTTCTTTCCTCCATCTTCTTCCTTCAACCTATAAACCCATTTATTCTCCAATGCCCTTTTTTCTATAGGAAACTTAACCAGATCCCAAGTCTGGTTTGTTACCAATGAGTCCATCTCCTCATCCATGCCTTGCTCCCACTTCTTTCTAGTTTCTACCTGCATTGCTTCTTCAAAACATTCTGCTTCACTAGAATGAGTCATCAATAAATAATACAGTGAAGGAGAGAATCGTTCAGGGGTTCTACTTAACCTGGTAGAATTTCTTACAGTTGCAGGAGTTTCAGGTACCTGCTGCTACTCTTGATTTTCTGGTGCTTTTGGAACTTCATTTTCTTTGATTTCATCAAGCACTGTGTACTCTGTGTTTTCCTTTTCTTCTTTCTTTCCCTGCAACTGATATTTGTACATGACCTTTTGATTGAATACTATATCTCTACTCCTAATGATTTTGCGATTTTTAAGATCCCATAAGCGATAACCAAAATCATCAACCCTGTATCCAATAAAGGTACATTTCTTCGATTTAGCTTCAAGCTTTGTTCTATCATCTTTATCAATATGGACAAATGCTTCACAACCAAAAGTTCTCAGAAATGAGTATTTTACCTATTTGTCTGTCCATGCCTCCTCTGGAATGCCACCATCCAAAGTGCTTGAAGGCCCTCTGTTTATTAAATAAACAACACTGTTTACAACATCAACCAAAAACTATAAGGGCAACCCTGCATGCAATCTCATACACCTTGCACGCTCCATGATCGTTCTATTCATCCTTTCTGACACACCATTTTCTTGGGTGTTTTAGGGACTGTCTTCTCTCTGCGAATCCCATTGTGTGAATAGTAACTGTCAAACTCCTTGCTGTAGTACTCGCCTCCATTATCAGATCTGAGAAATTTCAACCTTTTTCCTGTCTCATTCTCATCCAAATCATTCCACTTCTTAAAAGTATCAAACACATCAGATTTTTGTCTAATGCAATAAACCCAAGTTTTTCTAGTTGCATCATCAATAAACGTAACATATTAACGAGAGCCACCAAGATATTGTACCTGAGATGGTCCCCATACATTTGTATGGACAAGCTCTAACTTTTCACTCTTCTTTTGTTTCCCAACCCTGAGAAATCTAACTCTCTTCTGTTTTCCATAAACACAGTTCTCACAGAATTCCAAACTTATCTGCTTTAGATCAGGAAGTAGTTTCCTTGAGTGGAGAATCTGCATCCCCTTCTCACTCATGTGGCCAAGCCTATGATGCCACAATGCCGCACCTGTTTCAGTGGAAGCTATAGAGATAAAATAATCAGTATTATGAGGACATAAATATAGTGTACCTATCCTATCTCCTTTTGCAATTACCATTGATCCTTTAGTGATCTTCCACCACGTTTCTCCAAACGTAGACAAACAGCTGATATCTCCCAACTTCCCTATTGATATCAGATTTATTTTCATAGCAGGAATGTGCCTTACATCCTTCAGCAGCCAGTCATTTCCATTATTTAACTTAATCCATACCTTACCCTTTCCAACAATTTTACATGGTTCATCATCCCCCAATAGCACATGCCCAAAATCACCTTGAACATAATCATGAAAGAATTTCCTATGGGGTGTAGCATGACATGAAGCCCCTGAATCTACTACCTAGTAATCACTAGTATTATCTAATGCAAGAATCAAAGCATCTTGTAACACATCACCTGCTACATTCGCTTCCCGAGTAGTCTCTTTCTGTCTATCTCCTTTCTTCTTTGGAGCTCTGCAGTCTTTCTTTAGATGTCCTTTCTTACCATAGTTCCAACACTCTATTTTTTCGAATCTGGACTTGGATCTGCCCCTTTTAGCCTTGCCGTGATTTCCTGGGCTCCTTCCTCTCTCGTTTTGACTCCTACTCTCCATGATCAACGCATTACCTGATGTCTCACCTGTGATTTTTCTTCGCATTTCCTCACTAAGAATAACACCAACAACATCATCAAAATTAAGAGTGTTTGAACTAGGGACAAAGTTACTTACAACCATGACCAAGCTATTCCATCTTTCTAGCAATGAGCACAAGATTAGAAGAGCCCTAACCTCATCATCAAAGTTCACTTTTACAGAACTTAACTGACTGGTAAGTGTATTAAACTCATTTAAATGGTCAGCAACAGATCCACCTTCTGACATTTTCATATTAAATAAACGCTTCATTAAAAATACCTTGTTAGAAGCCGAGGGTTTTTCGTAGAGCTTATTCAATGCACTCATCACACCCTCTATTGTTTTTTCTTTTGAAATATTGAAGGCCATCGATGAAGCCAGGCACAACCGTATTGTTCCCAGTGCCTTTCTGTTAAGAACCTCCCAATATTAATCCTTCATAGCCACCGACTATTTTTCTTTTCCACCCAACAGCAAGTATAGATCCTTCTGGTACAGATAGTCCCCCATTTGTATCTTCCATAACTGATAGTTTTGGCCGTTAAATTTCTTGACCCTAAACTTTCCTTCTTTCGCCATTGCTCCCACTTGAGCCAGGAACCATTCTTTCCTACGAGTTTACCAACCAAATAAACCTTTTGGCTTTGATACCAATTGTTAGAAAACAGGACCGCAGAGCAATAACAGATATACAGTTAAATCAATAAACAAGATGCAAAACACATTAAAACATTACATAGAGACAAAGATATAACGTGGTTCCCCCAAACGATGGGCTACGTCCACAAAGAAATTACCAGTCCTTTTATTACAGTCCAGAAAGATGAAGGGATACACCCTGCAGCAAAACTGTTGCACTTCCTCTTGACGCTCTCACAGTCTCTCTTCCAATACAATACAAGACCATACATAATCGTGTTACAATGCTTTCTTTTTTAGGGGAAAATACAATGGGAAAATTATAGGTTTAACCCAATACCATGGGTCTGCAATACTGTTGGCCAGCACACATCCCGAAAATTTTTCTTGGGGGCTCCGCTCCCGAACCCCCATTTCTCGGGGGCACTGCCCTCGAACCCTCATCTCTCAGGCGCACCGCCCCGAACCCCAAGGCAGGGGGAATGAGTCTACAGTACTCTTGGGTTACAATCACAATTGAATAATATCTCTGGATCTAGAATATTAGGCTCCACAACCAACACATACATACCAGCTGGTCCCCACGCCTGGCCGGGTGGTTGGGGCATCTTGGGGTCTCCATGATAGTTCATACCCACATACGAGTACTCCTCAATCACCACTGGAAGTTGATGCCACTGCTCTAATATATCCTCAGTAAAGAAGTGGCCCACTCTACCGCCACCCTCTTGTATCATCATCTGGCACCACCGGTACATCCGTGGCTCCCGAGGACCACTATCCTACACAGCCCAGTGCGGACGCGGTGTAGGTACTTTCTCAAAAATGAAAGGCCATAGAAAGGAGCCAAAACAAAATACTTCTCAAGATGTCTTCAACTTGTTCAGCTGACACCAAACAGCCTGAAGACACATCTGGGCCCACCCATAGTACATGCCCCCTATAGCATGCTGTACCAGCTGAAGCTGCCCTTCAGATATCTTGTGGCTCCCCGTGGAACCCAAGATACACAACAATAATTTCACCATCGCCCGTGTCGATAGGTCCTCAATGTCACACATCAGGATATAGGAGCCACACACATATGCCGTAGCATAATAGTGCCAATCACATAGCTCCTCCAATGTCTCCCCTCGAGACAACACCGATGCCAAGTCACCAACAAATCCCAACATAGGGAGCCCAGTCAAGAAGTACACATCCACTAGCATGATCTCAATACAATAGCCCTGGAAGAGGAAGACCTCCTCCTCAGCATCCCAAAATCTCACTAGCATTTGTAGCAGCAAATGCAATCTCTTCATGAGGGGTATCCTCATGAAATTCAGTAAACCACAATGGGCCAGTGTATCATGTACATTCCCATCTCATAATGACGCCTCCCAGAGGTCTTTATAGTGTCTCTCCCACCACTTAATCTCAACCATCCTACACAAGAAAAAAACAAATGTCAGCCACTGCTCTCATAAAAAAACATCACCCAGAGGCCAAGTCGCACCTGTTTGGGAAAAATGAGCGACCAGGTCACTCAAAAATGCCCCATAGGTGTGACCAGGTTGCTCTTTTTCCTTTGAAGGGTGCAACTTGGCTCCATGAAACCCCAACAAGCTCATGGAGGACCTCCGGGTGACCAAATGTAGAATGTAAACCACTGAAAAGAAGAGATTCAGCGAGAGCTATTAACTGCAAGTCACGGAACTCAAAACCGCCGGTTGAAATAGGAGAAATCAGCAAATGATGATTTAGGGCTCACCTCTACAACTCCACAGTGAACAGTGACAATGACACCTCACAAAGTGGTCCCCACCCTTATATAGGCCCTATTTGACCTAATTTCTCCCGTTTGACATAACAGGACCAAATAGAGTCCGTTTGAGACGCCGTTCATGCCACTGGTTTCAGAATTATGTCCTCTATCTTCTTATGAAACCATCATCTCATGTTTAACAAACAAATTCAGGACCGCTTCCCATAATTTACCTCGATATACGAGCCCCAACATGGTGATGCAAGTGTCTGCAGACCTGTACTTGCATCTCTCTTTCCTACCGCTACTCTTGCGGGTTTTAGGGCCACCGCCCGTTAAGGACCATCACTTTTATTTTAACACATAGCCGTCTACTTTGTCCACCGCGCCTTATGCGGATTTCCAGACCATCATCTGGAAAATAGATTATTTCTTTTGCATGTATTTGGCATATAATTTCCTCCGGACTTGCACTCACATCACATGTAGTCAAGTCCGTCTACCACAATTCACACACGACTCTCCTGAACTTTGTCCAAGAGACACCTCAATTTGCGTGCCTCTGCCGCACTAACTCATGTGCCTCTGTTGCAATCTATCCCATGCATGTATTGGTATGTTTGAGAGCCACCTACTCCGTCCATACTGCACAGATGACCTTTGGACCACTATCCACCGTCCCGACTTGGGGCACCGCCTAAGCCACCACAATCGGTCGACCATACTTGAGTTTCCTTTAAGCTCTTTTCTGACTCCTAAAAGATTGAAAAGATTGTCGAGCACAGCTGCTTCCTTCCCCGCTCATTAAAGTATAGGAAAGGGCGTCTACATCGTCTCGTTTACGTCCTTTCATGGACTATGTAGACCATCAAATGAAAAGAACCACCTTGGCATATTCAAGCCAAGACCATTCCCCTCTGCATACTTTTATGCTTTCTCGGGAAGAAGGGCCACGCTTTATGAAAAATCTCACCATGGGTTGTCATTAAGCTCTTTTCCAGCCTTCTCATCAAGAAAATATTGCCGAGAAAACTTGGAGTCGTTCATGCTTGTAAAATTATCTGAATGACCATCCAGTCAGTATAGGTTTAACCTTTTTTGGCCTGATTGGACTACCAACGGTAAATAAGTCTCTCATCCCCTACAGGATGGGTGAGCTCTCCTATGTATACTTTTATCCTTTTTCGGGCACAGGAGACTACCAACGAAAAAGATCCCCCATTGGATTCTTCTTCGTGCTTTCAGACTCTGTAAAATTGAAAGCACCATCGAGCATTTACTTTCTTGGGATTGCCAAAAATCCACGAGATCATACCACAATGGTGTCCCTAGACACCACCCCACATAAAATAGTTTGGCAGCATTCCCCCTTTGGGTCGCCTTTGTTCAGATTACTCTGCAATGTGTCTTCCTTGGATCCCATCAATATCAAAAGTGTCTACCTCCCCCAAGTATTTCCCATCTGTAGTGACATTCCCAGTATTACAGCTATGATCCCATTCCCATGAGTCAGTTTCATTTGCTGCTTGGTCCGCCCTGCCGTCAAACTATAAACAAAGGAAGTTTGAGTCTACTACACTCCCCCTTCCCCTGTTCAACTCTTTCCCCTCCCCCCCCCCATTCAGTGGGCCATTCCGCAGATTGTCTCACATCTTTCGGTTATCTCCCTCGTGCTTCGGGTCAAGGAAATACCATTTCCTTGATTAGGGGCAGGTCTCCCTCTGTCAACGACAACACACATATTCCAGAGGATAGGCCAAGAGGTCCCTGTATCCTAGTTTTATTAACCTCATTAATGAGTTCCTTGGATCACTTGAGAGGAGTCCTTAGTGCCTCTTGGGATGGTTGTTTCTCACGTGCTCGACTCTAGCCACATCATCGCATCATTGAGATTCGTACAGGGTGTTGGTCCATGCAATATTTGGTCGAAGACCCCGGATGTCACCTGACTCTAGAACATTGATGAGTCTATTCGAGGGACCTAATCAAGTTATGTCCCCTGTGATTTCCAGGTTACATTGGAGACAGTGTTCAGAAGCCCCAGTAGTGCTTCTATATAGATTTATGATTGATGCAGCATATTTGTACCACAGAGACTCTGACTCTCCATCAGTGAGTCCATACAGTTGTGTACCGTTCCAGATCCTGCAGGCTATTAGTCATGAAGATATATCATTCCATGAGAATGCCATGGGCCCAATGTAGCAGTTCTTCAGATCAGTATTGTATTCAGCCTCTAATTGAGGAAACCATTATTGTATCATCAGTTGTATATGATCGACTCTTGTATTATAGAGCTTAGATCACATTATTATTTTGACATTGTTACGAGCATGGGGATTCCTACCTCGTCCATATAAATGTCACACATTAATTATATCTCACCCATTGATGGGAACCATATTAATACAAAAACCAAAAGCCACCATGCCCCAGCCCCGGAAGCACCACCTCTCTGCAGCAAATCCTATAATGTCCGTCGGCCATATGATGAGCTCCTGCCCTCACACATCAGGGGGAAATTTGTTAACCCAAAAAAACCCTCACTCAGCTCTACATGGCCTACACCACCCAAGGACACCCATACATGATCCTCATTTCACCCCATTGGACCCCCACACCCTCAAAAAGGCTTAAGAATGAGCAAAAGGGCTTAAAACCCCCAAAAAAGAGCCGAAATAAGTTCTCCTAGGGGCTAAAGCCTCCAAAAAGGGGCTAAAACCCCTAAAAGGAGCTAAGAACCCCAAAAGGAGCTAAAGTTAGGGCGAAAGGGGCTAAAAGCCCAAAAAAGGGGCTAAAGCCCCAACCAGGGGCTTAAAACCCTAAAAATCCCCCAAAAAGCTATAAATAGAGGGGTGGGGGTCACTCTCAAAATAATTCTCCCTTGCATACTGTTATGCTACCCATGGATTCCTTGAGACCCTTTGTCTCTCAAGCCACCCACATCCCCCTCTCATCCATTCATTCTCCCATTGAGCCATAGCTCCTCCATTGCCAAGAGAGAGAGAGAGGTGCTTCTTCTAGCCAGGGCATGGTGGCCCATTGTACCAAAGAGAAGGTATACATGTGTATTTTCTTTTATCCAATCCATTGCTTGTTTGCAGGTTTTCATTTTCTCTTTACAGGTTTTCTAAGATGTTTTTGCACGTTATTGGAGCGGAACCCTAGCATTTTTTGTAGAGGGGTTCTCCATTTGATTTTTTATTATTGTCCAGCCTCATTTCTGCTTTTCTTTTATGCATTTCCATCTAGGAACCTATCCTTTTGTCCTATAGACGGAAGGTAGCCATTCCTGCCCTGTAGTAAGGGAGAAATCCCTACTACATTGATATCATATGAAATGATGAATATGATGACGATGGATGATGAGGATGACAATGACAATGATGATGTTGATGATGATGACGAGGATGATGTTGATGATGATGTTGATGTTGATGTTGATGTTGTTGATGATGATGATGTTGATGAGGATGACGACGATCCCTAATCCCTACAATATCACCTAATCCATACAATGAAATGATGAAGATGATGATGATGATACCAAATTGTTAACATACATGATGATGACGACAACGACGACGACGACGATGATGATGGAGATGACCATTGATGTCATATGAAATGATGAAGATGATGAGGATGACGGCGATGATGATAATGACGATGTTGATGATGATGTTGATGATGATGTTGTTGATGATGATGATGTTGATGAGGATGACGATGATCCCTAATCCCTACAATGAAAAGATGAAGATGATGATGAGGATGATGATGATGATGATGATGATGATGATGATGATGAAGATGGCGATGACCATGCTGATATAATATGAAATGATGAAGATGAAGATGATGACAATGACGATTATGATATAATATGAAATGATGACGATGATGATGACGATGATGATGACGATGATGACGATGATGATAATATCATATGAAATGATGACCATGTTGATATCATATGAAATGATGATGATGATTATGGATGATGAGGATGAGGATGATGATGACGACGACGAAGATGAGGATGATGATGATGACGATGATGTTGATGATGATGTTGTTGATGATGATGATGATGATGATGATGTTGTTGATGATGATGATGATGATGATGATGATGATGATGATGAAGATGGCAATGACCATGTTGATATAATATGAAATGATGAAGATGATGATGATGACGATTATGATATAATCTGAAATGATGAAGATGATGATGATGACAATGATGATGATGTTGATGACGATGATGATATCATTGAAGTTGATGTTGATGATGATGTTGATGTTGATGATGATAATGACAATGACAATGACGACAAAGATGATGATGATGATGAATATGCCGATGACCATGTTGATATAATATGAAATGATGAAAATGTTAACGATGATGATGATGATGACGCTGATGATGTTGTTGATGACAATGATGATCGTGATGATGATGTTATTGATGATGTTGATGATGATGTTAATGAGGATGACGACGATGATGTTTATGCTGATGATGATGATGATGATGATGTTGACGCCAATGATGATGATGTCGATGATGATGATGATGTTGATGTTGATGAGGATAATGATGATGACGACGACGATGATGTTGACGATGATGTTGATGATGTTGATGTTGATGATGATGATGACAACGACGATGACGATGATGTTGATGATGTCGATGGCGATGATGATGATGATGTTGATGATTATGATGATGATGGAGATGATATTGGTGATGATGATGATGATGTCAATGATGATGATGAAGATGGTGATCACCATGTTCACCTTATATGATCATGATGATGAAGAAGAATATGATGATGATGACGATGATGATCATTATGATGACAATGATGATGTTGTTGATGACAACGATGAGGATTACGATGATGAATATGATGATGATGATGTTTTTTTTTTAGTCCAGAAACCCTCCCACACCCTCAATGCATGTGTCTAGTCTAACCATGCCAAATTTCACACCAAGCCGACACATACATAAGTAAATTCATCATTGGTCCCATAGCACATGATGATGATGATGATGATGATGATGATGAAAATGGAATTAAGTATTGAAAAAGAAAATGCCAAACAATATTAGCTGCAAAGACATTGAACATAAAATTAAAATTGATAAGATATAACTTACTAGTAGGTGTAAGCACATTGTTCACAAAAATAAATATTGTTTGGAGTGGGGCCAAACAATGGGTTTGACGACAACGACGATGATGATGTTGACGAAAAAGATGATGATGAAGATGATGATGATGATGATGATGATGATGATGAAGATGATGGCAATGATGATGATGAAGATGATGATGTTGACGATGATGAAGATGATGATGATGGAAATGATGGTGATGATGATGATGATGTTGACGACAATGACGATGATGATGTTGATCACAATGATGATGATGAAGATGATGGCAGTGATGATGATGAAGATGATGATGTTGACGATGATGAAGATGTTGATGATGGAAATGATGGGGACATAAATGATGGGGACGGAAATGATGATGCTGACAACAATGACGATGATGATGTTGACAACAATGATGATGATGAATATGAAGATGAAGATGATTATGACAATGATGATGATGATGAAGATGAAGATGATGATGATGAACCAAAAGATGATGATGATGTTGACGATGATGAAGACGATGATGATGATGGCAATGATGACAAAGATGATGATGTTGATGATGATGAAAATGATGATGATGACAATGATGATGATAATAATGATGGTGATGATGATGATGATGTTGAGGATGAAAATGTGTTGCTGTTGTAACCACCATCCCAATTTTTTTTATATTTTAGGGGCCCCTACTTTTCTTTGAAGTTCTAGTTTTTAAAGAAGCCTTGAAAGTGTATCTTTACCCTAGAACAGTTTCTTCATGGCTTAGTTCATTGCAAAAGAAAAAAAATATTATTTTTTCCACACAATGCATTAGATGAACTCCTGGAGTTTATCCGGCATAGCAGAAGAGTTGTTAGAAGGCTTGTCGAGCCGTTGTTTCTTTCACTTTCTGAAAAACTTACAAGAGTTTACCGATCTATCAGATGAACTTTCATTTGTGGTATCGATGATATCAGATAATTTTTTCCAATGCTTCCTGATTGATTATCAATAGTATTTTTGACACATCGAATCGACGTGTTGTTTTAGTTTCTGATGTCCATAGAAGAGTTTTGTCTTTACACACCCATCGTTTTGTTTATTTTTCCTGAGTATTTCGTAGCTTTACATTGCCAGAATTGGTAACTTCCTTTTTTACCAGAAGAAGGCTATATACCCACCACTCCCATTCTATGTAGGTAGTTATAAGTTCTCTAGGATGAAGAGTGCACCAGATTTTGTAAAGGAGTTAGAGTGCTTCCACTTTGGAGAAATGATTTTTCATAGGAATGATTCTGAAGACAAGGTTTCTAGCTATTGTACAGCAGCAAGGGTACATTTTGAATATACAAATTACTGGGATAAAAACAAAGAAATATTGTGCAATACTAGAAATATGATAGCCCTAAGGAAAAGATTCAAGAAAAACATAACGACCGTAGGAGGTAAGGGAAAATATTTTGAGCAGCAAAAGAAACAAGAAGAGGAAGCTATTAAGAAAAGAGAAGAGGAGACACTCAAATTATCGCAAGAAGCAGAATAGTGGTTAGCAGAAGAAGAAGCTGAGAAAAAGAAACAAGAGGAGGAAGCTGCGAAGAAAAGCAAAGCAGAGGTTGAAAGGTTAAGATTGGAATAAGCTGACCAAGAAAGAGACCAGGTAGAGAAAGAAGCTGAAGAGATTCAGAAAAAGGAGCAGGAGGAACAAGATCGTGCAAATCTGGAGCAGACTCAGTCTTATGAGTATCTGTTGGAATCATCTGTCCCATCTAGTAGCACAACCATAGAAGATCTAGCTCTCACATCAGGGTTTGGACTAATCCCTTTCATTCGGTTTCAA
Source organism: Pseudotsuga menziesii (assembly GCA_001517045.1). NCBI lineage: Eukaryota > Viridiplantae > Streptophyta > Pinopsida > Pinales > Pinaceae > Pseudotsuga > Pseudotsuga menziesii. Next base: position 107,609 of record LPNX010001070.1, on the reverse strand, counting down.
GAGTAGGAGGTAGCTAATTTAAATACCATTTTTAATGACAAAAATAAGAAAAGAATTGCCATGAGAACTGAGAATAGGGTGGACACCATGGAAAAGCAAGGAATCATGGTAATTGAAAAAATAATCATCCATGGGACTGAAAACGATCCAAGAATTCTTGCAAAGGAAGGTGTAGCCTTGACCATTGAAAATGAAGATAACGTGGATAGAATAATGAACAATTTGGAACAATATAAGAAGAAGGTTTTCCAAATGAAGGAAAATCTGAAGAAGGAAAGAGGCAAGGGACAAAGCCTGAAGAGGAAGCATGAAGATATTCTCAATGAAATTGAAAATTTGAGAGAGGCATGCCAAATTTTACAATCTGACAAGGATGCTCTAGTATTATCAGTAAATATCATTGAAGGAGAAAAGAAAGATCTCGAGAAGCAGGTTGCAAAAGCAGAACATGAAGGAGATGCAGTAAGAAAGAGAGTGGAGGAACTTGAAGCTCAGAACCTTTTACTGGGAGAACAAATTCAAGTGGAAAAGGAGAAACAGATGGATATCACCCCTTTCTGGAATCAATCCTCGGTGCTGCAAAAGGAAATAAATCAGGTTTTGTTGAGACTAGAAGGGGAGATGTTCCAAATTAAACAAATTGAGGTTAGATTGAAAGAACTAGCACTCAGTTAATCAGAATTCTAGAAAATGTTATTTGAGGTGGTTGAACTGGTGAAGAATTAGTTAATGTGGATAGGAACCCATCCAAAATTTCTAGAAAATATGCCTCAGAAGACTACATGAAGTCTTAAGATGGAGGTGGCCATATTGAATTTTAGGTGTAGAACAAAAGTCAAATTAAACACAACCATTGAAAAAACTATTGAAAAGTGTATTGAATTCTACAAAGGCATATATTTTGTTCACAATCAGTGTATGGTTTTCACAGGTGCCTCGAACCAAGATTTCCTAGTCAAGGAGAAACATTTGAAGAACTTACAGGAGAGGCTGCTAAAAGGGGAAGAAAGCATATCCAAGATCGAGCTTGTTAGTGAGGAAGACATTAAGATCTGGATTATACAAGCTTCAAGTCACAAGCACCTGTTGGAGGAGTCTTTGATTCAAAATGCACCAAAAGTAAAGGAAATCAAGTCTCAGCTGTCAAAAAATGAGGTGACAGTGCATGTGCTAGAACCAGCAGAATATCGGTCATTAGTGAAGAAGCTAAAGCATGGAGCATTTTTATGAAGACACCAACTTGGACCACTTTTTTGATGTATTTTTAACTTCAGAATGTATTCACCTATATATCTTATGTATTGTACCTTGATGTTTATTTTGGAAAGTGTCTGTAATGTATTGGAGTCATGTCATGCCCTAATGTGCCTATTCCCCTCAGTTGTGGGGCCCTAGGGTTATTAGACTCTCCTAGAGAACTCGTCCCTAGTGAGTTATTGTCAAGTTGGGAATTAGTATAAATAGAGAGTGAGCCTCTCTATTTATCACACATTCACTCACACTCAGTTGTAGCGCATAACTGAGAGAGAGACTACTACTGTCAGGAGATCATCTTACTATTTTTGGGGTTTTTCTTTTGGTGCCGATTCTATCTCTGAGGAAGTTGCAGGGTTTTCTCCTTTATGGTTTCCCTGAGGAAAAACATTGTGTTCATTGTCTCTTATGTTTGATTGCTGTGCTTGTTATTCTCTCAGTTAAAGATCCTAAGATAATGCTAGCTTAAATGATAAAAATATAACATGGTATCAGAGCTAACCTGAGAAGAAGAAACTATGCAACTGCGGAAACTGGGGCTTCCTATTTTTTGGATCTCTCTCCATATATTTTCATCAAAATAAGGTTGGGCTGACTCTCCTCTCTAGGGTGCATCTTTCTATCGAAGCAGAATCTAATTTTGAGCATTTTCAGTTTTTGACCCGACAACACTGCCAGAAATTAGCGATTTCCACAGAAGTGGAATTTTTGAGTCAGCCCGGGCCTGTATTGATATCCTCCTCAAAATCAAAGTTTAGAGATCAATATCAAAAATTTTGGTTGGACAAAACTTTGGGAAAGTCAAACCCTAATCTGTTCCCGAACTAGCTCTGCAGAAATTCAGCTCCAGATCCAGATCTGACATCTTAAACTAGTAAGATCTAAATATTTTGCATTTCCATTTGAGGTTCTCTATTAAGATGTCTCATCATACCAATATTGATGAAAATATTGAGGGAGCTAATAACTTCCAAGCCTGGAAGTATCGGATCTCCCTAGTCTTGGAAGAAAATGAGTTGGACGCTTACATCACGGAAGAGGTTCCAATTCCAGAGGGAGATGAGGCTAAAGCCTTACACAAGAAGAAGTTGGTCATGGCTAATAGTATTATTGCTGATTCAATCAAGTATTACCTCATACCATAGGTGTACTCCCTAAAGACACCTAAAGCTATGTTTGATGCCCTAACCAAACTGTTTGAAGGGAAGAACATAAATTAGAAGATGACTCTGAGAAACCAATTGAAGAATGTAAAGATACAGAATGCAGAAACCATCCAGTCTTACTTTACAAGAGTCTCTGAGATCAAAGAACAACTTGAAGCAGTGGATAAAGAAGTGGAGAATGCAGAGATTGTGATGACCACCTTGAATGGTCTCCCTAGGACATGGGACTCTTTCATTCAAGGGATCTGTTCCAGAAACAAGCTAGTCAAGTTCAGCATACTATGGGAAGAATGCTCTCAATAAGAAGCTCAGATAGTAGCTCGAGAAGAAAAGATGGGAAGTGAAGAGCAAGCTCTCATAGTACACTCCAAGAAAAGAAAAATAAGCTCTCATCACTCCAGAGGTAAGAATTTCCACCAGAAAGATAACACTAGAAAATATTTATCTAAATTCAGATGCTGTACATGTGATGAAAGAGGAAACATTGCCAAAGACTGTCCTAGAAACAATATTAACTCTCATAAGAAGAAGGGAAACAAGAGAAGACATCATGCTCATGCTATAGAAGATGATGAACCTTCCACAAAGAGAATCAAGCAAGAAAGTGATGATTCTTCAAGTGATGAAGAATATGTCTTGATTTATGCCCTCATGGGATCTATCACACATGGAAGCAATGATTGGATTATAGACAGTGGTGCTTCCAAACATATGATGGGATTCAAATAATCCTTTGTGAAACTATTTGAACATGAGTCACCTCACAAGGTGAAACTTGGGGATGACTACCAGTATCCAATAAAAGGTAGTGGGGAATCCTCCTATAAAGTAGAATTTGAAAATTCTATGAAGATATAAGATGTATTGTTTGTACCAGGAATAAAGAAGAACCTCCTCTCCATATCTGCATTAGATGCAACACTAGTACAAGTGATCAATTTTGCCACGGCAAAACGTGGCAATATCCACAGAAAAACGTGGATATTGCCACGTCTAAGTGTTTTTTTTCCGTGGAAACAATTTCGTGGCAATAGAGACGACCCCTAATTTGCGTTGCAAGAGCGACAATGTTCTATATTTCGTTAGATGTCTAAGTCGTCACTATATCCACGCCTGGTCATCTCTATATCCACGCCTGGCCTTCGCTGTATCCACGCTCTGGCCGTCGTTATATCCACGCCTGGGCGTCGCTATATCCACGCCTTGCCGTCGCTGTATCCACACTTGTCCGTCGCTATATCCACGCCTTGTCGTCGCTGTATCCACGCCTGTCCGTCGTTATATCCATGCTTGGCCGTCGCTATATCCACGCCTTGCCGTCACTATATCCACGCCTGGCCGTCGCTATATCCACGCTTTGTAGAAGTTAAAAAAAAAAATGCAAACCCCAGGAATAGCGACGGGGATGCTATACCTGCGACGGGCAGACTAGGCAAACAATTCTTTATTTTCTGATAAAGAAATTAGACTGATAAGATGGAGGCCACGTCTTTCTTTCATGACTGGGAAAGGTTTTAGAATTCCTCCCCATAGTCTTTACTACACTAGTAATCTCTTCATATGGATCAGTTCCAACGCCAACAAAAAAAATGAGTAATATCCTTGATTTGTCACAACAACAAATTATCTTCTTTCCAAAGAGATTTTGAGTTCATTGTTTTCATTTCCTTGCAAATTTGATTTGGATTATCCTTCCAGTAGTGGAAAGAAAATAATATAGATTGTTGTTTTTCCAACACTATCAACTACACTGGTTCTTAGAGGTTAAGCGACGGCAGTGAATTAAAAAAAAAAAAAACCCTCAAAAATACGTATCTTCTCTTCCATGTGCCAGTTTAACTCAACCCGAATCCAAAACTAGGTCAAATCTAACCAGAACAAGGCAGCATTGGCTTGCTACATCAGACTTAAGTCAAAACTTGTGAAACTTGACAATCTATGCAAACATGACAAGCTGTAACCAGGTCCACTCACCCGCATGCCTATGTAAACCAAGAACAGGGTTGATCCCAATGCTTGCAATGACAACTTTATTTTTAATCTCATTACAATTTAAACAAATTCAAGAGTACATACATATTATTATTTCCTTAACTGGGACAAACTTTGAAGGCATTCCCAGGTTTCATAGAAAATATACAGATGATTTCCCTGTATAACACAAGAAAGCTATCAACATCTAGCACCCAACACTGAACAGTAGTGTTATCGAGACATATTATGCCATTAGAATCATGTACATAGATAGTGTTATAGAGAGACCTTGCAAACTCATCAACTGATTTACTTCAGTTTCAAATTCTAGTGGGAGCTCGTTAAATACAACCCTACAAAATCCATTAATAATAGCTGTAACTGCCTTCTCTGGATCAATCCCCCTCTGATGGAAATAGACTAACTGATCTTCCCCAATTTTTGAGGTACTTGCTTCATGTTCAACACAGGCTGTTGGGTTCTTCACCTGAAAAAGTTTGTAAATATCAGAGACATAAGGGAAACAAATGCAAATCAATATTGTTTTTTTTTTGACAGAAGCATAGGGGTAGATTATATTAGTGCCGTTATTTAGCTACCGAAAGCTTGATACATAGATATTCAGCTACAAATATGCCGAGCCAGATCGGCTTCGTGTCATTATATCTGTCCGATGTTGGATGGGTTTTTTTTTTTTTTTTTTGATACGGTCTGCCATTCGCTGCTTTGGCCTTGCTCGTGGTTTCCCGTCTGACCTTGTGTTTCTTCAGCATCGGCAATATCAGCCCAGTTTGAGACTCCCTGGGTTGGCTTTGGCGACGTGGGCAGAGGTATTTCTACTGGGTCTGTTCTCTGAGCAAGTTCTTTGGGGGCGGAATCGGCTTCCTCTTCTGGTGCCGGGGTCTTCCTTTCAACTTGCTTCTCCGGAGGTGCTTCTTTCCACCAAGTGGGCCTTTGGCTTCGGGGCAATCTTCTTTTTCCTGATGATTTCTCGCAGTTACGGGCTATATGCCCTGTTTCAAAGCAGACCCTGCATCTGAAGCAGAGATTCTCGTAATCGATCTTCTGGGTCCAAGAGTAGCCCTTGCCGAGGAGATTGATGTCTGCTGGGAATCCATTTTTGAAGTCCATTTCTACACAGATCCTTGCAAACGTGGTTCGGTCTATACTCTCATCTGGACAATTGCAAAGAAATTTCCCGAGACCGTTTCCAATAGACTCAAGAGATTTTCCCTCCCAGAAATGCAGGGGAAGAGAAGGGAGTCTCACCCAGACCGGAGCGGTGGAGATGGAGGCCGTGGATGGGTTAAAGTCAGGGGTCCATGGCTTCATGGACAGCCCTGCTCTGCCCCAGAACCACGGCCTGGAGCTAGAAACCTTGAATCTATCAGCATTGGAATCAAAAATAGCCACGAAGAAACCCTTGGCACAAGGGCAAGCAACAATCTCACCATCAACAAGAGGAGACCAAGCAGAAGAGATCCAGGATCAGAGATCTGCCAGGCTAGGCCAGAAGCCATTGAATCTGCAAACCAAAGAAGTCTTGCTTAACTCAGAAGCAAACTCCAGGGCTTCATCCGGCATCTGGATGGATATCGCTGGGGCTTCCGGAATGGCAGCGGGCAAAACAGAGGACTCCCCCGACTAGAGGCCACTTCTTTGAAAGAAGGGCAGACCCTTCGTTGAGAGGCCTGAGAGTTGCCAAGAGAGAAAACCGGATCTGAAGGAGGAGGGCCGGCGTTGATAGGGACAGCCACGGAGTTCATGGCGGCTGCAACAACAATCGGAGGGCGAGCTGGAGGCCGCAAGGGCGATCTGGAGGCGGATGGCGAACTGGAGGGCGATTTGGAGGCCGCCATGGCAGAGGCAACGTTGAGATGTGCCGCGAGGGTGGACTGGAGGCCGTGAGAGTGCTGGAGGGGCGGCAGGAGGCCGAAGCCCTCAGCAAAACCTAGACGCGAGCTTCAAACGCCGTGAGCTCGCTCCCCGTCAACAGCGTTCTCGTGCTGTCATCCTCAATGCAAATCAATATTGTTACTAAAGCCTTCTGCATGAATTATACAATAAAATTAAACACCATATACTTAAAATGTGTCATATGGTTGGTAGGAGAAACGCACCCGATCCCAGTTCAGAGTTCAAACTTACTGCAAAACTAGGTCAAATCTAAGAAGAACAAGGCAACATTGGCTTGCTACATCATACTTAAGTCAAAACTTGTGAAACTTGACAATCTATGCAAACATGACAAGCTGTAACCAGGTCCACTCACCCGCATGCCTATGTAAACCAAGAAATCTCCAATTATACCCATTTTTTGCACATCTTGCAGCAAATTTTTAGACCTTCATGTAGCATCAATGGCACAGATTTTGTGTTCATCTTCTAAGCATATTATCTGTAGGTTAGGGAATAGAAATTGTAGTCATTTTCTAACCAATATTCAAGCATATGGGCATAGATTTCCACCAGAGATTTTTCATAATACAATTTTCTATATATTGTGCTCAGTTTCTACGCAAATTTTTTATACCTTGGATGATGAATTGCAGCGTGTGGATGCTGTGAAAAACCCCTATTGTGGGCGACTAGTGAAACCGACAGAGAATGTGAAGGAAACGTTGGTGCTTATTGTCTTGCAAACCGTGGAGCTGTTGCATTGGAGCTTGCTGAAGGAGAAATCACAGCCTGGATTGATCGCTGTGAAAGGAGAACGCTGTCAGAAGAGGAGAAAATTGATGTTGGATAGGCAGCTGCTGAGGAGAACGCTGCTGTGTGCAAAATTGATAAAATTTTGGAGAATCCACCCCTCATTTATACCAACCGGGTGTGAGCTTCCATACTCGTCTCAATCATAGAAAGGAGGCAATCAATTTACTGTGAAAAAGAGCCAGAAAGATCTCAAGCTTCAGTAAAAGATTCAAGACTTGCCTGATTATTGGATCATTGGATTGCTGGTGTGGAGGAAAACCATTTGAAATTATTTATTATTGCTGGTGTAAAGGAAAGCCATCGGATCGCTGATGTGGAGGAAAACCAAAGGAAAGCCACCTGAAATCGCTGAGTTTCTAGCTGATGGATCCCTGTATCCATCAGCTACTGAGAGATAGATCTGAATTCCTATCTGAACAAAGGATTCATGGCATACAAATCCTTGATTACCCAAAAATCCTCGTAGGGATTTTTGCATTGAATTTTTTTTTAGAATCCAATTCCTCTGAGGTTTTTGTGGTCAAATCTTGAATACCCATCTGCATTTTTTGTAGTTTCTGATTGGTTTCAGCCCTGCAAAATGTATGTTATCAAGCGCGATGGCAGACCTGAGCCTGTACATTTTGATAAGATCACAGCCAGGTTGAAGAAACTCAGTTATGGACTCAACGCTGATCACTGTGATCCTGTGCTTGTTGCACAAAAGGTTTGCACAGGGGTTTAAAAGGGGGTTACTATGAGTCAGCTCGATGAGTTGGAAGCCAAGACTGCGGCTGCCATGACTGCAAATCATCCGGACTATGCTCTGTTGGCTGCCAGGATCGCTGTCTCAAACCTCCATAAAAACACCAAGAAATCATTTTCTGAAACAATCAAGGACATGTATACTCATGTGAACATAATATCTGGTCAGGCCTCCCCTCTGATAGCAGATGATGTTTATGATATCATCTTGAAGAATGCTGCTCGGTTGGACAGTGAAATAATCTATGATAGGGATTTTGACTATGACTACTTTGGCTTCAAGACACTAGAGAGGTCCTACTTGTTAAAATTGAATGGGGTTGTTGTGGAGAGGCCTCAACATATGTTGATGAGGGTTTCAGTGGGAATTCATAAGGATGACATTGAATCTGCTATCCAGACTTATCATTTGATGTCACAGCGTTGGTGTACCCATGCTTCTCCAACTCTATTTAATGGTGGAACTCCAAGGCCCCAGTTAAGTAGCTGCTTCCTTATCTGCATGAAGGATGATAGTATAGAAGGTATTTATGATACCCTCAAAGAATGTGCTGTGATTAGCAAATCAACAGGAGGTATTGGAGTTTCAATCCATAACATTCGTTCAACAAATAGTTACATACGTGGAACAAATGGCACATCAAATGGTATTGTGCCAATGTTGCGTGTGTATAATGATACTGCTCGCTATGTAGATCAAGGAGGAGGCAAGAGAAAGGGTGCTTTTGCTGTGTATTTGGAGCCATGGCATGCTGATATTTTTGACTACTTGGATTTGAGAAAGAACCATGGGAAGGAAGAAAACAGGGCAAGGGATTTGTTCTATGGTCTATGGATTCCAGATCTCTTTATGCAGAGAGTCCAAGACAATGCTACTTGGTCATTGTTCTGTCCTAATGAGTCTCTTGGTTTAGCAGACTGTTGGGGTGAAGAGTTTGATAAACTGTACCTTAAATATGAACAGCAGGGTAAGGCAAAGAAGGTTGTGCAAGATCAGAAGCTTTAGTTTGCAATTTTGGAATCTCAGATAGAAACCGGCAATCCTTATATGTTGTACAAGGACTCATGCAACAGGAAGAGCAATCAACAGAATTTGGGAACAATAAAATCTTCAAATCTTTGCATGGAAATTATTGAGTACACTAGCCCAACCGAAAGTGCAGTTTGTAATTTGGCATCGCTTGCTCTGCCAAGATTTGTAAGAGAAAAGGGTGTTCCTATTGAGTCTCATCCTTCTAATCTTGTTGGTAGCATGGGTTCTAAGAACCACTACTTTGATTTTGATAATCTAGGAGAGGTCACATCGATAGTTACTGAAAACTTGAACAAAATCATTGATGTGAACTACTATCCTGTGCAAACTGCAAAGCGGTCAAATATGCATCATAGGCCTATTGGCATTGGTGTTCAGGGCCTTGCTGATACATTTATCTTGCTTGGTATGCCATTTGACTCACAAGAGGCTCAAAAGTTGAACTCTGAGATTTTTGAGACAATATATTATCATGCCCTTAAGTCATCCTCTGAAATTTCTGTCAAGGAGGGTCCCTATGAAACCTATGCTGGGAGTCCTGTAAGCAAGGGAATACTTCAGCTAGACATGTGGGGAGTTACACCTTCAAATCGTTGGGATTGGGCTGCCTTGAGGCAAAAGGTTGCAAAAAATGGTGTGATAAATTCTCTCCTTGTTGCTCCTATGCCAACAACATCAACTAGTCAAATTCTTGGGAACAATGAGTGTTTTGAGCCGTACACATCAAATATTTATAGCAGGAGAGTGTTAAGTGGTGAATTTGTGGTGGTGATCAAGCATCTTCTTCATGATTTAACTGATACTGGGCTCTGGAATCCTGATCTGAAGAATAAGATCATTTACCACAATGGCTCAGTTCAAAACATCAGTGAGGTTTCTGATGAATTGAAGGCTATCTACAAGACAGTATGGGAGATCAAGCAACGTACAATTGGTATAAAGACAACTTACTGCATAATCAATGGCATATCCATCAAATGTATATGTTCCTCGACCAAGTTCATCCAGCACTACAAGAGAGTCTTCTGTCGCATATCGCAGGACTGAAGCGGCCTCCATGCATTCAATAAGAAATGTACCTGCCAAATAGAAAGTTAGATGCATTTTTCCAAAAATGGTTTGATATTTATTCAATATTTTTTGTTCCTCGCAGTATCAATGGAAATGATCCATTCAATCTCAATAATTGCATATTAATAATTATTTTCATTAATTATGATTTAAGAATATCAATCCCAGCCAGTAAAAGGTTTGCAATAGACTCACTTTCCCCAGACATTATATGGTCACTTGCACCAATACGAGTAAAAATAACATCTGCGGGTGACAGAGCACACGATTCATAAGGTACATAACATCCAAGCTGCAAATCCAAACAAGAATGGTGAACAAAAGTCAGAAACACTACCTTGACCATTTTTTTTGAAATGCCATAGCTCTTGATTTTTCAAAGAAGCTAACCTGAGCCATTATCACTGTTAAACAAGTGGCACTCAATAGTGTTGATTTCCCTCCCATATTTGGTCTGGTTAAAAGCATTGCATGAGGACAATCATGCTCTCCATTGTTCCCAAGGTCAATGTCATTAGGAACCGCCACACCTCCCTGGACTCCCACAGCATAAGGATGCCATAAACCTTTAATGCTAAGAATAGAACCTTCAATTCTACCTCCCAAGCTATTATTTTTCAACCCAGCAGAGACAAAGAATGGTCTGCAGGTAGACCCTTCTGATAAGTTTTCTGAAATAGCAAAGCCTAGTATCACATCAATACAACCTATGGTATCAAAAATATGTGACCAATATGCTTCCTGCTGACAAAACAGGCTCACAATTGAATTCAATGTTTTGACCTCATCCAAACACAGATCATTATCCTGGCAAGTTAAACACTAAATATATTAGCAGATACAAACGATGTGTATTAAGATGATACAAAACAGGCATGGAAATAAGTGACAGGCATGGTATTCATATTATCCTCTCATAACATCAGCAATATTAATTACAAATAAACTCTAGATTCTTATAACTTTCATCCTGCGGAAGATCAGGAACATAAAATTTCAATAATTCATCTGACAGTTGTCAAAATCCCAGTCAGAAAATTAACAGAATGTGACTCAAAGGAAGAGTTACTCATGAATATATAGTCAATGCTTAAGGAACTCTTACAAATTAAGTAGAAATGCTAATCAACTTCCTTAAAACTGGGATAACCACGTTATTGACCCAATGACATACACACCTTACAGACAAAAATATGAAGCTATGGTAAAGAAATTGCTGAATTAAAAGGAAAAAGTTTAACTTTAAAATTTTTGGAATACTTTTGACAATAACATTTAGCAAACCCTTTGAACAACCATTAAAAACTTCTAAAATAAACGAAAACAGAAATTAAAGTATTGTCACATCCTGCTTGAGAGAGAAAGGAGAAATAACATGCAAAGAAAGGAATGACTTTAGACTCCAAAAAGGTGTCTGTCTGCTAAAAGCCAAAGATTACTTACTCATAAGGCAGAGTATGGACTTAAATCCTATAAACAGTCCAGCTTTTGGTGCGAATCCTCAGTCCCCGGGTTCATATATCTAACATCTTTGTTATAAGATGCAGGGTATATGCTACATTAAAACTACTTGGTTGCTGGAATGCTGAGAATAAGCATCTTGATCTGCCACTCCATCAAAGTAGTCTTAACATATCTGGAAGCCCCACTCTTCCTTCAAGGTCAGAGTGCTGGGTAGGTTGGTGCTTTATAACAACCAAGCGGTAGCCTAGGCTTCAATTGATGTCATATTTAGCCTCTTACTATAGTTTGTCATTTAGTGCTTTTGTTATTGGCATTAACAACAAAGCATGTGGCCAAAAATTTCACGAAGTGTTCTCTAAGGGGTCACAGCTAGTTGGCAAACAGTTGCCCACAACCATTGTGTGCCATGCAAAAAATGTATCTCACCTCCAACATTTTTATTAGAAAAGGCAATTTTATGGGCCTGAGACTAGTTCCATGCATTTCTACAGTATATGAACAATCTGGCAGCTTCAAAGGTTCTATGATTTCAATTTGTTCCTCCATGTTCATATTTAGAGGCTCCGCAACAGAATCTGCCTGACTGACAGCATCAACATTTGAGGGGATTCTACTATCAGACATTCTACTTGAAACATGCTTTTGATCACCTTTTTGAATAGCCTCTCTGCTCATCGATTCTGAATATCTATATGCAGCATAAACATACATACACACACACATTTTTTGATGATTAAATCCTAGACTTGCAAATCCTTTCTCCCCAGATGCAACAACATACATGATATGCAAATCCTTTCTCTGCAGAGAAGGTAATATAACTGGTAGAAGCTGCACTTCACTGCCACAGAACAGCATCACAAAAATTGAAGGATTCTATTTTTGTTTGACCTTTTAAAAATGTAAGTCAAACATAATCAAAAGTTCCATGCATATTGCAGAGTTGAACAAAGAACATGCTAATGAGAATCCTAATCAGAAAGCAAGATTTACCTTTCAATTTTACCAAGCTGGTTTTGTTCTCCATCTCCCCAACCATAGATAATTCCTCCCTCTGTTATTGCAATGGAGTGCCTAGAACCTGCAGAAGCTTGAATGACCCATGCACCCTCAAGAGCATATACTTGCGTTGGAATGAGTTCATCCTGAGTAGTACCAAGTCCAGTTTGACCCCAGTGACCTTGCCCCCACTGTTACAGATTACTTGAAAAGAATAACTAAGGATGAACAATTGGAAAAGATACTATTATAATAGCAATTAAAAACCACTTGGGACCAATTTAGTTTAAGGGGGCAAGACTTGTTATTTCAACTCAATAAATAGATTAAAAATAATAAATGCCATTAAATAATAAACTTCAAACATTGACAGTTCTTGGTACTAGCCACTTTATCATACAGATATACTTCACGAAATGAGAAATTCGGTGCTACCAATTATTCTTCTGACAAATACTTACAGAAAAAAGCCTGCCTTCACTATTGACAGCCATTGTATGGTTACCCCCATAGATAACTTGCACAATCATCTGATCTGCAACTGCTTTCACTTGTACTGGTTTGAATTCATTTTGCACAGAACCATGTCCTAGTTGTCCATATTTACCTCTTCCCCAAGTGAACACCTATGACCATAGCGCCATACTAATCAAATCCAGGCCCCATGAAGAGGTTTACAAGGAACATAATGCAGTTATGGAGATGAAAGAAAAGCAGCAGCATGATTTTCCTTCTCCAGTTAAGAAACTCATTGAATGTGAAAGCATAGTTGGAAAAGGGGCATCTCAGTCTCAGACAACATGGGGAATAGACTAGTCAAGAAATCCCTTCAGTCATCCTGCAAGGTTTTCCTTGGCAAAAAATGTTGACAGAATAGGGAATTTTCAATTCTTATTAGCACCCATTACAACCAAAGAATGAAAAATTTGATATGAAAGTTCTTTTAACAGAATGGTAAATTTAGCAAAAGAGGCTATATTAATTTCTTGTAAGTTTCACCACAAAGGGGATTGTAGAAATAGGAAGGATATCAGGTAAATTTTCAGAGGGTTTTCAATGTTCACCAAGTAACCTTGTGTACACTACAAAGAAAGAGAATAGCTTTTATGCCACACCAATGTCTGTATCCTTTTATGTAATGTATCATCTTCTAGAATTTGCAAGTGTGATGTGTCTGCAGGGCCAAGGATGAATATGCATTGGAACTGGATTTTGAATGCTTCAATGCATCTTTTCCCTGTATGACAAGGCCTTCATCAATTGGAAATGGAATCCACATTTTAAGCAAGCATCTCTCATCGCATCTTTTTCGCAATGGAGAAAGCATGTAGCCATTGTTGGATTTTATGCAAGCCACACGGTATTCCCCTGGAAGTGTAAAAGAAGCATGGCTCTCATACTGCCCAACAGTATCTTTACTGCATCATTCACAACAAAACTGTAATTTACTTCTTTGTCATCTCAAACAATTTCAGTTAATACATGAAATTTTATAAGCTGTGTCTAAACTATGCTATCTCCTACAAGAATATCAAATGCCTTGTTTGCAATAAGTCGGCAAGGGTTTGAAAATAAACTCGGGAACAAATGAGGAAAAATATTGTAAGTGGCCAGTGTAGTCCTCTAGTGTAGTTCTCCCAAGCAACATTAAAAAAATTAAAAATAGGTGCAAACCTCCTATGCCATAGCCTAATAAGCATAGAGTTATGTGTGATCACTGAGCTTTGTCAATTGAAATTCTAGTCTCACTTCATCTAAAATACAAATCAAAATGCCACAACATTTTCTATGGTTGTAAATTGTTCATGAAGTGAAGAAAATATATGCAGATTACAGTACCTGCCCACCGGTGTCTGGTAATCCCAAAACATCTGCCTGGCCAAAGTAACCATGAGGTGAGAATATTACCACACTGAAAATAATGGGTATTTTTCCTAAAAGCTTTTCCAAAATAGCTGGATCTGGCACCTCCAAAAATTCTAAGACTGACTGTATCATATCCAGTGCATGGCCTGCATGATCCCCCTACAGGAAATTCAAACTGAGCACCTGCTGGCATGGAACTAGCCAAATGCTGAGCAACATTGGAGACAATCGGTTGAGCTAACCCCTTCAACAACCAATATTATCAACTCACCAATACCAATATACTTTAGCTTTGGAATTGAACCCTCCCTCTTTGAACTCTGTTTTTATTATACCAGGCTACCAAATGACCCCACCAATGTACAGAATTTGTTAACATTGAAAAGTCCTAAAATATTTGATATAATTTCACCAAGAGAAATGAGGTACTCTATAATCTGGGAGGTGGAGATCTTTGTTACTTGATGTGTGTTGCACTAAAAACGGTTTACATAAGAAAGGGGTCAAATATATATATAAACCCAATATCTATTGATCATCCAAAAGTTTGCATGTAGAGTTTTTTTAATGAGGTGCTTAATAGATCTAGGGTTAAGATGAATCTATTCTAGTTGTAATCCGTTACCATTTCTCATCCACAAGACGTTCCTTGAACTGAAGGTATTCATGTACAGTAAGTTGGTATGTGGAAAGTTTCTCAACATTGACACAAACATACTCCCAAACTCTAGGCTTTGTTCGTACGGCCAAAGCAATAAACAGTGGGACAATGACAGCTTCCTGCACATATATGGTTTTCCACTATGAACACCTGAAAATTTAGCTTATAAACACATATACACAAAATTGAATATGCCGAACATATAGACCTGTGTGCACTGCAAGATATGCCCAAACGCTCCTTGTTGAATCTTCTTCCTTTCATCTTGACCTTCTATTACTGCTACAAGCTCGTCAAATAACTGTTGTGGGTGCAGAATCCTTTTTCCTTCGGCTATATACCTATAGCATACATAACACCACACACTGTAGAAAATCCACAAACATGAAACCGCATTCTACTCATCTCAAGCTTAACTACAAAAGTATTATTCTCTGATTAGAAGCTCTTTATTGATTTCAAAACACAAACCTAATATAACCCTCCATAGACATTGGATATAATATAAAATTTACAATATCTTACTATAAAAAGAGACTTCAACGTTGGTCATGCTTTGGATGAAGACACTGAAAATCCAAATGATATGATTGATTCAAGATGCAAGAGATTGTCAGAATTGCTCCATGGCAATCTAAGTTTAAGTTGTATCCACAATGCTATGTTTCAGTTTTATAGTAAACACAGTGTCAACACAAGGTTCTTACACAAACATATTGCATCCCAAGTCACATGTAGAATGTAGGTGCTTAATTCACCATGTCAAAATATATTAGTGTTTTCAGTTTCATACTAAATACAGGGCCAACATAATGTTATTACTCAAATGTTGAGAAGGTGGGTGTGTAATAAGGTCACAGGTTTAAATCAAATCCAAAGGGGTAGTGTATGTACACTTCTCTACACTTTAACAGTTAAATATCATAAATATCATACCAGCTTGTACAAAAATTGTTAAATCAAATCCAAAGGGGTAGTGCTTGTACACTTCTCTACACTTTAACCAAAGAGATACTCTCACAGCTTGTACAAAAAGTTTGTTTCATGTATCTAAACATCCAGGATGCACTCCTAAGGCGTTTCTCATGAAAAGGCCAGAAAACATTTCCAGGGAATCTCTAGCCATCCCATACAAATTTCCCTACAAGATGGGTTCCCAGGGATGGAAACAATGGAGCACACGTTTCAGTGACTTTGACTTGGAATATAAAACGTTTAGCACTCTTCAGATCATAACCACATCAGGGATGTAAAAATACTAAGAGATTCTGTAAATACCATTTTCAAGTGATTCGATTCCTGTACAACTTTCAGACAGCACATAAATTCAAGTGCTCCTGAGAGGCAAAGGTAATCTTATCGTAGTGAAAGATTTCCGAAACTAAGTAGAAAATCAAACAAACTGCTAGAATAACAAAAGTAAAGAATAACAACAATATTAACCATGGGTATTAAGAGCCTCCCACAATAAATTCTTCGGCATAGGATTGGACATGTCTTGAGCTTGCAGAGCTGCGGTACGAAGAATCCCAATGGTCAATATATTAGCTTCCCAGAATGGTACATTGTTATAGGGCAAGCAGTGTTTGGCACACAAGGATTGCACGAATGGAGTGATTTTCCTCAGATTGTGCCTGGGCAACCTTGGGAACAGATGGTGTTCAATCTAATGCTGCAAACCTCCATGAAACCAATCCATCCATGGAGAACATGAGATGTCAATAGTCCCAATTGCCTGAGACTGGAACCATGTATTACTACAAGGTTTGCCGATGTAGACATGACCAGATAAATGATTCAAGTAGAACTGAACATGCTAGATCCCGGTCACAGCAAAGATGGACAAAACAAACCATGTCCTCTCAGCCCAAGTGGGCAAGCAGGAAACCATAAATGGAAACCAAATCCAGAACACGACAATGCATGCAAGCTCCATACCATTGCTTGGAACTCTTTTCTTAGACAAAAGCAGAGCAATCGACTGCCCAAACAAGTTAACCCTCGCAACGGCCATGACAGGATAAAAGCTCCAATGCTGGTAACTCACAAAAAATCTAGCAAGACCACCAAAATTCATTTTCCTCTCGTAAAACACTTAGAATACAAAGAAGCAAAATACCCGAAAGATACCGCAAACAAGGGCACATACTGAAGATCCGGATCAAAGTCCAGACTATTGCATGAAATATGATGGGCATTATGATTTCTCTTCCACCATCCAATACTAATCCCAGACATGCAATTTCCAGCCACCAATTGAATAATCCTATCGATTTTCTTATGACCCACAAGCCCACAGTGAACCGAATCGTGCCCAATCCATCCACTCTGAATCCACACTGCCCCCAACAAAACCCCACAGCCAGCATGAAGCCAAAACCCTTCATAAAACAACACACCCACTACACACAAAGCCAACATTGCCATCATCCATAAACCTATCAAAAAATAAACTAACAGAGGCCCCTTGAAGAGCCTAGCCTTCTTCAACTCCCCCAGAAGCTTCCGATAATCCTTAGAAACCTCAGAAACCTCGTAATATTCATGAATGCCAATCATAAACTGATATAAATACTTCCACGCGGAGCCTGGATGATAGGCAACGAATGCATCCGTCACATCCTGGCCTGCCAGATTCAAAAGAGGCAGATCCCCTCCAGGATGCTTGTCTAACCACTTACTAACATCATAAACCTTCCCACTTATTGAAATCCACAGATCTCCTTCCTTATCATGTGTTTTCAGCTCTGATGTACTGATTTTCCTCCATGAGAGACGCTGTTTCGGGCTTGAAAGATCATCCATGGCCGGTTATTTGAGGTCCCGAATCGGATCTGAATACCCTAAAAGATATATTTCTCAAATCAAATCGTTCACATGCTCATTCCCAGCATACAAAATTCACAGAAAAAACAAACATAATCGCGCTGAACAAACTTCACAAAAAAAACAAACATAACCGCGCCTAAACTCTTGGTTGTGGATACAGTTTATGCCGTCGCTGTATCCACGCCTTGACCATTGTAAAAATTCAACAAAAGACTGTGCCGTCACTATAGAGACGGTCAGGAATGGATACAGCGACGTCCAAGAGTTTAGGCGTGGATACAGAGACGTCTAAGAGTCCAGGCGTGGATATAGCGACGCCTCGTTCCTATTACATCGGATTTTATACCAAAAAGTAAGAAACGTGGAAAACCTCCGTGGAAAAATCCGCGCTTTTGTACTAGTGCAAAAGGCATGAGGGTTTCATTTGTAGATGGCCAAGTTCTCATGTGGCCAAAGGGAAATAATATTAATGATGCAGTATTGATTAGGGAACAAGAGGGAGGTCTACACAAATTGGAGGGCCATCCAGAACAAGCCTTAGTCCATGACACAGTAGAGCCTAATGAACTTTGGCATAGAAGGCTTTCACATGTGCATTACAGAGCACTACCACTTGCAAGCAAAGCTTTTGAAGGTCTTCCAGAAATTCAGGAAAAACATGATGAAGTCTGCAAAGGATGTGCAAAAGGAAAGAACACAAAGAAGACATTTCCAAGTAGAAAGAGCAAGGAAAAAGGAATCTTGGAAATCATTCGCTCCGATGTATGTGGTGGCAATGTCATCAAGTTCATTAAGTGGGTATGTATACTATGTTTTTCTTATAGATGATTTTGTTAGGAAGACATGGATATACTTCATGAAAAACAAAGATGAGGTATTCATCAAGTTCAAGGAATTCAAAGCCTTGATCGAGAACCACACAGAAAAGAATATCAAAACCTTTCGATCAGATAATGGTGGAGAATTCACATCAAATGAATTCAAAGCATTATGCAAAGATTCAGGGATTAAGAGGGATTTAACCACTCCATATAATCCACAACATAATGGGGTTGCAGAAAGGAAGAATAGAACGATCATGGAAGCTGCAAGGGCTATGCTTCATGATCAAGATCTTCCCATGCATCTATGGGAAGAATCTGCCAGAAAAATGATGTATGTACAAAACCATACTCCACACAGAGTACTTGAGAGCAAGACACCTGAAGAAGTATTTTCTGGAAAGAAACTAGAAGTCAGCCATCTCAGAATATTCAACTATCCAGTGTACATACACATTCCAAAATAAAAGAGGACAAAGTTATATCCTTCAGGAAAGAAGGGTGTATTTGTGGGATACTCTGAAAGCTCGAAGGATTATAGAATATACTTCCCAAGATTCAAGAAGATTGACATCAGTAGGGACGTAACATTTGATGAAGACTTAGCTTACAAAAAATCCAGAAAGAGGATTGTTGAACAACCTGAAGAAATAGAAGCACCCATAATTCATGACACAACCATGAACGAAGAAATTCAAGAAGAAGATCGAGAAATAGAAGAATCTCAAGAACCTGTAGATTCACCTTAGGAGAAGAATCCTCACAAGAGGAAACCTGCTTGGGTACGAGAATCTATCCAAGGTGGAGAAAGATATGGGGCTCCAGAAGAAAATCATAGAGAAAGGAAAAGAACCAGGTCCTGTTCGAGTTATGTATCCCTACTATGTGACATTATGGATAAATAACCTTCCAACTATGAAGAAGTAGCAGAGAATAAATAATGGAAGAATGCTATGATCGAGAAGTATCAATCGATCATGAAGAATCATGTTTGGGATGTTGTCCCAAGACCAAAAGGGAAGTCTATTGTAACTTCCAAATGGATCTACAAGATCAAGCATGCTTCAGACGGTAGCATAGAAAAATAGAAAGCAAGATTTGTGGCTTGTGGCTTCTCCCAGAAAGAAGGAATAGATTATGAAGAAACTTTTGCGCCTGTAGCAAGATACACTTCCATCAGATTAGTACTTGCTCTGGCTACAGTGATGAAATGGAATATACACCAGATGGATGTCAAGACTGCATTCTTGAATGGTGTAGTAGAAGAGGAAGTGTAAGTGGAGCAGCCACTTAGTTTTGAGACACATGACAAGGAGACTCATGTGTGTAAATTGAAGAAATCCTTGTACGGTTTGAAACATGAACCCAGGACATGGTACGGTAGAATGGACAACTTTCTATCCAGTTTGGGCTTTACCAAAAGGAAATCAGATTCCAACCTTTACTACAAGGTTGAAGAAGGTAACCTAGTGATACTCCTACTGTAAGTAGATGATCTGTTTGTAACAGGTATGGATGGGTTGATTGCTGATACGAATAGGAAGCTTGCTGCCAAGTTCTAAATGAAGCACTTGGGAATGATGCACTACTTTCTAGGCATGGAGGTGTGGCAGAATACATATGGAATCTTCCTCGGACAAGGGAATTATGCAGTAGATATCCTGAACAGGTTCAGGATGATGGACTGTAAGGCCATAACCACACCTATGGCATTGAACCTGAAGCTATTGAGCGATGCTTCATCAGAAGTGGTTGATGCTACGATGTATTGTCAGATGATTAGGTCCTTGATGTACATAATGAACATGAGACCATATATTTTCTTTGCTATGAACACCTTGAGCCAGTTCCTGACAGATCCAAGACATATTCACTTGATTGCTGCAAAGCATAATCTGAGGTACCTAAAGGGTACAGTTGATTATGGGCTCAAGTATGAGGCGAATCAGAAGATTAACCTAGAAGGTTATGTTGATTCAGATTGGGAAGGCAGTGCCATCAATAGGAAGAGCACTTCAGGGTGTTGCTTCAGTATGGGATCATGTGTGATCTCTTGGTTTAGCAGGAAGAAGTCCTATGTGGCACTGAGTACAGCTGAAGTAGAGTATGTTGCAGCTTGTTTAGCTAATTGTGAGGAAGTATGGCTAAGGAAGCTACTGTCTGATTTATTTGATCTTCAGTTGAATGCTACTTGTATATATTGTGACAACCAGATTTGTGTGAAGTTGTCGAAGAACCTGATGTTCCATGACAAGTCGAAGCATATCGAGATCAAATATCACTATATTAGGGATATGGTGCAGAGAGGAGCAGTGAAGCTCCAGTATGTCAAGACAGATGAATAGATAGATGATGTGTTGATGAAGCCATTGGCCAGAGTGAAGTTTAAATAATTCAGGGAGAAGCTTGGTGTTCTCCATATCGAGGTTCCCTCCAAAGTGAAGTGATGAGTCCATGAGCCATTCTGTCATGGTGAGAGGATTGGTTCCTTCCATGTCAGATATGAGTGATGAGCCATTCTGAGGTGACTATGGGATGTGTTCCCACATGATTAGATATAAACATTGAATGCCATTCTCTGAATGGAGGCACCTGGTTAGTTACCAGGAATACTCAGCCTATAGTTGAGGGCCATTCTGATACGACTATGGGATGTGTTCTCACATGATCAGATGTAAGTGCAGGGCCATTCTGATGTGACTGTGGGATGTGTTCTCACATGATCAGATATAAGTACTAAGCCCTTCTAGCATGGTTGCGGGATGTGTTCCTGACATGGCTGGATATAAGTGTTGAGCCCTTTTAGCATGGTTGCGGGATGTGTTCCCCACATGGCTGGATATAAGTGCTGAGCCCTTCTGATATGGTTCTTGGATGTGTTCCTCCCATGGTCAGATATAAGTGTTGAGCCCTTCTGATATGGTTCTTGGATGTGTTCTCCCATGTTCAGATATAAGTTCTGAGCCTTTTCGATATGGTTCTTAGATGTGTTCCTCCCATGGTCAGATGTGAGTCCTAATCCTTTTCGGTATGGTTCTTGGATTTGTTCCTCCCATGATCGGATGTGAGTGCTGGGCCCTTCTGACAAGGTTTTGGGATGTGTTCCCACATAGTCATATGTGAGTGTTGGGAATGCCTTTCTAACATGGTGTTGGATGTGTTCCTCTCATGGAAGTGCTGGGCAGGCCATTCTGACTTAGGGTTAGATATAAGCACTGAAGAAGACCTACATGGAGGATAGACCTACAACCAACATGAAAAAGGGTTGGATTTGTAGAAATTCCTGTGACGAAAAGAATCAAGAGATAGCACCAGTGTTGATGACCTAGTGATGATCTAGATCGAGTGATGATCCAGATCCAGTGATGATGATCCAGCAGTGATGATCCAGATCCAGTGATGATGATGCCGATCAAGTGATGATCCAGATCCAGATGAAGATGACTTGAAGATGAATATTATGAGGACCGATGATGATATAGATGATACAGAGAAGAAGACTTGTGCTGATAAATTGTGTCGAGAGAATACCTTCCTAGTTAAGAGGGAGTGTTGATGTATTTGTAACTTCAGAATGTATTCACCTATATATCTTATGTATTGTACCCCAATGTTTATTTCGGGAAGTATCTGTAATGTATTGGAGTCATTTCATGCCCCTATGTGCCTATCGGGATATTCAATAATGTAAACAAGTCATGTCAAGTCATTGTGGGTAACCCTCCTATTAATCAAGGGTTAAATTCCCCGCAGTTGTGGGGCCCTAGGGTTAATAGACTCTCTTAGAGAAGTCATCCCTAGTGAGTTATTGTTAAGTTAGGAATTATTGTAAATAGAGAGTGAGCCTCTCAATTTATCACACAGTCACTCACACTCAGTTGTAGCACATAACTGAGAGAGAAGAAGTTGCTAGGACAAGAGAGAGACAGCCTTACTGTTGTCGGGAGATCATCTTACTTTTTTGGGGGTTTTTCTTTTGGTGTTGATTCTATCTCTGAGGAAGTTGTGGGGTTTTCTCCTTTATGGTTTCCCAGAGGAAAAACATTTTGTTCATTGTCTCTTATGTTTGATTGCTGTGCTTGTTATTCTCTCAGTTAAAGATCCTAAGATAATGCTAGCTTAAATTAAAAAAATCTAATACACTTAAATTTTTTTTATTCACAACTAAAGATTATATAATTTTGTATTTATTCTTTTTCTAGTAATACACTAAAGGACAAAATTTTGTAAAGGAAGAGTCAAGGAAGCCTAAAAGGTTGGGGAAACTCAAGAGACTTTTTGTAATTTGTATAAGTATAGGTAAAGTAGATGTAGAAGGGACTTTTCACTAACATAGTTGCTGAAGCTTAGTGTAAGAAGAATTGTTTCCTTTTATAATGAAGAAGATGGAATTTTGCTGGAGAGAGTGTTGCATAAGTCTCAAAGCATGTTGTGTAAAGCTAAATGGAGAACTATTTCTTGTTTAGTAGTATAGACAATCTATGAGATCGTTCCTAACCCTATAAACTACTTCTGAGTTATGACTGATTTTATGTTATGTGATGAATCTTATGAAACAATGACTGATGAATGTTTCAATATCATGGAGCTATCTCTTTGTTAAATTTTTGTTGTATGTATGTATCTTGGATTTATTAGCTATCTGTAGAATTATTTATGCAAACCATACAATTCATTGTTCATTCTTATTTAATATTCATCTTGCTCCTCGAGGATAGGTTAGAATAGATTAGTTGTTTTGTTTTGTTACTTGTGTTTAATATTAGGCACTTGCATTCCATACCTAAAAGATAAAATGTATAAATGGTGGATCGGTCTGTAACTGGTAAAAGATATTTAAAACCACACCTTAACTCTATGGTAGTCGAACCGCAAACCAAATGGGTTCCCCATATCAAACAATAAACGATCTATTTGGGAATGATTATTGGGGAGAACCCCTACTGTCGGTACCTGGTATTTTTCCAGGCATAAATAGTTTGGTGCTAGAAGGAGGGCCACCAGTGCATGGCCAGCTAGGAAATCCATTTTATTGAGAATATTCCATCGGTGACAGTTCTGAAACTAGTTTTCCCAAGGACCCCAGTCCTGAAGAAAAAGTTAATCCTGAGTTCCTTTATCCCGTTTCTCTTGAATTAGTTAACTATTTAAGAAGAATCACAAGGTCGTATGCAAAGAAGCTGGGAGGATTGACGAACATCCCTGAATTTCCTAAAAGACAAGCTTGCAAGAAAGAGCGATATTTCATAGAATATTCAGTGTTAGTGAGAGATTTTGAAGAGTTGGTAGATTTAACCTTGTAGGAAATTGTCCAACCTCTTGCTCAATTGGGACCTGATTCCCTGTCTTTCTCACCTTTTCGACCCCCTGTCCAGTCTCCACCTCAGTCTCCACCTTGAATCATGGCTGAAAATGTAGCAGGAAATGCACTTGTAAATCCAAATGCTAATTATCCACCTCCACCACCAGCTTAGAGAGCCAGAACCCCTCTTAACCTGGCTACTCCATTGCACAATTCACCTGCACATCCTGAGAAGTGATTACCCAAGTTTGACCCCACATAAGGCATTGATGTGGATGATCACTTACAAAGTTTTTTCTTAGCCCTTGAATTTTTATCAGCAGGAGAACATGAAGATGTAATATGTAGACTGTTTCCACATACCCTTAAAGGAAAATCAGCGTCATGGTATTTTGGTCCACAGGTGAATTCAATCACAAGCTAACACGTTTGAAAGATTGTTTAAGAACAAGTTTGGACGCCAAAGAACCACAGCTACTCTGATGAAAGAGTTACTTTCTCTAAAGATGGAGAAAAAAAGAGAAAGTGATTGCTTTTAATCATAGCTTCGCTCACCATTTGAATAACTTCATTGCTACTATAATGCCTGCTGAAGAAACATTAATGGAATACTATTCTTCACCATTTTCACCTAAGATAGAAATGTTCGTGAAAAGGTCAGTAAAACCCTCATTGTTGGAAACCTATGAAGAGGCTAAGAAGGTGGAAGAAGAACTCAAAAGTATAAATAAACAATCTACAGATTCAGATACAAAAGTTTTTAATAAGAAGCCCTTGTTGTTGACTAAACCCAAAGAGGAACGATCAAATGAATTGGAAAATGTGGTTAAAATGGTACAAAATCTCTCAAACAAGATTATTGACTTAGAAAAGGACAAAGAAGCAAGTTCTTCTAGAAAATCATTTAGACAATTTTTCAAGAAAAAAGAGGAAAATAGTCCATCTCAGCCACCCACTGATAACTCTTCTGTGTTAAATCTTACTGAAGTTGGTATGGATATTTTTTTGACTTTTCACTAGCAACCCCATTTTGAGAAATGTTTCCCTCGGTGGATTAATTCTATGAAATTAGTCTTGAATCAGCTATTGGATGTTCAAATAATAGAACTTGAAGTTAAGGAATAAAAGGAAAATGAAAAAGAAACAACTTCTGAGGAGACAAATATGGTTTTGTGGGAATGTATTACCACATTGGGATTAGAATAAGAAGAACACACTGAAGAAATACAACTTTCGGTAGTCAATGTCACAACAAGAATTCAGGGACCAATAACAGATGAGATTCTTTTACCTAAGATTAAGAATTTCTAAGAAAATATAAGAAAACTGGCTGGTAAGACTCAAAACCCACCCATACCTGAAAAGGTCATAGCAAAGCAGAAAACTCTAGTAGTAAATAAACCAGCAAAGATCATGGAAAATAAGTTAGATAATAATAAGAAAAGCTCAAAAGAACCAGAAATGGGGTATGATATAATAGAAGATATTAAGAAAACCAAGGCAAACGTTTTGTTATTTGAAATGTGTCATTTACCGCAACAAAAGAAGAAACTTTTCGAAACCTTGGGTCCCCAACTTGAAAAAACTCAAGAAACTGTCTCATTGGATAAGGAGATAAATGAAGCCATCATTGGAGGAAAGTCTAAGTCTCGAACTAAACATTTCTTGCTGACCTTTGATATTTTTAAGTTGAATGTACACAATTGTCTAGTTGATTCTGGAGCCTCTTCGAATGTCATGCATTTTTCAGTTTGTAAAAAGATAAATGGGAAACCTACCCCTTCTTCCAGTCAAATTATTTAGTTGGACAGAACTGCAGTTAAAGTGGTAGGTGAGTTGAAAAATGTATTGATTCGATTAGCAGCTGATGAAAGAGTATGTCAATACATCGATATTATGGTAGTTGACATCCCTGAAGCCTATGGTTTGATACTAAGTAGGGATTGGTCTGAAAAGCTTAATGGGTATTTTGCAACAGATTGGTCGCACTTATGGTTACCTTACAAAGCGTGTCAGAATCAGATTAAAGTACTTGTTGGTGCAAAAATTTAAACAAATAATAATAAATATCCAACGATTTAATTGCCAACCCAGAGAGATCATAGACTTATGAGGTACATACAAAATATATGCAGGGGTAGAGTGTCACTGAACTTAATTTATAACTGAAATTGAATGAAAACATGAAATTCTATGGAAATAAATCTAATTTTAGAAAACATGAAATTGCATAAATTACTTGATAAATAAAGACTGAAATTGCATGAAATAAACTGATATAAAGCAATCAAAATTAACTTGTGAGCTCACATAAAATTTACATTAACAATTCATAAAAAAGAAATTGTTGGAAATCTATATTAACAATTGATAAGAGAGAAACTGAAATTAACATAAGAGAATCAAAGGATGTGCATTAAGCATCATCTCCATTACATAACAATCAGGAATCCACTCTATGACTAACTCTAAACTATTCTCTACCTCTATACCACTAGAGAGATCTCTAACCAAAATGGGGAGAGAGTGCTCCTATTTATACATGGATTCAAGATAACTAATCATAATTACAGATCCACTATTCTCTCAACTTATCTCTCAACTTATCCCTCAAAATGCTCAACANAGCTTGTTAAAGTCTTCAAATACACTTGTAAGCATCACCAAACTCATCCAAATTTAAAGTATAATGAAAATATGTTATTTTTCTCAATAATTAACCATAAACTCACTCAAATTACTCAAAAATAAATGATTTGGAAAATAGTAATTCTAAACCCATATTTATTGTAAAAGTGGTGAATATTGATAGTTTTATGGAAGGATAATATAGGAATACAGTGACAAATAGTATAGGAAAGATGAATAAAATTTGGTCTTTTTGCAGCTCAACAATACTAAGAGAACCACACATGAAATATAATGTGACGCAACTTGAAGGAAAAAATGAACCTATGAATTTCGCACATCCCGTTTTGGGAAATTGTTTTTTAGAACTTGAACCAGGAAATTATTAGGCGAAAGAGGTCGATAATGAGTCAGATGAACAATCCAATCTCCTTCAGTTTTCGTGGACTGGCGATATTGATTGTAATATAGTTAGTTTAGTTTCTGTTTTAGAAAATAGAACTAGTGATTTAGAAGTAGAAGATCAGTTTTGGTTATTGTATTTTGATGGTTCGAAAACTCAAGAAGGATTGGGGGTCGGTTGTGTCCTAATTGATCCAAAAAAAATAAAATTATCTTATAGATTAGAGTTTGAATGCATACATAACACCGCTAAGTACGAAGCATTGATTCAAGGATTGAAAAAAGAAATTGAGTTTACATTTAGGAATTTAAAAGTTTTTGGAGATTCTGAAATAATTGTAAAACAAGTCCGCAATACAATCCTTATCTCCTCATTTAAAAGGATATCAAAATGAATTTTGGGGACTCATAACAAATTTTGAGGCTTTTAATATTAATTCTATTCCTAGACTAAAACATGCAGTAGCTGATTTATTAGCTACATCTGCAGCCAAGTTGGTGCCCATGAATAACAAATGTTCCATTGAATTGATTTTTAGGTCATCAGTACCTGGTAATGTCACCAATCGAAGAGTGTTTGATGATGACCAGCGGATTTTGGAATTCTTAAAAAATGAGGAAACTTTTAAAGAGGAAGTTATTGATGATGAGGAACACCAAGCAAATCTCCAGAATAGTAATTTGATACCAAAAGGGGTGACGACATTAGAGGGTATTTTTTATTTAAATAAAAAATTCTGAAGGCCAATGAACGTTAAAATGCATAGCTCAGCAATGCAGTATGAGCTAATCAATTTGGGAACAAAGGTCGAACCCAAGTATGTCAACTTAGGGAAATGTTGTTCTCTAGGTGAAAGAAGTAAGCTCATCAATTTATTTCAGCAGTATAAGGATGTATTTGCATGGACTTATGATGATCTGAAGACATATGACACTCACATAATCCAACACATCATTCCTATTAAAGCACGTGTGAAGCCTTTCCAATAGTAGCTTCGTAAGATGGAACCCCTAATTCAAAGTGAAGTAAATAAATTATTGGATGCAAAGATTATTTTCAAGGATAGACATTCTGAATGGGTAGCGAACTTGGTACTAGTGAGGAAGAAGTCTGGAGAAATAAGACTCTCTGTGGATTTTAGAAATCTGAACTGTGCTTCAGACAAAGACAATTATCTAGTCCCTCCCATGAAACGGATTTTGCAGATGGTGTTTGGCTATGAGTTATTCTCCTTGTTGGATGGGTTTTTGGGATACAATCAAGTATTGGTAGCAAAACAAGATAGACTAAAAAACTACGTTCCGTACAAAGTGGGGAACCTTTTCCTACATGAGAATGTCCTTTGGGTTAATTAATGTTGGAGCCACTTTCCAAAGAGACATGGATATAGCTTTTCGGGGACTGATAGGCTGCAGTGTGGTGTTCTACTTGGTTGATGTAATAGTTTATTATAAGAAAAGAGAAGAACATCCATATCATTGAAAACAAATTTTTGAGCATTGTCGAAAATACGATATCTCATTGAATCCCAAGAAATGTGTTTTCGTAGTGATGGAAGGAAAGCTAATAGGTCATGTCATTTCTAAAAGGGGAATCTCCATAGACCAAGAAAGGACTGAAGTGATAGCGCATATTCCCTTTCCCCACAATAATAAGGATATTCAATCGTTTATGGGGATCATTAATTTCGTGTGAATATTTGTGCCTGATTTTGCACAAACAGTCAAACCTTTGTAGCAAATGCTCAAGCAAAATGTATAGTTTAAATTGATTGATGTAGAAAAGGATGCATTTACTAATATCAAAATAGAAATAGCACATGCACCCTCACTTAGAAGTCTTGATTTCAATAAAGATTTCATATTGTACACTTTTTCCTCTGATAATTTTCTTACAGTTGTGATGACACAAAAGGAAGAAGGGGGAGACGAATTACCTATTACATTTATGAGCACTAGTCTACAAGGTGCTGAATTGAACTATCCCGCCATTGAAAAGCAAGATTACACAGTGTTTACAGTGATAAAGCAATTTAGGCTATATATACTTAAGAATTAGACTAAAGTGGTTGTTCCTCACCCAGCAGTCCAAAGCCTTTTTGTACAAAAGGAGTTGGGCAAGAGAAGGGGAAATTGGGTTATGCCTCTACGAGAAGATGATTTAGAGTTTAAACCAGCAGCCATTATTAAAGGACAAGGACTTTGCAAACTAATGGCTGAGAGTCAAGATGGTGAGGAAAGTGATTGGGATAATGAAGCCAAAGTTCATATGATTGATATGTGTCCCATTTTTACCGCTCTAGAATCATGGTATAGAGACTTGATACATTATCTCCAACAAGGCTATTTACCAGAAAATTGGAGTTCAAAGCAAAGAAGATCACTATGACTGAAATCAACTTCCTATCAATTCATTGAGGGAGTTATTTTTATAAAGAACTACGATGGAGTTCTTCTGATATGTTTAGAATAGGAAGATGCGGCTAAAGTGGTTAAAGAATGGCATGATGGTCCTGCTGGAGGGAATTATTGAGGAGATACCACTGCCCACAAGATCTTAAGGGAAGGATATTATTGGCCAACCTTGTTCAAAGACACACATGATTATGTAAGGAAATGTGATGTTTTCCAGCGAAGTGGAGGAATACTTGTTAGAGCAGCTGGTCCACTACAACCAGTCTTGGTTTCAGAACCATTTGAACAGTGGGGAATTGATATTATCGAAGAGATAAATCCTAATTCATCACTACAGCACAAGTACATCCTTACAGTTATTGACTACTTCACCAGATGGGTGGAATCCATTCCACTATGGAAAGTAAATGAAGATGCAGTGATAGACTTCCTACAAGAACATATTATGACCAGGTTTGGGGTTCCAATTTCCCTAGTTTTTGACAATGCATCTTATTTCTCATCAATTAAACTTACATAATTTTCTAATGATAAAGGAATGAATTTACATTATTCTGCTAATTATTATCCCCAAGGTAATGTATTAGCTGAATCTACCAATAAAAATCTCATTAGAATTCTAAAAAAGACTGTCATAGAAAACCAAAGAAGTTGGCATATAGCTCTCCCGAATGCACTCTAGGATGACAGAGTCAGACCAAAGAACTCATTAGGAGTTTCACCTTACACTGTAGTCTATGGAAAGGAATCCATTTTTCCACCAAATATTTTACTCTTAGCCTCCCAGTTAGCCCAAGATTCAAGAGGATCTAGCAGTGAAGTTTTCCAAGTCAGAATTAATACTTTGTTGAGATTAGAAGAGTATAGGCTTAAAGCTAAAGAGAGATTCAATCACAAGCAAGAGATTGTAAAGAAATGGTTTGACAAGCGTAAGTTTGGAAATAATATTTTCGAAGTTGGAGATTTAGTCCTAAAGAGGGATCACCCGCATGATGAAAAGGGTAAGCACACTAAGTTTCGACATCTCTGGGTCAACCCGTTTCTGATTGCTGCAAAGTTAGGTTCCTCAACATATAAACTTTAGGATTTTCAAGGATGGGAAGAGAATATTCTTGTAAATGGTTTGGTATTCAAACCTTCACCTAGTATTTTAAGAGAACATGTTTGTACATAAATAAAACTTTGTTTGACTGCTTTATTTAGTTTGTTTTTCTTTTTATTTCTGATTTTCTTTATGTCATTCATTGTTGTTTTGTTTCTATGCTTTACTCTAGTTTATTTTAAATAAACCAACTCAGCATTTGGCGCTAAAATACATTGGGTTTTGAACAAACCATGGATATTTTAAAACCTGGAACTGCTTATTGAATGTCATCTTTTTTAAGAATTTATTATTATAGGATTCTTTAATCTAATAAATCTTGGAAATAAAGTTATTTTTGAACACATTTAAGTCTTGTTTTAAATCCTGTTAAATAACCAAGGATAAAGGAGTCTTGAATACGATTCTAAGGATCCATCCACTTCACCTTAATATCTACCCTAGGAAGCTTGCAGCCTAGGATCCACAGAGAGGAAGCAATATGGACAGGTGTATGGTATTCAAAATAATCCCATGACAAAAATTAAAATCCAAAAGGCTCAAGAGTCAAAATTTCCAAGAAAGAAGAATATCTCAGAAAGTGCAAAAGCATAACTTAGTAAATGAAAGGACTGCTAAAAGGTTCTTCTCCATCCATGAGCTGAACAAAATATCACTCACACAAAAGGACACTATGGATGGAAGAACCTAAATCAAATCTTAATTGTAAAAAATAGAAATCCGTGAAGACTCATCAAACAAAAGTCTGAAAGCATCAAAAGAATGCAAAAGGCATGGGAACAAGGAATAAATGAATATACTTGTCCTAATCTTGTTACGATCCTGTGGTGTCCTAGACAAAAGTAACCAAATGCATAGGTAAATGAATATCAACTATTGGCCTTGGAAGAGTTATCAATACTTTCAAATCCTGGTTTCCTTATCCATTGGGACTGAAATCAATGACAAGTTCTAAATCTTACACTTCTTGAAGGTTTGGATGATTAAAGAATTGGTGAAAGAAAACAAGGCAAATGGATCTAGACAAAATGTCATAAAGAAGTTTATGTTTCAAAAGTCATTTTGTTCAGAGATCTGTGTTCACTAGTTAGTCTCTAATTGTTGCTGTTGCAACCACCATCCCAATTTTTATTTTATTTTAGGGCCCCCTACTTTTCTTTGAGTTCTAGTTTTTAAAGAAGCATTGAAAGTATATCTTTACCCTAGAAAAGTTTCTTCATGACTTAGTTCTTTTCAAAAGAAAAAAACTTCTTTTTTCCACCCGATGCATCGGATGAACTCCTAGAGTTTATCTGACGTAGCGGAAGAGTTGTTTGGAGGCTTTCCAAATCGTTGTTTCTTTTCCTTTTCAAAAAACTTACAAGAGTTTACCGATCCTTCGGATGAACTTTCATTTGTGGTATCGATGACATCGGATAATTTTTCCGATGCTTCCTGGTTGATTATCAGCAGTCTTTCTGACACACCAGATCGACGTGTTGTTTTAGTTTCCGATGTCCGCAGAAGAGTTTTTTCTTTACACGCCCACTATTTCATTTGGTTTTCCTGAGTCTTCTAAAGTGTTGATGAATTACTTGCCAATGCTTCGAATGCTTAGTCTGATTTGGAACCAATAATATTTCTGATGAATCTTTTGATGCCGGTGCGGGTGTTTAGTTGTTGGATTTACTGATGGAATCTTTAAAACATCACCCCATTTCGGTAGGTTAAGCATGTAGCCACCCTAAGAAATCGAATCCTTTTCAGTCTTCCATCTGAAACCATCATTTCCCCTCTCTAGATCGTTTTCAATGTTTTTCTATTTGGCGCCAATAGGATTTTTTACTCGAGCCTCTTTTATTACTTGATGCCGCTTGTCTTTTTAAGCCCATGAGAAGGTGTTTTACAATTATTATTCATCATTTGAGTCCGTGATTCCTTGTGTGGAGCTGTCAATGGGTGAACGGAGCCAGTCAGTTGTGATCATATTTGTTCCAACTCGTTTAGCAGCTAGGTAGGATCTCAACTTTTGATTGTTTTGGTACTTGGTAGGGTTAGGTTTTTTGTGTCTTCGCAAAGGGTATTTAATCCCTGAAGTCAAAGTATTTCATCGTATTCCCCCTAAGTGTGGGAGCATTTCCTTGTCCTTTTTTTTTTTAACCAAGGCCACAAGTTTTCCCTACCTACCCTAGGACGTTTTTCCCCAACTCTTGCCATGAGAGTTTCCCTAAAATTCGTTTGCAGAAGGAGGGTTGTGGGAAGACGAGTGTTTCACTATCTATATCACTCCTTCGGTACACCAATGCAGGGGTGGGGGGATTATGGCCATTGGTCGAGTCAGAGTATTGTGTGTTAGGGATGGCTATTTCAATTTTAGGCTATGGGAGAGGATTTTTGTGCCCGTATGAAATCCCTAGCTATCCTCGTAGACATTCTTCCCCATTAGTCGTGGTTTTCTTTCTTACCTTGCCGACGGAATTAGGTTTGTTTTACCATGAGAGATGCATTGCCATGATACGGTCCTTAGGGCCCGTGAAGCGAATTTACTTACCCGCAAACCTTTTCTAGTATTTATTCTGAAAATCCTTGAACCTATTGTTTAAATTTCACTTCAAGATAGGACGGTTTAGGGTGGGAGAAAAATATTTGCTAATATGTATCATGATGATTTGGTAAAATTTATGGTTAAAACTAGTGTTTTTAATTTTTTATTATATGCATCTGCAAATCAACGAGTCCCAATTATATGCTTTTGATGTGAATCAAATTAATACATTGTTTTATGATTTAAACAGCTTCGCTATATATATAGCAGTATGCCTCGAAAAGGGAAGAAGAAGGTGCAAGCCACGGAGGAGGATCCAGATGTAGAGGTCATATCGCGAGTGGAAATTATATATGAAGATACCAAGGCTATTACTGGTAGTGAGCCTAAGTACAAATTGGGGAAGATCTACCAAATGATCAAAGAACAGAGCATACTAGATGCAGGGTTAGAAGATTTGCCAATATATGAAAACATAGAAAGGTCGACTATTTTGAAGGTTGCCACACGACCATAACTTTTTCCATGTGCATAAGTAATAGGTTGGATCCTCCCAAAGGACGACGTAACCAAAATGATTCTGTCATATACAAAAGGACAAGGTTTCGCTGCTTGTAGCCAGACTTACGTAGCTCAGGCCTGCAAGCTACCCTCTCCTCATATTTATCTAACAAAAGAATGGTTAAAAGGTCTTGACCTTGATATTTTGGACAATGTCTACAGAATGATGGTTCCTGGGAAGCCGTTTCATACAAATCCTTCTGGGGAATATGAAACCACGAACCTGCGCACTTCTTATAGGTTATTAGCATTTATGTTGAACAGGATATTCAAGTAAGCAAATGGGAAATACTACAAATTAAGTTGGGTGTCGGTGATTTTCTTTGTGGCCACTTAGGGAACTATTTTTAACTAGGCCAATATAATATCCAACAACATGTCCTCATGCATAAGCGCAGTGCTTGGAGGAATCTCAATATGAGCTCTTTTTTGATTGATTGTATTCTATGTACAAAGCAGTTCCTAGACTTGAAGTGCCAGTGGGATAAAACCAAAACTCCTATTTATTCTGCATGCCAGTTGTTTTAGGCACATAAATATTTCATCCATTATAAGAGTATTTGCAAAGATTTTATAATGCTGCTATAAGATTAATCTTCCTTACCAAGTCTACGTGCATGTCTGAGGAAGCTTTGAAGATTTTAGAGGATAACGGTCATTATTACTTGATAGATGAAGGCCTATACTTAAGGATGTTTGGCGGGACTAGGTCCCCTTCTCTTTTACCAAGATACACTACGGACTATGTTGTTCATAAGGAAGTAGTGAGGCAACTTTACATTGACGGAATTGGGAACTTCCTTTTTTACTAGAAGAAGGTTGTATACCCACCACTCCCATTCTATGTAGGCAGTTATAAGTTCTCCAGGGTGAAGAGTGCGCCAGATTTTGTAAAGGAGTTAGAGTGCTTCCACTTTGGAGAAATGAGTTTTCATAGGAATGATTTTGAAGACAAGGTTTATAACTATTGTGCTACAGTAGGGGTACATTTTGAATATACAAATTACTGGGATAAAAAAAAGAAATATTCTACAATGCCCAAAATATGACATCCCTAAGGAAAAGATTCAAGCAAAATATAACGACCGTAGGCGGTAAGGGAAAAGCTGTTGAGCATCAAAAGAAAGAAGAAGAGGAAGCTGTGAAGAAAAGAGAAGAGAAGGCACTCAAATTATCACAAGAAGCAGAACAATGGTTAGTAGAAGAAAAAGCTGAGAAAAGGAAACAAGAGGAGGAAGCTGCGAAGAAAAGGAAAGAAGAGGTTGAAAGGTTAAGATTGGAATCAGCTGACCAAGAAAGAGATCAGGTAGAGAAAGTAGCTGAAGAGCTTCAGAAAAAGGGAGCAGGAGGAACAAGATTGTGCAAATATGGAGAAGAATTAGTCTTATGATGATCTATTGGAATCATATTTCCCATCTAGTAGCACATCCATAGAAGATCCAGCTCCAACATTAGGGTTTGGACTAATCCCTTTCATCCCATCTCAAGAGCAGGAGGTAGCTGATTTAAATACCATTTTTTATGACAAAAAAAAGAAAAGAATTGTCATGAAAACTGAGAAGAAGGTGGACACTAGGGAAAAGTAAGGAATCATGGTAACTAAGAAAACATCTGTCCATGGGACTGACAAGAATCCAATACTTCTTGTAAAGGCAGGTGTAGCCTTAACTCTTGCAAATGAAGATAATGTGGATATAATAATGAACGATTTGGAACAATATAAGAGGAAGGTTTTTCAAATGAAGGAAACTCTGAAGAAGGAAAGAGGCAACAGACAAAGCCTGAAGAGGAAGCATGAAGATATTCTCAGTGAAATTGAAAAGTTGAGGAGGCATGCCAGATTTTACAATCTGAAAAGGATGCTCTGGTATTATTAGTAAATATCATTGAAGGAGAAAAGAAATATCTCAAGAAGTAGGTTGCAGAAGGAGAACAAAAAGGAGATGCAACAAGAAAGAGAGTAGAGGAACTGGAAGCTCAAAAACTTTTACTGGGAGAACAAATTCAAGTGGAAAAGGAGAAACACATGGATATCACCCCTTTCTAGAATCAAGCCTTGGTGCTACAAAAGGAAATAAATTAGGTTTTGTTGAGACTAGCAGGGGAGATTTACTGAATTAAACAAATTGAGGTTAGATTGAAAGAGCTAGCACTTAGTTCATCATAATTCTAGAAAAGGTTGTCCGAGGTGGTTGAACTTGTGAAGAATCAGTTAACGTGGATAGGAACCCATCCAACATGTTGAAATATTGTAACTTCAAAGAATATTCTATATGTATTTTCTTTGTGGTCCTCGATGGTCCTACCGGGAAAACCACTTGTATTTCTTTATACCCCGATGTTTATAATCAGGAGAACTAATAAGATTCATGAGGTAGTCCCCTGAAATTGTAAGTCAGTTCATTAGTACCCCAGTTGTGGTTACTTGAGCCTACAAGATTAAATTAGGATTACTGGAGCCTACATAACTGAATTAATTATTAAGTGAACGAAAGAATATAAATAGAGGTGTGGCGCTCCTCATTTGGAACACACACACTCACTTGTGTAGCGCATTAGTGAGAGAGAGAGAAGTAGCTAGAGAAGGAGGAGGATCAGTCTTTTGGTTTTACCTTTTATCTTTGCAGGGCATCTATATTGAGGAAGCTTTTGCTGGTTTTTTTCCTTTAGGGTTTTCCCAGGATAAATCTATGTTGTTCTTGTGATACTGTTTCTTTCAGTGATCCTTTTTATATGCTTTTGTTATGAAATTGAAATTAAATACTGGTGATCTAGCTTACGATATGGAATTCTAACATGGTATCAAAGCTATCCTGAATAGGACAACTTTCACAAGGTAAAAGAGCCCTCTATCTCTCCCCGGAAGAAATTAGGGTTTCAAGAAAAAAATTTGATTTTCAGAAAACTGCTTGCATAGAAATTTGCGCCCTCCCTAAGCGCATCTATTGAGCCTGTAATTGAGGTTTTTGGGCGAGTGAGTCTCCGGGAAATTCAAACCCTAGGTTGACAGCTGTACCATAAAACTGTTGACCAGAAAACAACTGGAAGTTGTAGAAGCTGAATCTTGCAAGTCTGATTTGGAAGGTGAAGACTTGAGATCTCCAAAAACCAAGCACACCAGTCAACTCACCTCAGTCAAGTGCATCTCCTGGTAATTTTAGTTTCTCATTCCACAGAATTTCAATTTTTTGTGATTTTTCTGACAAGATGGCCCCAAGCAATAAGCTTGAGGACAAGCTAGAAGGCATAGAGAATTTATGAGCATGGAAATACAGGATTGGGCTCATTCTATAAGAGAATGATGTTGATAAGTATATCAAAGAAGAAGTTGCAAAACTTGAAGAAGCTAAAGCCAAGGAGAAGCACAAGAAGGATATGATTAGGGCACAAAGTATTATTGCTGACTCTATCAAGGATCACTTGATCCCTTAAGTGTCATCCAAGAAAAATCCAAAATAAATGTATGACACCCTATCCAGAATGTATGAGGGAAGAAACATCAACAAAAAGATGAATCTAAGAGCTCGACAGAAGAGCACCAAGATGAGTCATGGAGAATCCATCCAAGACTACTTCACAAGGGTTTCTTGGATCAAAGAACAACTAGAAGCTATTGGAGATAAGCTTGATGAAGATGAAATGGTTATGACTGCTCTCAATGGTCTCACTAGACCCTAGGAATGTTTCATCCAGATGATGTGTGCCAGAAAAGAAAGCATGAAGTTTGATGTGGTATGGGAAGACTGCATTCAAGAGGGGACTAGGGTGGAAAATAGAGAAGCCTTACTAAAGGAAGATGATCAAACCCTAGCCACTCACACCAAGAGAAGAAGAAGTCAATCTAATTTCAAGAGAAGAAATTTCAAGGAGTCTCAACCTCCCAGAAGAATCCAAATAACAAGGGAAAAGGGCCTCCAGATAAAGACTACTCTGGTTTTCAATGTTTTCATTGTGATAAGATAGGATACATTTCCCTAAATTGTCCTATGAAGAGGCAAGAATATGAGAAGAGGATCAACAACAACAAAATACATCATGCTCATCTAGTTGAAGATGAGGATGAAGAAGAAGAAGAGGAAGGACCCCCAAGAAAACAAGCAAGAGAAGAAGATGCAGAAGAGTATGTACTATTCTCTGCTCTCTCTGGGGCTGTAACACTTGGAGAAGACACTTGGATTATTGATAGTGGTGCTTCAAAGCACATGATGGGATAAAAGAAAACTCTGTCCAAACTTGAAGAAAAGAGCTCTGCTCAGAAAGTATCCCTAGGAGATGACTATCAATATCCAATCAAAGGAGTTGGTGAAGCAAGCTACAAACTTGATTCAGGTAATCCCCTAAAGATGAAAGATGTATTATATGTACTTGGTTTGAAGAAGAATTTACTTTCTATCTCAGCTTTAGATAAGAAAGGATTTAGAGTTGCTTTCATAGATGGTCAAGTACTCATGTGGCCCAAAGGAAAGAATATTGAAGATGCAGCCATCATTGGTGAAGAAGAAGGAGGCTTGTATAAACTCAAGGGGAACTCAGAGACAACCTTTGCTCATGAGTCCACTGACCCTAGTGAACTATGGCATATAAGGCTTGCCCAAATCAATTACAAGGCTCTACCTCATGTAAACAAAGTAGTGACGGGATTACCATAATGAAGATCAAGCATGAAGGCATTTGCAAAGGATGTGTGAAAGGAAAGAACATAAAGAATCCATTTCCGAAGAGAGAAAAAAAAACAAAAGGTATGTTGGAATTGATTCATTCAGATGCATGTGGTCCAGTGTCTTCTACATCCTTAAGTGGCTTTGAATATTATATCACATTTATTGATGACTATTCAAGAAAGACTTGGATATACTTCTTGAAAGCAAAAAGTGAAGTGTTTGAGAAATTCAAAGAATTCAAAGCCTTGATAGAGAATCTTTCGTACAAGAAAATAAAGACACTCCGATCAGACAATGGCGGACAGTTTACCTCAAAAGAGTTTGAAGCCTTTTGCAAAGATGCTAGAATCAAGAGGGAACTAACTACTCCCTACAATCCTCAATAGAATGGGGTTGCGGAAAGAAAGAACATAACCATCATTGAGGCAGTGAAGACAATGATATATGATCAAGATCTTCCAATGCATCTATGGTAGAAGCAATAAGAACTGATGTGTATGTACAGAATAGAATATCTCACAATGCTCTTGGATTCAAGACTCTAGAAGAGATGTTCACGGGAAAGAAGCCTGAGGTAAGTCACCTCAAAATATTTGGTTGTCTAGTATATATTAACATACCAAAAGAGAAAAGAACCAAGTTAGACCTTTCTGGAAATAAGGGGATATTTGTTGGATACTGTGAAGTATCCAAGGCATTCAAAATTTACATTCCTGGATTCCATCACATGGAAATCAGTCGAGATGTGACATTCGATGAAGAGGCATCCCTCAAGAGATCCAAGAAGTGCCAACATGAATAAGTGTATGAGGAAGAGACACCTCCCAGAAATAAATAAACTACATGTCTCCCTGAAGATGAAGCTCCTAAAGAACATGACATGGAATAACCACAAGAACCTCCTACAACGGAGATGTCATGAAAGAGAAATCCTGCTTGGGAAAGAGAGATTATACAAGAGGCAGAAAGATATGGATCTCCTGAAGGCTCCAAAAGGGTAAGTAATAAGCCTAATACTTTTTCCAACTATGTAGCTTTGATGTGTGATCTTGTAGATCAAGAGCCTACAAACTACGAAGAAGCGATATAGAAGAAAGAATGGGTAGAAGCAGTGACTGAAGAATACTAGTCAATAATGAAGAATGATGTATGGGATATAGTTCCCAAACCAGAAGGAAAGAGTGTAGTATACTCCAAATGGATCTACAAGATAAAGCATGCAGCTGAAGGAAGTATCGAGAAGTATAAAGAAAGATTTGTGGCCAGTGGTTTCTCTCAGAAAGAGGGAATTGATTATGAAGAGACATTTTCCCTAGTAGCACGGTATACTTAGATTAGAGCTATCATGCAACTTGCATCCATGATGAAGTGGGACTTACACCAGATGGATGTGAAAACAACCTTCTTGAATGGTGTGATTGACGAATAAGTATACATAGAGCAACCACAAGGATTTGAAGTTGAATACAGACGTACTCACATATGCAAGTTGAAGAAGGCCCTGTATGGCCTGAAGCAAGCTCCTCCAGCTTGGTATGTAAGGATAGATAGTTTCCTGACGAGCATGGGATTTGACAAGAGTAAAGATGATCCTAACCTTTACTTAAAGGTTATAGAAGATGAACCTATCATACTACTATTATATTTGGATGATTTATTTTTGACAGGGAATGAGAAACATATTATGGAAAGCAAGAAGAAAATCATCGAAGAATTTGAGATGAAAGACCTCAGGTTAATGCATTATTTCCTAGGTCTGGAAGTATGGCAAGTTTCATAAGGAATCTTTCTCAACCAGGGAAAGTATGCAGTAGAAATATTGAAAAGATTCGA
The DNA here is from genome assembly GCA_001517045.1 of Pseudotsuga menziesii. Taxonomy (NCBI): domain Eukaryota; kingdom Viridiplantae; phylum Streptophyta; class Pinopsida; order Pinales; family Pinaceae; genus Pseudotsuga; species Pseudotsuga menziesii. The sequence continues at coordinate 67,587 of LPNX010001070.1, read as the reverse complement.
TATGTTGGAATGAAAATCCATGGCCACACCCATGGATTCCAACCTGAAGTTGTTAGTTGATGACTCATTAGAGTTAGTGGATGTGACTCAATACAAACAAATCATTGGGTTATTAATGTACCTAACAAATACCAGACCTGACATTTGTTTTGCTGTGAACACTCTGAGTCAATATCTAGTTCAACCTAGACGGGTTCACCTGGTAGCTGCAAAACATGTGATGAGATATCTGAAAGGGACTATAGACTCTGGTATATACTATGATGGTAGCCATGAGTACAGATTGTATGGCCGATGCAGATTGGGCTGGAAGTGTCTCGGATAGGAAAAGCACATTAGGTGGATGTTATAGTCTGGGATCTCCTATGATTTCATGGTTTAGCAGGAAACAGTCCAGTGTTGCTCTTAGCATAGCCGAAGCAGAATATATAGCAGCTTTCTCTGCTAGTTGTGAATCCATATGGCTTCCAAATCTAATGTCAAGGTTATTCAACCTAGAGTTGGATACTACCATGATTCTATGTGATAACCAAAGTTTTATAAAGATGACAGAGAACCTAGTGTTCCATGACAGATCGAAGCACATAGAAATCTGGTATTTCTACATTCGAGATATCATGCAGAAGGGAGCCATAAAGCTCCAGTATGTGAGTACTGATGAACAAGTTGTTGATGTGTTGATGAAGCCTCTATCTCGGGTAAAGTTTGAATACTTTCATGACAAGCTTGGTGTTGTTCAGAAAGACCTTCCTCGAAAGGGGGAGCAGTGATGTAGCAGTGGGATTGTATTATCCCTGGACATTTGTCCTAAAGTGATCCGGTGACTTCAGTCCTTGAGAATGAAGAGGGATTATATCATCCTGGTACATTTGTCCAGAAGTGATCTGGTGACTTCGATCCTCGAGAATGAAGAGGGATTGTATCATACCAGGACATTTGTCCAGAAATGATCTGGTGACTTTGGTCCTCGAGAATGTGGTGGGATTGCATCATCCTTGAACTTTGGTTTAGAAAGGTGTCAGGAGGATTCAGTCCCCGAGAATGTGGTAGGATTGCATCATCCTTGAACTTCGTTTTAGAAAGGCATCCGAAGGCTTTGGTCCCCAAGAATGTGGTATGATTACATCATCCTTGAACTTCGGTTCAGAAAGGTATTCAAAGGATTCGGTCCCCGAGAATGTGGTAGGATTGCATCATCCTTGAATTTCGGTTTAAAAAGGTATCAAGAGGCTTCGGTCCCCGAGAATGTTGTAGGATTGTATCATCCCTGGACTTAGATCCAAAAGTGATCCGAAGACTTTTGTCTTCATGATATGGATTGTAGGTTGTTGCTAATGATGATGTTACTGATCGAAATATCAAAGTGTGATGATGATGACGTACTGATCGAAATATCAGAGCATGATCATGATGACGTACTGATCGAAATATTAGAGTGTGATGATGATGACGTACTGATCAAAAGATCAGAGCGTGATGATGATGACGTACTGATCGAAAGATCAGAGCGTGATGATGATGACATACTGATCGAAAGATCAAAGTATGATGATGATGATGATGTTTTTGTTCAAAATTTTGAAGTATGATGATGATGTTGCTGATCGAAATATCACAGTATGATGATGATGATGTTGCTGATTGAAAGGTCAAAGTGCTGAAGATGTTGTTGCTGATCAAAAGGTCAAAGTGTTGAATATGTTGGTGCTGATCGAAATGTCAAAGTGCTAAAGATGTTGTTGCTGATATAAAGGTAAAAGTGTTGATGGTGATGTTATCGATCAAGCATTCAAAGTGTTGCTTTCATTGAAGATTGAATATGAAGACTATATGATGCTGAAAAGATTCCAATGATTTATAGATGTGTCACCCTGATGATGTTAATGATGTCCTCTCTCTCCTACTATTTTTGTTGTTGATGTTGTTTTAGAATACCCTTCTCATTAAGGGGGAGTGTTGAAATATTGAAACTTCAAAGAATATTCTATATGTATTTTTTTGTGGTCCCCGATGGTCCTACCGGGAGAACCACTTGTATTTATTTATACCCCAATGTTTCTAATCGGGAGAACTAATAAGAGTCATGAGGAAGTCCCCTCAAATTATAATTCGAGTCATTAGTACCCCAGTTGTGGTTACTCGAGCCTACAATATTAAATTAGGATTACTTGATCCTACATAACTGAATTAATTATTAAGTGAACGAAAGAATATAAACAGAGGCGTGGTGCTCCTCATTTGGAACACACACACTCACTTGTGTAGCGCATTAGTGAGAGAGAGAAGTAGCTGGAGACTTGTGTAGCGCATTAGTGAGAGAGAGAGAAGTAGTTGGAGAAGGAGGAGGACCAGTCTTTTGGTTTTACCTTTTATATTTTTGGGGCATCTATATTGAGGAAGCTTTTTCTGGGTTTTTTCCTTTAGGGTTTTCCCAGGATAAATCTGTGTTGTTTTTGTGATACTGTTTCTTTTAGTGATCCTGTTTATATGCTTTTATTATGAAATTGAAATTAAATACTGATGATCTAGCTTAGCATATGGAATTACAACACAACATTTCCAGCAAATATGCCTCAGAAGACTATAGGAAGTCTTAAGATGGAGGTGGCCATACTAGATTTAGGGTGTAGAACAACAATTAGATTAAACGCAACCATTGAAAAAACTATTGAAAAGTGTACCGAATTCTACAAAGGAATATATTTTGTTCACAATCAGTGTATGGTTTTCACAGGTGCCCCGGACCAAGATTTCCCAGTTAGGAAGGAACACTTGAAGAACTTACAGGAGAGGCTTCTAAAAGGGGAAGAAAGCAACACCAAGCTCGAGTTTGTTAGTGAGGAAGACATTAGGATATGGATTATACAAGCTTAAAGTCACAAACTCCTGTTGGAGGAGTCTTTGAGTCAAAATGCATCCAAAGTAAAGGAAATCGATTCTTAGTTGTCAAAACATGACGTGGTAGTGCGTGTGCTGGAACCAACATAATATCGGGTCATCAGTGAAGAAGCCCAAGCATGGAGCGTTTTTATCAAGACACCAACTGGGTCCACTTAAATTTGTCTTATTCACAATTGAATATTATATAATTTTGTATTTATTCTTTTTCTAGTAATACACTAAAGGAAAAAAAATTGTAAAGGAAGAGTCGAGAAAGCCCAAAAGGTTGGGGAAACTCAAGAGTCTTTTTGTAATTTGTATAAGTATAGGTAATGTAGATGTAGAAGGGACTTTTCACTAGCATAGTTGCTGAAGCTTATTGTAAGAATAAATTTTTCCTTTTATAATGAAGAAGATGGAATTTTGCTGGAGAGAGTGTTGCATAAGTCTCAAAGCATGTTCTGTAAAGCTGAATGGAGAACAATTTCTTGTTTAGAAGTATAGACAATATGTGAGATCGTTCCTAACCCTTTGAACTACTTCTGAGTTATGACTGATTTTACGTTATGTGATGAATCTTATGCAATAATGAATGATGAATGTTTTAATATCATGGAGATATTTGTTTGTTAAATTTCTACTGTATGTATGTATCTTGGATTTATCAGCTATCTGTAGAATTATTTATGCAAATGATATAGTACATTGTTCATTCTTATTTAATATTCATCTTTCTCCTTGGGGATAGGTTAGAATAGACTAGTTGTTTTGTTTTGTTACTTGCATTTAATATGAGGCACTTGCATTCCATACCTAAAAGATAAAATATATAAATGGTGGATCGGGTCGAACTGGTAAAAGAGATTTAAAACCGCACTTTAACTCTACGGTAGTCGGACCACAAACTGGACGGGTTCCCCATATCAAACAGTAAATGATCTAATTGGGAATGGTTATTGAGGAGAACCCGTAGTGTTGGTACCTGGGATTTTTCCAGGCATTAATAGTTTTTGGTGCTAGAAGGAGGGCCGCCAGTGCATGGTTGGCCGAGCAAATTTGTTTTGTCGAGAATATTCCACCAGTGATAGTTCTGAAACCAGTTTTCCCAAGGACCCTAGTCCTGAAGAAAAAATTAATCTTGGGTTCCTTTATCCTGTTTCTCTCAAAGTAGTTAATGATTTAAGCATAATCACAAGGTCATATGCAAAGAAGCTGGGAGGATTGTTGAATATCCCTGAATTACCTAGAAGACAAGCTTGCAAGAAAGAGCGACCTTTCATAGAAGATTCAGTGTTAGTGAGAGATTTTGAAGAGCTGGTAGATTTAACCTTGCAGGAAATTGTCCAACCTCTTGATCAATTGGGACCTAATTCCCCATCCTGCCTACCTTTTCGAACCCCTGTCTAATATCCATCTCAATATCCACCTCGAATCATGGCTGGAAATGTGGCTGGAAATGCACCTACAAATCCAAATGCTAATTAGCCACCTCCACCACCATCTTGGAGAGACAGAACCCCTATTAACCTGGCTACTCCATTACACAATTTACTTGCACATCCTAAGAATTCATTACCCAGGTTTGACCCCAGAGAAAGCATTGATGTGGATGATCACTTACAAAGTTTTTTCTTATCCCTTAAAGTTTTATCAATAGGAGAACATGAAGATGTAGTATGTAGATTGTTTCCACATACCTTTAAAGAAAAAGCAACATCATGGTATTTTGGTCTACAGGCGAATTCAATCACAAACTAGAATACGTTTGAAAGATTGTTTAAGAACAAGTTTGGATGCCAAAGAACCACAACTACTTTGATGAAAGAGTTACTTTCTATGAAGATGGAGCAAAAAGAGAAATTGATTGATTTTAATCATAGGTTCACTCACCATTTGAATAACTTCAGTGCTGCTATAATTCCTGCTGAAGAAACATTAATGGAATACTATACTTCAGCACTTTCACCTGAGATAGCGATTTTCGTGAAAAGGTCAGTAAAACCCTCACTGTTGGAAACCTATGAAGAGGATAAGAAGGTGGAAGAAGAACTCAAAAGTATAAATAAACAATATGCATATTCAGATACAAATTTTTTTAATAAGAATCCCTTGCTGTTGACTAAACCCAAAGAGGAACTATCAAATGAATTGGAAAATGTGGTTAAAATGGTACAAAAGCTCTCAAATAAGATTGTTGACTTAGAAAAGGAAAAAGAAGCAAGTTGTTCTAGAAAACCATTCAGACATTTTTTCAAGAAAAAAGAGGAAAATAGTCCATCTCATCTACCCATCGATAACTCTTCCATGTTAAATCTTACTGAAGTTGGTATGGATAATTTTTTCACTTTTCACCAGCAACCCCATTTTGATAAAAGTTTCCCTCAGTGGGTTAATTCTATGAACTTAGTCATGAATCAACTATTGGATGTTTAAATAACAGAAGCTGAAGTTAAGGACAAAAAGGAAAATGAAAAAGAAACAACTTCTGAGGAGACAACTATGGTTTTGTGGGATTGTATTACCACAACGATGATGATGTTGACGATGATAAAGATTATTTTAGCCTCGTGTGTTCTCCTATCTGTAAATATATGATCTCATTAATGTTAGTAACTCATTTTTTTTAAATAAGATAAAACAATCTTTCTAATCAAATATTTACCGTTCAATATATTTCATCATCTTCTTCATACAATTCATCATCCATATCATCATATCTAGAGTCAGGATTGTAAGGATTGGCCATATCATCATCGTCATCTAAGTCAATTGTGATCATCATGTCATCATTGATATAATCTTCATGGGCATTGTCTACTACATCATCCAATTCAACTAATTATGGACATCTTCTTCTGGATCATCATGATCATCTAACTCATGTTCATCATGTTGTTCATCATCATCTTCTTGTTCCAAAGTACCCTCTTCATTACCTTCATCTAGGTTATACTTTACCATCCTTCCCCTTGGATCGTGGCTCATAACAAATGACCATCCCACTTTACCTGGAACCTCCGAGTAAAATCCATGTTCACATTGGCTTGGAAGAACATAGGGCTTCGTTCTTGGATCAAACAACCTTCTATTTACCATTGTAAATCCATTATCATGTTCAATAATAGTTCTATTGGGATCACATTGATTCAATCGTAACCTATACCATTTGACAATGAATAGAACTACCTTGAAGTATTTAAAGTCAAACTATGGAATATCTTCCAAATACCCATAATATCGATTCTCTGAGATTTATAGATGTTTGTCACTTCTAGATGAAACATTGGTCACCTCAAATACTGCAAATATCCCACAATCTGATTTTTTATTTGTTTCATCCAATTATTTGATGCAATATCTACAACCATTGCAGACCATATCCTTATGGTGTTTTACCTACAACAAGAAACACACGAAAAAGATTACATAACGATTCAATATTTATGATTAACTGCATTTTTATGCATCCATACATGGAAAATAACATGTACATCAAAATGTAATTTGCAAAGTAAAATATTTAGAGTGATTGATTAATATTCTTTCCTGCTTATCTTTTAAACCATATGCTAAATCGATTTCCCTTTCTGTAAGATTTGTATCTCCATTGCGATGTGCTTCTTTTACCAATGAAGCCACACCTTCCCATGATATTCCATGACCCAATTGTTCACATCGTTCAATACATACCTTTATCCAATCAAGATTGTTTGCGATGTATAAATGAATTGCATCCCACTCTCGACCAACTGCTTGATGCCAATAAACATTAAAATTAAAGACAGATGTAAATTTTTTGAACAAAGTATATGCTCTTAATTGATGCAATAAATTTAATATGAAATTAGAATATGTACGATATAATTAACATCCACTAGCTAATAATTACCTTTCACCTTCCTCGATCTACCTTTCCCCTTTAGGTACTACCCTTCAAAATTGTTATTGGAGTATGGATCACAAATGCGACATAAATTGAGCTTTGACACTAACTTGGGAAGATATTCACTAGCATACAATATGTTTTGGTATACCATATATCCTTCCATCATAGAACCCTTAGTACGTGCTTGTTGTCTCACCAAACCTTTCATAAATTTCAAGTGCCTCTCAACCATCCACATGGACCCTGAGTGCATAGGTCCACACAATTCAATCTCCTCAACTTGGTGTATGAGGTAGTGTTCCTGTGCTTTAAAAAATGCCAAAGGTAGATGCTTCTGCATTTCACACATGAGATGAGGAATTTATCTCCTCCAATACTTTATATATTCTTTATGGATTTATTTAGATGTCAATCGTCTACAAGTGACGCAAACCAATAATGATAATTAACAAAAAAACATTAAATTACATAACCTGAATTATTGCACAAAAAACAAATATAAATTATACAAATAATTAAAGAAACACTAAGCACATGCAACTAATCGCTAGTTACCTCATGTATTTCCCAAGATTATATATAAATTGTTTGACATTATTGTTGAAGTTTTCCAGGAGAGAGAGAGGTAGAACATACTATATCAATATACAAACCACGTCATTTTTTTAAAAAGAGTATACAAACAAAAAAACAAATTTATGCAATAAAATGAAAAAAATATATATATAGACATAACAATAATAATTACCTTGATGAAGATGTGCCAATCATGCGTTCAGACCCTCGCAAAATCACCTTTGTTTGTTATGATATTCTTCAAGTTCACACAAAATCCAGTGGGAAATTTAATTTTCCGCATTACTTCTTTAAGAAAATTACTTTCTTGCTCTGTAACCATCCATGGAATTGAGTTTATATTAATTTGGCCTCCGTTGCTATGAAATTGAATGATGTATTTCATTGCATGGTTTCCTTCTTGAATGTCTATGCAAACTTTCACAATTTTATCTTTCTCACTCTTTAGCTCTAGTAGTCACCATAATTTTTCTGTCACATTCTTTTCAATAGGCATTGTATCAAACAGATGAGCAATTTGTAGGTGCTCATAGTAGGGAAACATGTCGAATTGTATAGGATAACTTTTCATTCCTCGTGGAAGCCCATTAATTCCTTCATTATCACGAAGGACATAATGAATATTAGTTTATACATTAATTACAAAAATCAATTATGACCACTACAGTAAACAACTCACAATAAAAAATAAAATACATAACAATTCGTATATGATGATCCAAACGTATAGCTTGACGATTTCCATTGTATTGCATCTTCCAAAGGTGAGGTGCCATTCTCTATGGTTTTAATGCAGTCTCTTGATTCCCATTGAAAATATTTTTTTCGGTTGTTCTATACCTGTGATTCTTAGAGAGGAAATGCCTATACTCATCAAACACCTCCTTTCTTAATCTTTTTGAGCGATGGGATTTGACTTTAGGACCACAAACTGGACATGCAAATTTACCCTTTGTCTAAAGACCTACAATATATAGATATGGAATATCTATGTCAATTATAATTATATATTAACTATATTAACTACTTCATATAATTAAATGCAATTAAAGTGGAACTTAAAAATACAAACCACAAAAATGGGTTAACTCTGGGGCATCGTGTATTGTCCATACAACCATTGCATGAAATTGAAATTGTTTTTTTCGTATTGGTATAGATATGCCATACATACTGATTCCATTCCGTAACTTCGGTAGCTCGTCTATAAGATATTCGATATATACATTCATATATTTGACTTGGAACTTACCTGATTGATTTAAAGTACATATAAAATATATAGTTATGAGAACCATTAAGATATATAAACCATGCACAAGATTAAAATAAAAAATATATATATGACATTAGGAAACATAATACTACAAATGAGATGCCTTAACTACATTAGAAATAAAACAGTTGTAGACACAAAATACCTGGAATAATCATCGACAACATTATGTGCTCCCTCTTTATTGACAACCATGGAGGAAGGTTATTGTTGATCACAAAAATAGGCCACATCGTGTAAATGGATTTAATCTGTGCAAATAGATTAACACCATCTTATGCCAAAAAATTTCTAAGATTACGAGGTTCTTCTTTAAAGTGAGGCCACTTTTCCTCCATATCTCTACATGAAGAACCGTATGCAGGCATTCGAATTACATTATCTTGACTTATGTTCCTGGCATGGTAATCCATAAATTGCGCTATGTTATTGCACCTGAACAGTCGTTGCAAATGTGGAGTGATGGAAATATAACGAAGAACCTTGAAAGGCACATTTTTTGTTACTTGATCCGTTCAATATCTACTTATATGAAATTGTGGACATTCTGTTGCAAATTCATGCTGATTATAATATATAACATGGTCATCAGGGCATGCTTGAACTTATTCATAATGCATTCCAATCTATTTCATGATGGAAGATAAATCTCGATATGTGCGAGGTAAAATATTTTGATGGTGGTAACAAAAATTCAGCTATCAAGCTACATCAAATAAAAATAAAAATAGAGTTTATATAATATATAAATAATATTAAAGAAACATAATTTATCTGTATTAATTTAAATTATGAATTAAAATACAATTATTAGAGGACTAAAGATAAAATTTATCACGATCGTATATATGTGATGGATTATTTTACATACCTTATCATCCATGTGATTGACATGTTTTAAATACCATTCATAACATTCAAGTTCATTATCAACAATATAGTAGAGAGAAGATTTGTTTTGGAGCCTTCATAAAGGGGTTTGTATGCCTTATCAAGAAGAGGTATATCGTGAACATCATCAAAGTCATCAATATTTTCATTATCATCATCATCGCCATCATCCATTCTAACATTAAATGAATTATGGATCAATGTATTTGTACCATCATCGTCAACTACGTTATCAGTATGATCATATTCTTCAATATGATCATTCACTTGTTCACCATTGAGCATAGACGCTCCATGATCCTTTGTTACTTGTTCTGAAAGCACTTCTTATGGATGATATGTTGTAGGATGTCTTTCCTTTATAAATAAATGAATTCATCAATAGATATAAGTTAATATAGGAAATACGAAAATAATACATACATTTACCAAATCAAAAAATATAAAAAAATTTATAATGCTAAACCTGCAAATGGATGATATTCATTCCCCCCCTCAGCGTGTCCATGTTCCCTACACTTTTTTTTGGCTATTACGATCAATATTATTCTCCTCTTGAATCCCATGCATGGATACATGGACAATAACATTTCCCATCACCCCTTCATTGTGTTGCATCCCATAGTATAGCAAGCAATTGCCGATTTTGTTCGTTTGGATCAGGAATATTTCTATTTGACATTTTGTCACAAACTTCGTAAATGAATACTATCGACAATATTAAAAAATCAAGTTCCACACATCAAAATTTTCTCAAACAGTGGTTTGTCGAAGAATAAAAAATTCCCGCAAACTGTTTGTCGAAGAAAAAAAATTCCCCAAACTGGTTGTCGAAGAATAAAACTATTCCTCAAACCGTCCGTCAAGGAATAAATAATTTCGGAAAACCATTCATCGCTTCCATAGCAAACATGTCGGAATGATTAAAAAAATTTATATTTATAATTTCACTGTTGTCGAATATCCGACGATATGAACCTACTTACTGTTGCAAATATGCCTTTATCATTATTATAATTAAATGTCATGATATCGTCGCAAAATCGACGGGATCTCGTCGCAAATCCGACTCCTGCCTTGTTGCATATCTGACGGACTGTTGTCACAAATCTGACAACAAATAGAGTCAAAAAACTGACGACCCTAAAGGTAGAAAAATCAACGATGCTTGAAGATGACAAAAAAGAATCGGACAAAACATAACTTTTCATCATTGCAATTAAAAAAAAAATACTTTCCATCAGATGTCGTCGGATTTTGGGCTCAAATCCTGTTGTGTGTGGATATTTGGGTGTTCGCCCCCTTTGAAATGGAAGCCATCCTACTCTTTAAATTTTAAAGAGGTGATGTCAGGGGGAAGCAGTGTGCCCCGTCAGTCATGCCCTATCGTCCAGTCAGTGAAGAGTCACATGCATCCAAGAAGAAATCCTTCTCAGCAATTTGAATCCAATTGTGCTTGAAATTGGGTTAAAAATATCTTCAAGAGAGTACTATTAAAGGTAGGAGGTTGAATAAACTCCCTAGTTCACAATTTTATCCGTGAGAGATTTGGATTATTGTCGAACATGCTGGAAGGTAATAGGTGCAGGTTGGGATAGGAGAGCTAGTTGTTGTAGCTCGTAATCCAGCCTCTAACGGGGAGAAACCTTGGTGCATATAGAACCATGTTGTAACTTGATGCCCATGTTCAGTATGAGCTCTGAGTCCCCCTCTAATATATGTGGAAAAAGAACTTGATTGAAGGAAATGCAAATTCCTTGTAGGAGACCAGTCAGCTCGACTGCATTATTTCTTTCAATCCCTAGTTTTCCATAGAACACTTAGAATCTAACCGATGGTTGATGTGAATACCCCCCCGTACCATTATTTTCTAGGATTTCCTTTAGAAGCCCCATCGAAATTGAATTTAGGGAATCCTTGGGGCGAGATTTTCCAAAAAGGTGGAATGGAGGGATGATGAGCTTGAGTCTTAGAAGTGCAGTGTAAACCTATGGATATTGAGTGAACTAATTGTCCAAAGTGGATTTTTCCATGGGGCTTACCTGTAGATTATTTTCATGCCATCTAATTAGCATGGTGGTTTCCTTGATATGTTGCTGGCATAAGACCATAAATTTTTCCACATGATTGGCTATGACTTCAAAGATCCCGAGGTTGAATTCCTTCCAGATGTTCTAGATGATGAATCCTGGGATATTTTCCCCTTGTAACAATCGATTTTCTTCCAGATGAGAGCTATCCTGTCCCAGAGTTGACTAGAGAAGGAGCATTGATCAAGAAGGTGATCCATGGTTTCCTCTTGTTCTTTACATAGAGAGAATTGTGAGGGTCCAATGAATCCTCGCTTGAGAAGATTATCCCATGTAATAAATCTCCTATGTAACACTATCCAAAGAAATATCGTAACTTTGGGCCAGTTTTTTGTTCCCTGGACTTTGAATCAGTAAGGGTACGACTGCTCATTGGGATGATTCATGGAGAGATGGTGTTCTTATTTTATGGAGAACTTGCCTTTGGGTTCTTAACCTTTTATCACCATGTAATTTTCCTATGGTTGTGCTAGGAAGTCATAGGGGTCTCCATTTCAAGCCAATATTTAGACTACATTCTAGCTGATGCAGTCAGAGAGGGGTCTCTCTTATCACAAGAACATTCACATATATATTTAGCTTGATAAGCATTCAGAAGGCTAGATTTCTGATGGGACAGATTTGTTTGTAAATTAAAATATTCAAAGATAGATAGATATAAAAAACAATTGGGAAATGGAGTCACAATCTGAACCATTCACGTAAATTACAAAAAACAATGAACCATGTATTTCCCATATGTATTCTGAGTCAAATTAAGTGTAATATTCAGCCAAATATATTCAAGTTATGGTAGGAGAAAACGTAGAAGTTCAGTGCGGCCAAGGGGCACCTATATGTGGATGAATCCCTTGAAAAAACCTTTAGCAAAACAACACATAAGGGAAATGACAGAGATGGAGCATCTAAAAAGAATGAATTCCATAACAACCATTATAGAAACATAATGAATGCTACATCTAATGGAAGGAACGCTTAATGAAATGAATTCCTCTCATACAACTAGAAATAATTAGCAAGAATTAACAAATATGGAAAATGATTCAAACATGAAACACACACTGAATATAAACACCGTGATGAATCTCATAAAATCAGAGAAAAATTTTCATTATCGCTCCCAAGAAAGTTTGTAGAGCTACAACTCGAGCCTAGGGGCCCTAAAAAAATATGAAAGTCATATCAAACCTCCAACCTCTTTTTCTCCTCTGAAGAGGTTACATTTATAGAGTTATGGATCCCAAGACCAACCTCAAAATAGATCCTAACTAGGTTACAAAGGGAATCAATCCCAAATCAAAATCGTAAATTCTGATAGTTGTGAAGTGGCACATTCGTCATGATTTTTACATAAAACAAGAAATAAGGAATATCGAGCATGCTTGATAAAACAGGTAATGCGATGGCTAGGGATCAGGGTCATTTGACATGACAATGATGGCTTAGAGCGCCCTCAACGGTTTTCTACTGACTCAACTCGACTAATTTCTCCTCCTATCGGGGCATGCAGCGTGTATCTAGTCCTCCCGAATATTTCGATGGTCTTCCACTAATCCTTTCCCTGTTTTCCCTTTGTGGATGTAGATCTCTACCGAGGCCGCTACCTCATGCAACTTATGGTGCATGGGATGAATTATCCTCGTGACCCTTTCTGCTTCTAACTTTTATGTTCATTCTATGTTTGAGAATATGTTCTATTTGTGTTCGTAGCTGGCGGGAAGGTCTATGTTCATTTTGTATTTGGATTTCTGTCTAGTTGCCTCTATATCACCTGGTAAAACTGTTGGGTTCGTAGACCTTGAGAAGACAGTTCCGTTATCAACATTACTAAATCTTTGATGAACTTTTCATTCTTGTCTGCTTCTAGATGCTTGTACCGCTCAGTAGGGTAGGACGTAGGGGTAGAACGCAACAACTGAAATACTTACCGAGAACACCAATGTTCCTTGTCTATATTTCAAACTTCAATCCTCAATTCGACCCATGTTTTTCCTTCTACCCTTCAGAATGTCCTTAAGCCTTACTCATGAATGATTACACAATCTCTAGGTAATCCTAACACCTCGCGGTCATCTCTCATACCATCAAGGGGTCTATATGCATGTTGGGTACAATGCTGGTGATATTTGTCATCCTCTACCTAGACTAGATCCTTCCTCCAGTGTATTACATCGCAACACATCTTTGGACTTGTCATCACCTTCATTAGAATTAGCAATTTGCAGTGAGGATAGTGATGATGTAGAACTTCGATCCTCTCTCCCCTAGTCCGAGCATTCATACAGACTGACCGTTCCTAGCAATGGATACTATGCATTATGGTAATTAAGTTCACGACCTTGTATGGAGTCTTCAGTGGGATATACTTTGTGCTGGGAACTCTTGGAACTGCTTCTACAATGGTGCTACACTTTTTTAGGACAATATTGCTCTTACTGACATCAAAAGGTATTCCTAATGTAATAAACATATTTACCCTGATGGCTTGAGATGCTTTTTCATCAAGGCCCAGAAGTGGTTTAATTTCCAAGGATCACCCAAATGTCACTAAAACACATCGAATAACATGATTCCCAAGAAGAACAATTATTACAAATTCTGTATCAGGACCCCCAGGACCCTTAGCAGAACAATAGTTAGTCATCCTTTTTCTTCACCAGTATTCACTCACATTGTATATTATAATGACTCTAACTATGGCATTATAACAAGTCGGGTGGTCACTGAATCATCACTAGTGGTTGAGTTCAACCATGAGTCCATCAAATCCTCACACACGTCATCATCAAGTAGCATAATGACAACACAAACGGTCACGTGGGTTCTTGATCTGATTCCTTATGTGGAGGTGGAAACTATGCCGCCCGTTTTTGTTGTGACATCATGATATTAATGGCGGAAGTGACCCTCAACCTCCCTTACAATCAACTTCAAGTTGTCTGATGGTTTATGGATTTGACATTTGTCACTTCATTAATCCCTCCTTATGATGGTATCCACAAGCCCTCATTTTTAGTGCCCCTTCTTCCCTACTACACTGTGTGTAAAGGTTGTACTCATCCTCTTTTTCCTAATCATCGTGGTGCTCATCATCATCACGTGTACTAGGAAACAAATCTTTGGACTCCAGGATGCAATCTATGTCGTCAATGCTACCTTCCTTTATCTCCATTTCATAGCCCCTTTCTTTTTTTATTTCCCCTAGCATATTTGAACTGCGAAACAAACCATGGCCGTAGATCTCCTCTGCTAACAATCTCAACCATTCAACTGTGTGGCCTCTTCCCAATTTCATGATCCCTCAACTTGTTAACTGTCATGCATGTCTCCATCGTGAAACTATCCTGGACCATCGATCTATCCTCTGCCAGATCCCCATTTTCCGAGGGTGTAGGCCCTACCATATTTTGCATTTCCCCGTCCTCTTAAATTTTCTACACCTTCTCACCGCAAAATCAACCAGGACCGTTGATTGGATCCCCACCAGATCTCTACCTTTCAAAGGCGCGGGGCCTACCAATACTTTGCAGCCCCACATAGTCTTATCTCTCGTGCATATTTTTTCCACAAAACACATCTCCACCATAGATTTGGCTCGCTTAAGATCTGGAATGTTGGAATAGGTGGACCCTACAAGATTTCATGGCTTTGACACAAGTTATCCTCTGCGTATGTTGGCTACGTGAAATCCCCATCCACCGTCTATCCTGGATAGAATTTAATATTGACCATTGAAACATGAGAAGCCTAAATGATTTCGTACATCTCCACAAATCGTTTCTTCACACATATTTTCCAAGTGAAAAATTTCCTCATCCTTCGATCTACGTCACCTGCTCATCCGACAGTTGATCCTGCTCGTCATTTAATATAGTTAGTGAAATTCAAGGCTTTATTAAATACGCACATCTTTCCTTGGTGAAATCATTATCAACTATCGATTTTCTTTGCCATGGATCTGCACCATTCATTTTGCCACTAGATAACTGTGAGCGGATTTTCATGTTTGAGCCAGAATTCAGGGTGATAAATCCAGGATTGTGGATGTTTTCTCATGCCACACCATAGGATAATCCATTTCTCTATTCAAGTTTAGGGTGATCTTCCCAAGAAACCTCCAAATCACCAGATATGGAATTTTTTTTCCTATACTCCCTTCAAATCCATTGATATAGACTTTTGCATGAGAAATAGTGCAACTACCTATGTGAAAATCTCCAAAGTTTAGCACAGGTGCTAACCGCAACTCCAACTCGGGGATTCTATCCTCCCTATGAGATAGAAAATAACCCTGTAGACCACGTCCCTGATCCATTGGGATGATTCCAATCATTTCCTGAAAACCCCATAGCATGCTCTAAAAACAAAAAATGAAGAGATGTTGAAAAATAAACTGAAAAATTGCTTAAAGGAAATGCTCGCCATGCCAAGCTTATTCATCTCTACCTACCCTACTTACTGAGAAATCAATGACCACTCAAGTCACTTATGAATTCCAGTGAATCCAATCAAGAAAAGGATACCATATGTGAATTTTCTCCTCATGATTGATCAAAAACAACAATGAAGGACCAAATGGTGAAAGGTTATGATATGGAACTTGATCTCTGCTGCAAAACCATAACCAGCCATTCACACTGCACAAATTCTCCACATATCTAGCCATTGGGTCATGACATACTTCCGAATTATTTTTTCTACACCTGCCCTGACAAAGATGCTCCATATATTCAGCCACTGGATCATAAAATCTAGGGAAGTCTTCAAATATTCTTGTCATCTGCTTGCCCCAGTACTGCTGTTCCAACTGTATCTTCACCTACATATTGTCTAGTTGTTATTAAAAATAACCATGCAAGGGATTCTTATGAAAACTTGTAGATGAGACATCAGTTACTTCAATCCAAATACCAGAACTTAAAACTTGCTTTCCCTCATGCATTTCACAGGGAATATCTTCAATAAAATCAAGTGAACTAATCTCTTCTTGATATAAGAGTTCTGAATTGGAAAAAGAAGAAGAGACATCCCATTTAGGGCCCTTTTATTTTGAGTGGTTATCCTCATATTTAACATACAGTGGAGGACTGAAATATTCTTTAAAACCCTCATAGATAGGACTTGCAATAGGCCAACTACTTTATTCATCAAACAAATTATAGTACTCCTCCTGTGTGGCTCTAGGATGATCCTTTGTTTGCTCATAAAGAGAAAAATTTGAATGCACAGCAGATTCTACTGGTTCACCCTCATTATCCATTCCCAAAAGTTCCATGACATAAATCCTGACCTCCATTTTCTGTGTTTGATTAGAAACCCTTAATATTTGTTTCAAAAAATAAAATGAGGCAAAGCATAATGGGAAACAGCTACCTTCTTCTTGCTGATTTGATTCTTCATGGAAATCATGATTGGGAGGAAAAGGAGACTTTAGTTGTTTATCCCCTTCATATTTCACCGATAAAGAAGGATTTGCATGTTCCTATAGTTCTTCAGTTGCAATTTGAGTTTGTTCAACACACAAGGGTCCTTCCTCGGCAACTAACTCTGAATCTGATTCATCCTTTAATTCAAAATGCAGAGGGTTTTCAGTGATTATTTGATTCCTTGGAGAAGAGAGGGGTCCTTTAAAGTCTTGATCTCTTTTTTATTTCCCTTGATAATTTATGGGAGGTGGGATGTGGTCCATAGTGAGACTCACCATCAACCTTTTCATGGCTTCCATCATCTTTTCTATCCCGGCCTCTTGTGAAGTAGAGGAAAACAGTTGTATAGGCTCTTTATCCTTCTCTTTTTCTTCCTCCTCTCTCCTTTTCTCTCTAGTAGCAGCCAGGTTTATTTCTACCTCTATGGAATCATTCATCGTATCGACTAGGGAGGATAATTTTCTTTCACTTTTCCATAGGGTGAATTCACTATCAAATGCCTCAACATATTGCATCTGGTCAAAGCCAAGGGGAGGCCTGAACTAGGAAGGGATAGCATGATACACTTTCATAAACCTGTCAGAAAATTCCTATGAAGATTCACTCTCCCCCTTCTGCAGGGAATAGAATTGGGACAAGCACTTCCCGAGGTATTTCTTTTCTGCCCATTGGCTCTTGAAAGCATCCTCAAAATCTTGATAACCCAGGATGGAGTTGTCTGGAAGGCTAGCGAACCATCGCTTTCCTTCCCAATAAGGCTTTGGGAAAATAATTTGACTTTAACATCCTCTTGGTCTACTTCTTCCAGATTAGTCCATTCTGTGAACCACTCCAAGTGATCTTCAACTGCATACCCCATCTCCCCAATAAATTGTTTAAGTCTTTGGGCATATCCATTGGGAAGCTCATGCAGAACAATAGGTAGAAGTGTAGGGGAAAACCTTTTAGCCTTTGTTGGGGTTATGGAATAACTATGAAGGGTTGTAAAACTAAACGAGGAAGGATATCTAATATCTGAAAGTGTGGGATATAAGGCCGTGGCAGCAGGATTTTCTTTGATAGTGGAGTTTACTGAGGCCAATTTAGAGGTAAGCGTAGGGTGTTCTTGGTTGGATAAGTGGGCATTATCCACATATATATCAACTGTAGTGCCATGAGTTTCACAGGTATTATCCCTTTTCTTATGTGGTTCGGATGAAGTATCTTGGTCAAAGTTATGTGTACAAGATGAAGGGATACTTTTAGTTCTTAAAGAAGGATATACATGAGTGAATGTATGGTGTTGTTCTGAGTGCAATAAGAAACATAAAGATGCTTTGAACAGATTGGGAAAGGAAAAAAGAAAAATTACTAGGAAAGACAAGATATATTAAAAATGATTCACATTGGAGTACCTCATTTTCACCATGCTATTCCCAGGACTATTTATTGAGCTCATTTTCCCAGTAGGGTCACCATAGAAACTATGAGAATCTTTGTAGCTTATGGATGGTTGGTATTTCCAGTGGAGTCACCTTCAAAGGTTTTGAGTGGATTCTCCAGAGCATATAAAACCTGTATGTGTCTAGGACTAGCTACTCAACCATGTCATAGAACTGAAACAATTTCATTCCCCCGAGGAGATAATAGCATTTAGTGTTCCTGGCAACAACTCCAAGATGTTATCACCCTGTAATTTTCCTATGGTTGTGGTAGGAAGTCACATGGGTAACCATTTAAAACCAATATTTAGACTACATTCTAATTGATGTAGTCAGAGAGGGATCTATCTTGTTACGAGAACATTCACATATACATTTAGCTTGATAAGCATTCAAAATTCTAGATTTTTGATGGGACATATTTGTTTGTAAATTAAAATATTGAAAGACAGACATATATAAAAAACCATTGGGAAATGGAGTCACATTCTGAACAATTCAAGGACATTACAAAAAACAATGAACAATGATTTTCCCATATGTATTATGAGGCAAAGTAGGTGTAATATTCAACCAAATATCTTCAAGTGATGGTAGGAGAAAAGAGAAGAAGTCCAGTGCGTCCAAGGGGCACCTATCTGTGGATGAATCCCTTGAAAACACCATTAGCAGAACAACAAATAAGGGAAATGACAGATATGGAGCATCTATCAAAAATAAATTCCATAACAACCATTACAAACACATAACGAATGCTACATCTGATGGAAGGAGCGCTTAATGAAACAAATTCCTCTCATACAACTAGAAAGCATTAGCAGGAATTAACACATTTGGAAAATGATGCAAACAAGAAACACACACTAAATATAAACAACATGATGAATCTCATAAACTCAGAGAAACATTTTCATTATCGTTCCCAAGAAAGTTTGCAGAGCTACAATCCGATCCCAGGGGCCCTCAAAAAATATGAAATTCAAATCAACCATCCAACCTCTTTTTCTCCTCCGAAGAGGTTACATTTATAGTGTTATGGATCCCGAGACCAACCTAGAAACAAAGCCTGATTAGGTTACAAAGGGAATCAATCGCAAATCAACATCGTACATTCTAACAATTGTGAATTGGTGCATTCACCATGATTTTTACATAAAATAGGAAGTAAGGAATATTGAGCATGCTTGATAAAATAGGTAATGCGGTGGCTAGGGATCAGGCTTGCTTGATGTGACAGTGATGGTTCAGAGAACCCTCAATGGTTTTTTGCTGACTTAGCTTGACTTGTTTCTCCTCCTTCCGGGGCATGCAACGTGTATCTGGTCATCCTGAATATTTCGATGGTCTTCCATTGTTCCTTTCCCTCTTTTTCCTTTTGATTCTGTGAAATCAATTATGGATGTATATATCTACCGAGGATGCTACCTCTCTTACCTTCTAGTGCATAGGCTGAATTAGCCGTATGACCCTTTATTCTTCTGACTTTTATGTTCATTCTGTGTTTGAGAATATGTTCTATCTGTGTTCATAGCTGGTGGGAAGGTATATGTTCCTTCTGTATTTGGATTTCTTTCTAGTAGCCTCTATGTCTCCTGGTAACACTATTGGGTTCACATACCTCGAGAAGATAGTTCCATTTATCAACAGTACTAAATCCTTGACGGACTTGTCATTCTTGTCTGCTTCTAAATGCTTATACCGCTCAGTAGGGTAGGACGTAGGGGTAGAACACAGGAACTAAAAGACTTACTGGGAACACCAATGTTCCTTGTCTGTATTCCGAAATTCAGTCCTCAATTCGACCCATGTTTGTCCTTTTTCCCTTCATAATGTCCTTAAGCATTACCCGTGAATGAGTACACAATATTGGGGTAATCCTAATAGCCCTCGATTCATCATCCTATACCTGGACTAGATCCTTCTTCTAAGGTATGTGAGCGCAACACATATTTGGACTCATCATCACCTTCATTAGATTTAGAAATTTGCAGTAAGGATGGTGATGATGTAGAAGTATGATCCTCTCTCCCCCGGTCTGAGCATTCGTATAGACCGGCGTTCCTAGCAATAGATACTATGCATTGTGGTAATTAAGTCCACAACCTTGTCTAGAGGCTTCGAAGGGATATCCTTTGGGATGGGAACTCTTGGCACTTCTTCCATAGTGGTGTTGCACTTTTTTAGGATAGTATTGCTCTTACC
This sequence comes from Pseudotsuga menziesii, assembly GCA_001517045.1. NCBI lineage: Eukaryota > Viridiplantae > Streptophyta > Pinopsida > Pinales > Pinaceae > Pseudotsuga > Pseudotsuga menziesii. The sequence continues at coordinate 46,939 of LPNX010001070.1, read as the reverse complement.
ATCATCATAAGGTCTTCCTAATGTAATGAACATCTTTACCCTAATGTCTGGATCTGCTTTTGCATGAAGGCCTAGAAGTGGTTGAATTTCCAAGCATCACCTAGCGGTCACTAAAACACATCGAACAACATGATTCTGAAGTAGAACAGTCATTACAGATTCTGTATCAGGACCTTGAGGACCCTTAGCAGAACAATAGCTAGTCATTCTTGTTCTTCACCAGTATTCACTCACATTATATCTTAGAATGGCTATGACTATGGAATTATAACAATCTAGGAGGTCACTGGATAATCATTAGCGCTTGATTTCAACCATGAGTCTGTCAAATTATCACACACACCATCATTAAGTAGCATAATGACAACACGATCGATCACGTTGGTTCTTGATCTGATTCCTTATGTGGAGGTGCCAACTATGCAACCCCTTTATGTTGCAACGTCATGATATTAGTGGTGGAAGTGACCCTCATCCTCCCTTGCAATCAACTTCAAGTTGTCTTATGGTTTCTGGATTTGACATTTGTCACTTCATCAATCCCTCCTTATGATGGTATCGACACGTACTCATTTTTAGTGCCCTCAATTCCTTACCACATTGTCAAAGTTCGTACTCATACTCGTTTTCCTAATCATCATGGCACTCATCATAATCATCACGCACACCAAAAAAACAAATATTTCGACTCTAGGATGCAATCTATGTCATTAATGTTACCTTCCTTGATCTCCATTTCACAGTCCCTTTCTTTTTTTATTTCCCCTAGCATCTTTGAACTGCAAAACAAACGATGGATGTAGATCTCCTCTATGAGCAATCTCAACTGTTCAACTATGTGGCCCATTCCCAATTTTTTGATCCCTCATCTTGTTAACCATCACGCATGTCTCCATCGTAAAACTATCTTGGACCATCGATCTATCCTCTGCCATATCTCTGTTGTCTGAGTGTGTAGGACCTATCATATTTTGCATTCCCCCGTCCTCTTAAATTTCATGCACCTTCTCACCATGAAATCAGCCAGGACCGTTGATTGGATCCCCACCAGATATCCATCATTTAATGGCATGGGGCCTACCAATACTTCGTAGCCCCACACAATCTTATCTCTCGTGCATATTTCCGCCGTGAAACACATCTCCACCATAGATTTGGTCCGCTTAAGATCTAGACTTTTGGAATAGGAGAACCCTACAAGATTTCATGGCTTTGACACAATTTATCCTCCGCGTATGTTGGTTGCAAAAAATCCCCATCCCTCGTCAATCCAAGATAGCATTTAATCTTGACCATTGAAACATGAGAAGCCTAACTGATTTCGCACATCTCCACAACTCATTTCTTCACACATCTTTACCCAGGGAAAAATTTCCTCATCCGTCGAATTGTGTCACCTTATCATCTAACGGTTGATCCTGCTTTCCATTTAATATTTTCTAAGAAAGTCAAGTCTCTATTAAATATGTGCATATTTCCTCGATGAAATCATTATCAACCTTCAATTTTCTTTTCCATGGATCTGCACCATTCATTTTCCACCAGATAATTGCAAGCAGATTTTCATGTTTGAGCCAGAATGCAAGGTGATAAATCCAGGATTTTGGATGTTTTCTCATGCCACACCACAGGATAATCCATTTGGTTGTTCAAGTTTATGGAGAGCTTCCCAAGCAACCTCAAAATCATGAGACATGGAAATTTTTTTCCTATATCCCCTTCAGTTCCACTGATCTAGACCTTTGCAGGAGAAATAGTGCAACTACCTATGCAAAAATATCCAAAGTTTAACACAGGTGCTAACATAACCCCATCTAAGAATGTTAGGGTTTTTTCTGGCGATGATGAGCCTTTGCTGAATTCCATCCCATAGTGCATCTGAATAAGCCTGTTTCTTAAGCGGGTTCCGTTTATCATGAGTTGACCATTCCCAAAAATCTTGTTGCGTGTTCTAAGTCCAAAATGTATTGACTTTTTCATGAGATGGGAGAAGAAGGATGTTGTGAAAAGGATGGAGGTTGTGCATAGTCTCCAAGAATGGGAATTGGTTCCAAGAGTCTGTCTAGAAATTGGCTAAGGAACCATCATGAATTTCCCAAAAAATATGATGTGGGATAAGTGATCGTTGGGAGTTGGTTGCATTTCATATGAGAGAGCCTTTAATGTCCCATGAGTATCTGATGAGATTCTAGGCGGCCCAATCTGCGACAAACATTAAACCAAGGTTAGGAGATAAAATTACCAACATTAATCGAGAACTTAGCAAGATCGAGTGTCTTAGGTCACCATTGAGCATGAGTTATTACAACTATTCTTAGCATCAACTTGTCATGTGCAAAACCAAACCCTAGAGAATCATACTTTCAACCTTTAAGTAAAAAGGACATCCAAGAGAGAGGTGTTCCTAGCTTCAAATGCTCCAATAAAGTAGGAAAATAAAAGAATCCATAATTTGAACCCTTGTCCATGATTTATAAATGAGGCGAGGTTGTCTTATTTATATGAGACAACCCTCAACCTTTTACAAATTTAATCCTACAAGTTAATAAACAAATATAAAATTTTAGGTTAGTGCATACACAAACTTGGGGACTAAACTAAGTGTGATTAGGCTCCACCAAGTGCAAGGTATTCCAAAAGGAGGGTGTCATTCCCCAACTAACTCCAACAGATTCTTGTCCCTCAATATCTCCTTTTTAACAATGTAGGCTCCTTTAAGGAGTAATGTCATGGGTGTGGAGAACAAGAGGAGGGTTTTTGTATCAAAATTCTATGTCCATTTGAGTAGAATGAAGTGTGCTAAACCAAGTATGGCAATCCTTACACTTGCAATCACCTCTACAAAGCATAATATGAGTGTGTTCATGTGTCCAAATGACCCATCCCATGAGTATCGAACACCAACCAATGGCTCAAGTGGACAAAAAATATGGGGGGACTACACCCATTAAGAGGTAGTAACCAATTCCACTAATATAACACTTATTTGAACCAAGACATCCTTCCATGACTTGATCAAGGGTATTTAGCCCCAAAATCAACACTCTACATAATAAAGTCTCAAAAACTTATCCTTTGCAACAGAAAAAGAAACCCCTTACTCTAGTATATCTAGAATGAATGCTTCAAGCACTATAAGGCATACCATGACTCATCTACATTGTTTAATGTGATACAAATGAAAACCTATTAAGTGTTCTACATGTTAAACAATCCTTGGTCTAAAATATACCTTTGAAGGACTTGAGTATCCATCCTACTAGTGGGGTCTAACTGTTTGGCACATGAATTTCCGAGGATTTGTTTTCATGTGTTTCTATTCAATTGTGTACCATACTAGTTGCTTGTCATATATTCTGTGAATTGTTAGAATTTCAAAGGAATACTATCCATCCTATCGACTTTCCTAGGATTTATTTTTAGGACATCTGTTCAATTGTGTATAATTTCAAAATTCTAATAGTTCATGGAATATATGGCGAATAATTATTATGGTAGTTAAAAGCATCTAATTACACAAATAATAGTTTTCTAATGATGTTTCTATGTGGATCCTGCATATGGTCAATTGATTTGCTCAATTAGGTATATGATGAAACATAGGTTTCCATGTAAACAACAACAACCACAACTTCTTGGTCTAAATTCAGAGCTCACACCAAATAAATGGAAGCACACACAATGTTTTAAGATCAACATGCACACAAAGGGAGAAAACCAATTTTCATGAACAACCTACATCAACAAGCACACAAAGTGAGAAACCCAATTTCCACAACCAACCTTTATAAATTCATATGCATAATGCGAATTTACAAAAATATAAACTAACATGCTTAATGTTTCATTGAGCTTCAATTATTGTTAAACATTTAGGGACAAATATTATTTTCTTTAAATACTAAATTGGAAGGGATTGTTGGTCTATTTCTCAACCAAGTTTACAAATAGTCAAGGGAATGAAGGGCTTTCCGGTCTATTTCTCAACCAAGATTACAAAGAGCTTAAAAAGAAATAAAAAAACAAATATATTTAACCTAGGTTTCTATGTTATGAGGTTCTCCTCTTGATCCACTTTATTTTTCTCTTGCTTCTATTCTATTCCTTTCTACCCATGCCTTCTTCACATCATTCTTTGATACTTTCACTGCATGAGACCATGATTAATTTTTCCCCTCAAACTTATTGTCATTCACAAGATTTAAAGTTAATTTCTCTCATTCAATAAACAAGATAAGGCCTCTTAAAATATGTCAAGTGGTGTTTGTTAAACCTACCATAAATAATAAAAAAGGCCACAAAGGGAATGGCCACTTCCAAACACTAAGTTACCAGGATATGGATATGGATTTCTAAGATTTTTGAAATGCGAGGATTTGGATAAAAGTATT